>OX411307.1:107776967-108306967 GCA_948150685.1 Rhaphigaster nebulosa
AGATACTCCAAAGCAGAATTTATGGGACCAAAAGAAGAGGAAGGCCTAGGAGAAGATGGATGGATGATGTGCTGGATGACCTCAAACGGTTGGGAGTAACAGACTGGAAGGAAAAGGCTAAGGATAGGAATATTTGGAGGATTATTGTTCAGGAAGCCAGGGCCCATACCGGGCTGTAGAGCTACGCAGTAAGTAAGTATATATATATATATATATATATATATATATATATATATATATATATATATATATATATATATATATCAGGCGTAGGAGTGATTGGTTGTCGCGTTGTGGTTTTCCAGGACGTAAAATAGCCACCCGGTGGTTTTGTCCATGGAAGGTCTGCTTCGAGGAATAAAATATTGGTCCTCGTTCGCTTGCTGACTCCGAACAGCCATAATCCGTGGATCTTGACCGGTTTGTCACTGCCCTTGAACCCGAGTGAGTCGGTGGGAAGGACACTGCCGAATTGGGACCGATTATGGAGCTATGGATAGCCTGCTGCTGCACAATGGAAACCATGGTTCATAGCAATGTGAGGTTGGGTTACCCCCTTCAGGCTGTCTGTGCTCCTGCAAGCAATAAATGTAAGAATACCACATCGCGCGGCCAAAGATCTTGGTCTATGGTGCCAACAGAAAAAAAAATTAAAATATTCGTGTTAAACGAAAGTTCGTTCGTTAGTAAAAAAAACAAATATTTCTTATACAATCGTCTAAAAGTTTATACATATCAGTCCTAATGTATTCATTTTTTGAACAATTGATCTCGCAATTAATGCTTACATTTTACCTTACATTTGTAATGCATACACACTCAAATAAACAAAGCTATAGCGGTCATGCTAAAATTATTTCCTCTCTTATCCAAATATTCTAAGCTCAGTGTTATAAACAAAAAATGACTGTATTACTTATGCATCAGACCTATTTTATGCTATGCTTGCCCTGTATGGTCTAACACATGCATGAAAAATCATAAAAAATTTCAAGTTTTGCAGAACAAATGCTTAAGGCTTCTTGGCGGTTATTAAAGATGAAATCCAATAGATTTATAAATGTGCCTTTTATTTATGAATTAACCACAGATTTTTTCAAATCTTGTGAACTCAGTTCACATGTTCATATAACACGTATTGGTTAGTTATTCTAAAGCAGATTTACCTTATAAAGTTTATAAGCATAAGAGACTTAAGCAAATTGTACTATAAGTTAATTACTTATGTGTATGCATGTTTTTATTTTTTCATTATTATTATTTTTTTATTTAAATATATACATACTCTTATTTTTATTTATTTATTTTTTAAATACAAATGAATTAAACAAATTGTACTATAAATTAACTACATAAGTATTCTCCTTCGTCATTTCTCTTTTAGAGCTTTTTTTTATTTTTCCAATGCATTACTTTTGTTTGCCTAGATTTTAGATTCCATTGTAGTGCTGATGTAGAGTGTATATAAGCTCTTAAGGCTTCAAACCTCATTTATATATTGTAAACACTCAATAACAATTTCATAATATATCTGTAATACATACACTGTTTTTAATGATGGTTGATTTTTTAGGTATTGATGTTTTCAATATCACGCCACTATCAACTTCTTTTTATATTTCTAATTTGTTTTTAGATAAATTTTGTTAATTTTTAAACAATTTTTTTTTCTATAGTTACTCGAGCGCGGAATTATTGAACTTTTAAACCGGGATTGAAATGAACTCTTGTTTTTCTCTCCTAGTAATAAAAAGTCAAGATATGATTTTTATATTTGGCATCTGAAAATAAAAGTCATATCATGACAATGTTAAAATTTTATTATTTGACTATGAATATAAAGATTTTTCAAATATTTTGGATATTGGGGTTCATTATTAGGTTACCGATGTTGCTGACCATGAAAAATATATCGATTTTAATATCGCGACTACACGTATCGATTTATTTTAACATTTCGGATATCATCCGTATTGACGTCCGTTATTAGGTCACTAAGGGTGCTGATTCTGAAAAAAGTATCGATTTTAAAATCGCGCGCTATTTTTCTTGTTTATCATTACTCCTAGGTTTAATAAATTGGTATTTCATTTCATTCCGTTTCAATCCGGATTCCAAAAGTTTTTGAGCCATGACGTTGAAGCTATTTATGGAGAATATTTTTCAATGATCGTATTCTTCCACTATTGCTGACTTCTCTCCAGCAGACGGAAGGCTTGGAAATCGGAGGATAAGGAAGATGGGACAGTTCGGGGTCAGAGAGGGTTCATTAAGCCACCGGGACAGAAATAGTCCCGCTTCCGTCCCGTCGCGAAACGACTTCCAAGCCAATATCTCGTAGAACCGTTTGTTCTTCATCCTCTTCTAGTGAGCCACTGTCGGGGTCATCGCTCGTGAAGGTATCAGGAAGATGAAAACAAAACCTACAGGGAATGACGGTTAAGATGTTCTCGGGAACGGACCGCAAATATTTTGGATAAAGGCATTAATAAATTATTTATTCAGCTGTTAAATTCCCTGTGACTGGTTGGCTGTAAGAACAAAGTTAAAAAAAAAATAAAAAAAATTTGGAATGCATTTTTTTCATCATAATAATAATTCCCAAAGGAACCGGAGGTCCAATGCCGATAAAACCAATAAACTCTGCCCGCAAACGTCTTCCACGGAAACCTTTTTTCGTAACAGCTTTTATTAACTTAAATGAATAATTAAACTAAATGATATCTCGAGAGCTAGATTTTTAACTACAGTAATCTCTCGTTATCGTGAACTCGGTTAATCTGAAACATCGGATAATAGGAACTAATTTCTATCGGATTTCCGATTGCGCATGCGCATTTCGATTTACTGTTACTGTTTAAGTTTTCTATGGCATAGGAATCGTTTATTAGGTATTCGAGGGTTCTGATTCCATTTTTTTAATTTCATTTTTGATCACGCTTGCGCATTTTGACTTGCTGTTACTTTCAAAATTTTCTGTAGTATAGGGGTCGTTTATTAGGTTTTCGAAGGTTCTGATTCCATTTTTTGAATGGAGTGCTTCAAGTATGCACATTTTGAATTATCATTGCAGTTGACAATTTACCTACATTACTGAAACATTGGATTTTTATTTATTTATGTATGTGTGTGTGTGTGTGTGTGTGTGTGTGTGTGTGTGTGTGTGTGTGTGTGTGTGTGTGTGTGTGATAGAGCTTCTCCCGCTATCACTACTCAACCGTCCTTTTCTTTTGCCCCTCCTTGGACCGACCTAGGCCAGTGCTGGTTTGGGCCGGAAGCGCGAGTTGGATCTAATGGGCAGGCTATCGTTATATTATATTGAAACGTACTTTTTAAAGAGCGGAGCGGAGAGGCGTATATAGAGATTGGAAAAGGACTGAGGCCAGGCAGACAAAAAGGCCAGACAGGCTATTGCGCGAGAAAATTTCGGATTTGACTTGAAGGAATTGGAGGATATCAGGAGGATGAGATTGGATAAGAATGAAGGAAGCAAGTTCTTTGATTATGATATTCCCTGTATATGGGGATATTACCGCAATCAATTATTTTAAGTGGTTACGCTGGGTATGACTGTTAACTGGACTGTATGAAAAGAAATATAAAATAGGTGGGATAAGTTTAAATAAAACATTAAATAAATTAACAGAAAACCTCTTAATTAATTAATTAAATTTACATTAATGAGATAGAATGAGGGTTCTATGCCAAATCAGGTTACAATATGTCTTAGTAATGTTTGTAAAATTTAGCCTATTGAATATTTTGAAAAAAAAAATTG
Source organism: Rhaphigaster nebulosa (assembly GCA_948150685.1). Taxonomy (NCBI): domain Eukaryota; kingdom Metazoa; phylum Arthropoda; class Insecta; order Hemiptera; family Pentatomidae; genus Rhaphigaster; species Rhaphigaster nebulosa. The sequence goes on from OX411307.1 coordinate 107,780,746, forward strand.
AAGTAAAAAAGGAAATACAATCTTGTAGTTATAATCTATTGAAACAGTGGGCGGAATAATTGATGCATATTGTTTTTCTATTGAAGTTCTAAATTTGGGTGGATGTTACTTGTGGTTTTAATGGTTCTTCGACTGCTTGCTCTCCATTCTCTCTGCTTGGCTCTAGTCTCAAAATTGACTCATCAGTAGTGTTCAACTAGTATAAAACATAAAATATATTAAGAGTGCTGAGCTCAGACATGAACAGAAACAATCCTTCTTCTGAATCCTGTCCTCTCTCCAGGATCCAGGATCCCTCTAGTTATCTGGCTGGCCCAGAGATTAGTAGCAGCTGAGTTGTTTTGAAATGGTAGCAAATAAAATATAAATAAGTTATTTAAACAATGTATAAATAAGTTTGTTAAATAAAATGTCTTCTCTATACACAAGTATTTGCGGCAGTTGTCAGAGAAAGGCCACTTCGACTCGGTGTTGTACTGTAAAATGCTAATAACTGTGGAGATACTGAAAATAAAATGATGGAAACTGTGGAGATTAGTCTTCTATGTCTAATTTCAAGTTCTTCGGTCATGTATCCTATTTCCAACGAATTCGTCGCTGTCTTGGTTGCTTCAACGTAGCCCATACGGATGCGTTGATGATTTAGCCAGAAGGACCCGGATCCTTCTCGCCTTCCATGGCATTCCACGACTTATCAAACGCAGCCGTACCCGAGAAAATAACTCAAAGGAAGCTGGAAGAGCGAATGGTCTCCTCCGATGCGCACTTCCGCCCTGCCATCATCCAAAGAGGACGGTTGTTAGTAGCTGTACAGGCCGAAAGCCAAAATTAAAACATAATCAGATATTATTGCTGGCAGCTCGCCCTCTTTCTTCACTGCTTCCCTCCAAAAATGTGCATTTCGATTCATTATTTATCGACTATACCTCCTTTCAAAAATATTGAATTCCAAATGTTTCTAACACAATAATGAGGCCGTATAAGGTGCAGTTTTACAGTATTATGATCCTAATAGTAATAAAGTTTAGTTGAAGCGTAAAAGTGCTTTCACAACTTTGTCAAGCTTTGGCAAGTCAAAGGCAAACCAAACGGCAAACGTTTAAAGGGGGTTTACAGAATCTTAGCAAACCAACTTATACAAACGCTACTGTTCCTCCTTTTTTTTTTTTTGCATTGTTTCAAATTATTTTTTTCTTTGTAATCTCAAAATGTATGAATCAACAATAAGATTATCATCACATTCTCCAAATTATGAAGAATTGGATAGTGAAGTGCAGTGTCTAAACTCACATTGACTTTGGCATTTATATTTCTTATAAATAAATATATCGTCACACATATATAGGTGTAGATATGTACTAATATACAAAAAAGGTTTTAAATAAAAAAATCATTAACATAACTTAATAATTTATTATTTATAGTTACTTATATTGTTCACAATGAGAAACATTACTGCATATTTAAAAATTGTTGTATTATAATAATCATTGCATAATTATACTTTTTCACTTAATACGAATATTTAAGTTAACAACCATTCAGTTTAAACTATCCCCATATGCAAAAGAAAGGTATTAAAGTTCTATATTTGAGGTTCTGGGTGACTATATACAAATAAAAATTTAAGACCCATTACTGTGGGTACTGCCAGGATTTCATACAAATAATTTGACTGATATTATTAAATTTGGGCCTAAATCTAGTTCTGTTATCTTGTAACGCGGGACAACTAGATAAAAAATGATAGCTATCCTCCGATGTCATTCCATCACAAGCTGGTCAAGGTTTAGAGATTCCTGCTCTAACTTTATCAGTAATATAAAACTATAGATAAATACATATATATGTGTGTGTGTATATATATATATATATATATATATATATATATATATATATATATATATTGTGTAAATTTAATAGTGATATAAAAATCTAAATCTGTTCCATTTTCCATCATTTAAACTAGCATAAGATTGTTAGAGACACAAAAACATAATTATGGATTTATTATAGGCACGATATAGATACATTTTTTTTTTTTTTGCCCTTTCCAATTCATCGATCTAACAATATATATTATTATTATCAATAAATCGTATTCCCTTATCAATTTTAACTTTCTTTTTTTTTTACCAATCTATTGCATTATTCATCTTTCTCTTTCTCTTTTCTTGTTAATCATTTAAAATCTCACGATGAAATTTTATATACTATCAAAAATATCCAATAAATCACTATGAAATTTCGCAAAATTCATACGTCAAAAAAAAATTATAATTGAACATTAAAAGAAAATTCTTGAAAAGACTATATCTATGTACTACCACATAATTCAATATATTAAATTTCAACGATTTTAGAAATTACAAAAATTTGTTTGTTAATCGTATCTGTTTCACTATCCACTTTCTTTAGGAGTTTTATTAAATTTTACATTATACTCGTCATTGCTACGAGAAAAAAAAAAAAATAAATGTTCCTTTTTTTAAGTAGATCTTTAAATAAAATGGAAAATGTTCCTGACGAGCCTTATTAAAGGTATTGCATTAAATGATGATTTTTTTTTATTCGTTTTTTATAATGCTTTTACACATACCATTCCGGGGCCAAGTTCGATTCCCGGGATTTCTGTCTCCACGGGTCCTCACAAAGGAGAGGAGACTGGATGAAACAAGATAAAGAAGTTATCTCGCTGAGAGCGGAGCGGGAGTATTCATAGTTGTAACCACTTACTAAACATAAATAGTTGCCGAGGCAAAATTATAAATAGTCGTCTATTTTGGTAGTGCATAGTAAAGGCTCGGCGACTGTACTGGACAAAATCCGCTCGAAGGAAATGGACAATATCATAAATTCGAATTTTTGAAACCAAAAATTTTTGAAAAAAACAAACAAAAAAAAACCTTAATATTAGTTTTACGCAAATTTTTCTCAACTATCTGTGATCATTATTATTCAAATTAAAATATTTTATTCTCTTCTCATTAATAAAGTATGAATTAAAAAAAAACACTAATAATTCTGCTTAAGTAATTATCGCCTCAATTATTTTTGTTAATTTTTTTTTTTAATATTTTTTCCAATTGGGTGCATATTTATTATTATTATATTTTATTTATGTATTTTTTATTTTATTTAGGAATCTTTATTAAAAGTGTGGGATTTGGCAAAGTTTTAATTTCTTTACTTATTTAATTGTTGGCTATATCTATTAATTTTTTTTGTATATAATGATATTATAAGTGGTTGACTGAAAAAGAGATGCAAATCGTGCATTGTTAAAAAAAATAATTCGATTAATTGATTTAAATGAAGAATTTTTCAAATAAATTATCTGTTTGTGCTAATGAATTAACTAGTGCAAAATAAGTTTTAAATTTTTTTATATCGATTTGTATACTGTGTTATATGTCAATGTATTTTGGCTGCATTGCTTTATAAATAAAATATTTCTCTCTCCTTGTTTTCATACTTTATTGTTGTATTCGAAATCCCTGCTACATTAACAATCTCCCTACGCAATGTCATCGAATTGAGTTCAGTATTTTGAACGAAAAAAAAAACTGTTTTGAGATGTTTGTAAACAAAACCTTATTTTAGAACTGCGTTTTCTGTTTTGTTTTTTTAAATTACAACAATCGTGTATAGTAACGTATCCTCTATCGATTTAATACTTTTTCAACCTTAAATCTGATTCTGAAACATGAATTGAACTGAAAAATAAGTTATATACAACTGAACAAAAAATCTGTTTTTATTATATCGATATTTTATTATAATAATAAATTATCATTCGAGATACAGTAGTCCCTCATTAACTCGAACTCGGTGGGGGCCTGAATTTCAACATTATAAACAGGTTAATTTTATTCGGTTGACTAAAAGTATGTATGTATATATATATATATATATATATATATATATATATATATATATATATATATATATATATATATATATATTTATATAATTATATTTGTTCTCATTTATTATTTTTTTAAAACATATTAATTTAATTAAATTAATTTTTTATCTCACAAAAACGTTTTTAATAATGGTTGAAAAGGTTGATTTCCGAATAATAAATTTTTCAACTATTTTTCTTTTCAAATTATATCATTATAAATTATATAATTATTTTCAAATTATATCAAGCCACTATCCACTTATTTTAAAATTTCTAATTTTTTAATTTTCTAATGGTTTAAGATCAATAGATCTCTGGGTGTCTTTCTTTTTTTTTTTGCATGAATTTTTTCTAATAGGTACCAAATTTAAACTTTTAAGCTCTATTTATGATTAGAAAATTGTTAATAGAGCCTTTTTTAAAAAAAGGAAAAATTGTAATTACTAATTTCCTTTTTTTTACCACATGCATATCTGTAGATAGATAAATAAATAAAAAAGTTATTAAATTTTTATTTTACGAGCGCTTATTATTTATCGCTTTTATACTGTTATTATTAGATTTAGAGCTAATATACTGGGGACCAAGGTATTTTTTTTTTATCAGATTTTAAGTGACCGATTAGATCATAGTACTAACATAGCTATGTAAGTATACAATATACCAGTAATAATATTAGTTAAAATAGAAAATAAAACAATAAAGAAATATATTAAATGTAATAACTACCGATATTTATTTTTATGTTATATTATTAGTTCACTCATCGAGCAATTAATCATAATATTGCGTACCGTGTACAAAATTTGTCTATATTTTAAAAAAAATCTTATCAAGGGGTACATTTTGTATATTTCCAATTAATAAATATAACAGTCTCTTTTTCTTTTGAAGCTGATATTCAAGTTTAAAATTCTTAATTCCTTGAGCACTCTATGTATTGGGTCTTTTGATACTCTTTTGCCATGCCATTTGTTGCCTCATCTTATGATTTTATTTTAATGAGGAGCTTCTGGTGTAATAATGCTCTTCTTTATAATTTCCTCCGAGTCTTCTCCGCCATGCTGTTCTCCTGATATCTATTCCAGTTTCAATATAGATCGTGTATCTGGCGTATTTTTTTTTTAATTAACATTATAAGCTATGGGGAGATAGGTAATTTTAAAACTAGTGAATTTAAAATGACTTCTTAAGAGGAATTCTTTGATTTGGCAACATAAATCTTGTATGACTGATGTAGCCTTTGCGAAACAACATCCCAGAGGTATTTTCTTCTTCTTCTTTTCTTTTTGTTCCCCTATTCTAAACATCTAAATACAACTTGTTTATATAACAACAATTGTCAACAAAGGCCAAGCAGAAGCCTTCTAAATGGCCCGATTGTTTGTTGGACCTTTGTCCACCTCCAAACGGTGCTGTATATCTTCCACTAACTACCACAACTATTAATAGAATTTTCGAACTGTAAAGAAACAAATAGTATTTATACGAAGGGGCGTTTTACTTTTCTCGAGGTGAAAGACAGAAATTATTTGTATTTTGTAAATTTATTCCCCTTCAACAGACATTCGACAATACGAAAGTATTGGATCGTATAAGTTTAAATAAATTGATTTATAAGCGCGGGATATTAAAATTGATAGCATCTTAAAAAACTTCCACATCCAATATTGGATGGATTAATTCCAAAAATGGACTTATAATTAATATTGAAGAAATTTGATATGAAAATATGATGGAGTAGTTGCAAAATGGAAAAATACACAAATCAAATCAACGCCTGAGTACTTTTTGTAATCAGGCATAAATCTTTTTGTACTGAACTAACGTTGCATTTCTATATTTCCTTGAAAAATAATCAAATCATAATAGTAATTCGTGTATTGCCTATCTCTAGTATGCAGTAGTATACCTTTGTAAGAAAATAATATGTATGTATAATAAAATGTAAGAGAGAAGAAAATATGTAATAATAATTAAATGTAACTTCTGTTGATATTTATTTACCCTATGTCACTTGGATACCCTAGGAATCATTCGAAACACCCGAATTATTATAATTTTTGTTCTTTATTTCGAATTTTAATATTTATTTTTTTATATAATAATTGAAATTTATGTTATTATTAATTACTTGGTAACTATTTGTGAAGGTTGGGTAAATATTTTCATAGCGTTCTGGAAGCTTAAAAAAACAAATCTTCAGTTTTCTTCCCTCATTTGTTGAACGTTTCCGACTGTTGGCCCATTGTCAAAAATATTTCATATTTATTTGTTTGTGTCATCTTATATAAAATCAATTTCACGATTTATGCCAGTCATCCCTTTATTTTCACCGTTCTTCTATTATAAACTAATTGTTTATTCATCTTGCAGCAATTTTTTTCAAAAAATTTTTTTAAAAATAAATAAATGTTTTTGTTATTTTCCTTTCTGTCCTCCAGAGGTTAGTTTGCAATAGAAGAAAGTTGAAAAGAAAGAAAGCTGAATGGCAGACGAAACCCATGAAATGGATTTTATATAAGATAACATAAAGAAATAGATATGAAATATTTTTGATACTGGAATTACAATCCGAAAAGTCAAGCGTTTAATAAATGTTGAAAGAACGCTGAAGGTATGATTTTTGAGCTTCCTGAATCATAATATGATTTAAATATATTATTATTATTGCATTATATACAAAATATATATATATATATATATATATATATATATATATATATATATATATATATTGCAATACATACATATTAAGTTTATATAATATATTTAAGACTTAACACATAAGTGTATATAAGTTACAATATTATTATAATTTCCTGGAAATTTAAACGCTTTTAAACTTCTCTCTTTTTTTTATTTTGTTATTTTTTCATTTATTACATATGACAACGTTTTGGAACCGTTTCGCCCATTTTCTAGCCCTGTCATCTTCTATGAACAAAATTATTGCACATTTATTTTATATCTTATTTATAAGCATCCTAAAACAAACCAACAACTGTTGTTTAATAAAATCATATCAATATGCTATTGCAATACATAAATGTTTTAAGTATACAGTAGAGCATCGATTATCCGAACTAATGTTGTCAGGGATGGTTCGGATAATCAAAAGTTTGGATAATCGAAATTCACGTACTCGCACACTATATATATATGTATATATATATATATATATATATATATATATATATATATATATATATATATATATATATATATATATATAGATATATATAAATTAATTTATTTTTTTATTTTTTTATATATAATAAGGAAAAGGAAGATCTAAAACTACAACTTTGTAAAAAAAACATGTTTGTTTATTTATATAAATATAGTATGTATAGTAGCATAGGGAAAAAACCAGTATCATAAAGTATGTATGAATTGTTTAACTTAGTCACATGTACACAATGAAATTAACAAAAATATGTATTTACGTGTATGCAAAAAAATAATCAAAGTGCATCTAATCAAAGCTTTATCAAAATTAATGTATAAAATGTCATGATCAAATTAATTAAAATTACAAACACACAAAAAAAAAAAAAAAAAAAAAAAAAACTTTCCGATAATCGAACGTTAGGATAACTGACGTTCGGATAATCGACGCTCCACTGTACTTCATTCAAATAAAAAAAACATCTAGAAAAGGCCAAATAAACAATAAAAAAGGGACAATATTTTACATTAATTCCCTCAATTTGGTGGTATTTTATCATTTCCTTATTCCAAAAGTCATTAATTGAAAAAATAATTGTTAAAAATATTTAATGTCCCCATTAAATGTTGTTTGGTTAAGATAGGTAATTATATATTACTATAATTTTTAATAAACATTTTTTCAACATTTCATAATTATTATTTAAACTGATAAATAATTCATCTTTATTTATAAGTGTCGTTAAGTTTTAGACTTAGTTATGACAAAAAAAGAATTTTTTTATGCAGATATTAAATATTTTTAATAATTTTTTTTCAATTATCGACTTTTGGAATATGGTGATGATTAAATGTAAGAAAGTTAAGGTGATCATTGTGATGAGGGTTTAAATTGACTGGAAGTTATTAATAATGTAATAATTATTTTATATATATATATATATATATATATATATATATATATATATATATACAATTGAAATGAACGTACGAAAAAACTTAGTTCGTACTGTATTACTTAGTACTTAGTTCGTAACTTATGTCGCTTATCGACATTCTGCTGTTTGTAAAATATGGATTGTTGGGTGGAAAGGGACTTATTGTGAATGTTGCTATCAATGTTGTCAATGTTGAATGAGTTATTTTTGATAGGAATGGTTATTACTATTATAAAAACTATTCTACAATTCCCGGAACCACTATAATTAGGGGGTAAAAATACATGCTGGGACATTCTATACCTAAATAGGCAATTAGACGGGGCACTGTAAGAAATTTTAAGAAAAGTGATTCATTCTTGGGATCGTTTTCTTAGATTGTCTTGTGTCTTTATCTTCCGCATTCTTTGGACCAGACCCAAGAAGAATTCTTTTCACTATTAACAAAATTACTAAGCTAGAAAATAAACAATTATTGCCGTGTTTCGAATATGTCGTTATGGGCCCATGGGCTGAGCATCACAACGCAGAAATTAATTACCCACTATTAATTAACCATCAAATGATTAGTTTTTTATCATTATTTTATGATTGAAGGTAATACTCGTTATACGATTGGTTAGTTTAATATATAAATATATACATACATATATGTGTGTGTGTGTTCGAATTTATATTATACAATTGCTTTCTCACATGGGAATAATGCTGACTTTGTAATTCCCGTTTAGGGTTTTTAAATTTATTAAATTCAAAAGATATGGTAATTATTATATTACTCTTCTATTTTTGACATGAAATTCTGAATTTTTTATAAAATTACTTTATATGTATATTTCAAAATTACATTAAAAAAAAAATCGTTTTTGGAAGAGCAAAACTGTCAACAAATTAGGATAGCAACTAATAAATACATAAATACAACTACAATAAAATACAAACTACAGGCTGAAGTTGAATACAGAGAAGACAAAGGCAATTGTAATAGGTTCCCATCATCTCCTTAAAACTGTTCCTCATATCCCAAACTTGTTCCTAAATAATAATCCCATTAAATTCTATCCAACCATAAAAAAACCTTGGAATCACCTTTGACCAAACTCTTTCCTGGAAAGATCATGTTTCCGATATTTTCCGTCGTACCTTTTACACTTTAAAGCGACTAAATTACCTCCGTCACCTATTTCCACTTGAGACCCGTAGACTCCTAGTTACCTCCTTAATATTCCCCCACTTTGATTACTGTTGTGCGGTGTACGGAGGCGTCTCTGGGGACCTCGAGGCAAAAATAAAACGTTTGATAAATTCCTTTGTACGATTCATCTTCGGGATCCCGAGGGACGCCTCTGTCTCCCGATATTACGAAGAGTTGAAGTGGCTTTATCCTTCCTACCGTCGTAAGTATATCCTTGCATCTTTCCTCTACCAAGTTATCCAATCCCGCCGTCCATCCTATATTATCGATCTCCTTCAATTCAAATCCTCTGTTCATTCTCGTCATACCCGTTCTCGGCCTTCAGATTTATATACAGCGGCCCACCGATCCGCAGCTTTCGACAGATCTTTTCTTGTCCGATCCTCATCCTTATGGAATTCCATTCCTCCTTCCATTCGTCGCTCCAATACTCTTATCACCTTCAAATCCCGCTTATTCAATCACTTATTTTCCATCCAGTTCCAAAAAAACATTGTAAATAGATTTTCTCTTATTTCAATCAACATTTGTGAATATGTTCCTTCATTTATAATTTTGTCATATCTTATTAACATACGAATTTCGTATGGTTTTTGTTTTAAGACATAATCAATTAGAGTATTAATACCAATTTCATATGCTAGAAGTTATTGCATTATGACTTGTTATAATTTTCATTTGTATTTATTTATTGACTTTTCTTTATTTTTATTTTTAATTATCTGTTAACGCATATGTTCCTATATCAATAACTCTAAGGCTCTGAAGCCCACCTATCATTGACTGTAATTGTTATTCTAAAGGGACTTGTCCCAGAATAAATAAAGAGTTTATTATTATTATTATTATTATTACAATAAAATTACATCATTAAAACAATAGCGATTAAAATATACAAAAATATATCGCACTTTAAAACTGTTACTTATTGTATTTATAGGCATTGTGGTATTAATATAAACCAGAGAAGGAAACTCCTTGTAAAAAATTGTTGATTAAATTATAAAAATATTAACTATGTGACGAAATGATTAGTTGTTTTTTTTTTATTACTTCCTTGTACGAAGTAAAGGAAGTATTGTAATCGCGAAAATTTTCGGTTTTCAGATTTCGACGGAAATATCCATTTTGACCATCCCTGAATCCATTTTGACTAGTTTTGTCGTGGCGTCTGTACGTACGTACGTTCATATTTCGCATAACTCAAAACAGTTAGCCGTAGAAAGTTGAAATTTTGTATTTAGGATTGTCGTAAAATCTAGTTGGGAACCTCCCTTTTTGGTCATTGCTTGGTCACAGGAAGTTGTACTTTACTTGAAGGTCATAATTGATTTCCATAAAAAATTATATTAAAATACTGTGCGAAACTCCTCAAATTTAGTATTTATAATTTATATATTGATTTAAATACCATACTAGATTTTGGTTTAAATTAGAAAACCGGAAGCGGTACTTTACTTGAAGGTCATATTAGACTTTCATCAAAAATTATATTAAAATATAATGTAAAACATATCAAATTTGGTAAATAGGTTTTTTATATCAATATGAATGTATTTACTAGATTTTGGTTGATAATGGTGAGCCGAAAAGGGTACTTTACTTGAAGGTCATAATAAACTTACATCAACAATTATATTAAAATTAAATCCAGAGATCATATGTTTCGGTAATAAAGGTTACAAACGCGATTTTTTTTTCCACTCCCATTAAACATTTTTATTACTTGTTTTAAGTGTTAAAATTATGAGTAAAATAATGGTTTTCCTCCCATTTTGTGAGATGAACAAGTCTGGAGCAGGAGAATAAGATTTAAGTTAAGTGGGTTCTTCCGCTTAAAAGGTCGAAACTGTCGATTTCAAATGTTTTATCTAGTGACATTGACAGTTCTAATGTCAAGATGGAAAACGAAGAAACTTCCTACTGAAAAGAAACGACATATAATAACGGAATGAGACCTACAGAAACGAGAGTATGTATGTGTGAGTGTGTGTGTGTATGTGTGTGTGTGTGTGTGTGTGTGTGTGTCAATAGATGGATTCGCGACGCCGAGTGTCGTTTTTACTGCGATCTTCGAAAACTAGTAACCAAAGTAAACCAAATTCAGTATCACTTTTTTAACCACGGATTTATAATTTAATAGGCGTACAAGGAAGTCATGTGTTGCCCATATCAGATATTCATTATTTTATGATTGAAGGTAATACTCGTTATACGATTGGTTAGTTTAATATATGTATATATATTAACTATGTGACGAAATAAAATTATATGGATGTGTAATGACAAAAGGAAAATGGTATCACTAATAGACAAAGAAAATAATATGATTATATAATAATCAAATTAAGAAACAATTTTTAAGTGCAATATATTTATGAATACTTTTATTTTTATTGTTTTAATACGGTATTTTAGAATACTGCCGTGATAAGCTAAAAGGCCCTAACTCTAAATCAATTTTTTAATACATCTTTGTATTGTACCCTCATTGCTTTAAAAACTACACCTTTTATGGCATTAGAAAGCCCTACATCCAATGGTTAGATCCTAATCATTGATTTTAAGGCTTTCTTAAGGCCTTTTAGCTTAAGCTTAAGGGCCGAATAAGCACCCTGAATAGGGATGTCGGTTTTTGTGGGAAAAAAACAAAAAAAAAATTAAAAATATAACAGTAATTAATTAGTAGTTCATTGGCAAGACCTTTAATTCAAGTAAATTGCACATTGGTCTTCAAGAAATAACCTAAAAAACTTTATACAAGTAAACAAAAATAGCTAACTAAAACCCTGGAAATAACTGAATGTTAGAAAAAACTTTGATAGTAAATACTTGTGTCTTGCCAAAATCACTTATATGAGCCGGTGAGAATACTGGCGGTGTACAGTTTTTTTTTTTCTCGAGAAAATGAATGTTTCATATTAAACATTACATAAGAAAGAGAAAATGGAATATGTTTCAATTCTAGTCAACAATGCTTTAGAGTTTGAAGAAATAAGTTGTGAAAGTTTTAATGTTTATTTAATAACATGTTTCAACGGGCACAAATACATCCCGCCACTTTCATCCTTGGCTGGTGAGAATTATATGAGTGTAAGTAAAGTTTTGTAATTTTAAGAAAATTAATGTTTTTCAAATTTTCTTTTTAAGCATAGCCCAAGCGAGATAGAATTTAATAATGGCCTCTATTCCAGCCAGTGAAGCTTTAAAGTTTAATAAAATTGGTTGTGCTAGTTTAATTGTTAGAAATTATTTCACATTTCGAGTTCGGCAATTTTAAGTAATTTTTATTTAAGGCTGCAGAGCTCTAATTAAATTTAAAAAAAAAAAATTAAAGACTATAGAACCTAGAATTCAACTATCAGCAATTCTTTCAAGTTCTTGGTTCAGTAAGGGGTTGTAAAGAATACTACAGAGCTATTATTCAATTTTCAGCAGTTTTTCTTGTTTCAGATGCGATAACTTCAGAGGTTTTTTTTTTTTTTAATCTACAGAGCTTGGGATTTTTTTTTTTTTTTTCAAATGATGAATTTCGTGTCCTACAATTTTTAAGAAACTTACAAAATGACAGACTTGAGAAATAATTGAGAATGAGGCAGAGGAAGAAAATGAGTAATAATAAACTAAAAAGAAATCTGTAAACCTCAAAACTGCTACTGTGTAACTGGTTAAAGTTAAATAAACAATGATAAGCACTAGGAGTTAAACAGGTGGGTAAAAGGTGAGATGTTTATTTTGTATTCATTGCTCAGTAGTTTTTTTTTAATCCGTTTTTCTCTGTTATTTGGATTTTTAAAAAAACGATTGTAGCCGATAGTGTAAAAAAACGTTATTCGATAAAAAAAAAAAAGGTTATCGATTATAACCAACCGGTTATTGACATTCCTAATCCTGAAGGCAGGAATACTCCGAAACACTGATTTAACAAGGTTATATAGGCAAATAAAAGACGTAAATAGGAAGATTGTTTTTTTTGTTTTTTTACTATAAAAACAAACAATTATTATGTACCAATTTATTTATATTATATATATCAATAGGTTGATACTGTCTATGTAACAACCTAATGCATTTGGGCAACAGGGCTTAGAAGTAAAGCATTTCTCTCTCAACATATTTGTACTCATATATAAACAATAATTGATAAAACAACTACAATAAATGTATATTCTTCGAAATCCTCATCTAAAATATATTTAAGTACGTTCATTGCATGATTCCATGCAATCCATTCCATGTAACTGAGTTTATTTATTTATTTTGAGCGGAAACTGAACCGATTCTTGAACAAGGAGGGGACCGATCTGACCACTTTATTACCAATTAAAAATCACTGAATAAGATCTTATCCCTATTTCGGATGCCATTAGTACATTTTCGATTAATCGTAGGAATATCCGTCAACGATTTTTCTGGAACAGTTGACTCGATAACAGTAAATTGTCCGGGAAGATACAACAGGCTACTCCACTAGCTGAAGCAGGTTCTCAGCTTCCCACGATTCGTCTAAATCACTCACCGAGGAGGGACAGGTCTTGAGAGCTAGTTTCAGTTGCACCTTTCTAAATAGTAGCTAATTGCACCAGGGCATTTCCTGTGGATTATTTAACTATTTGATTTGTTGTAGGCATTAAATAATCATACGTTTTGGAAATTTTGCAATATGTAAAGAGACATATAATAGGGTTTCAAAGCATTGGAAGGGGGAGGGGAGTGGTTATCATCGATATAAGATAGCTTTTATGTACTAAATATTAAATTGAAGCCAGTGGTGAACTTATAATTTCATTATCATATATTTTTAATTTGTAAATGATTGCAGATTCCATTCGTTAACCGTTTCGGGGCTTCTTCCTCCACCTTCAGAACGAAATCTTAAATTTCATGTAAGGTAATGTGGGGAAAGTGCGCTCTAGATTTTACAAAGTTCAACTTTAAATGACTGTAAAATTCATTATTTTTGAAACTAGTTTTTTCATCTGTTTCAAAAAACGTTCCTTAGACGATCATGTTTAAATATTACATTCAAGCCCATGTTTCAATCACGTCCATTTCCATGACATTGATACTTTAATTCAATAGTGCCAAGTACGCACTTGCCCCTGCCTTAAGGGGTAAATGCGTACGACGTATCTGGAAGGCTCATTATTCAATTAGGAGCGGCTTTGGGGCATGTGCAAAATAGAGTATTATTATACTGATGTAATCTCCGAAAAAAATTAAAGCCTGTCTGAAATTCACATTTTACGATCATCATTGTGTTATGAGGGTGGAATGTGGAATAGAATTGAATAAATGCATTGAAAAAAAAAATAGGCTTTGTTTTTATTCGCTAGTCTGTAGTTGCCTCGACAAAACATGATAGTAAAAGGAAGGGTACACCACGCACGCTTGTCGCATAACAGAGGTCTGCGCTTGCCCCTACTAACATATTTTGCAGGGTGATTGCGAACAAGTTCTTAAACAATAGAAAACTGTCAAAGAGAAATGAAAATCACGAAGTATTGTGAAGAGCGGCTTCTGAAAAAAAAAAAAAAAAAAAAAAAACTGCAAGTATAGAAACACCGATACAGCTGTACAGCAAAAGTTTAAAGACACAACTTTATCAACAAGTTGGAACTAATATCTTTACAACTCGTTATACTTCACCTTAGCAAACTTCCGTGGCTTACTTGATACATCAGTGTTTAGACTTCATGCTCCGTAAAGACCAGCTCTTACCAGTCGAGGGTTTAGATTTACCGAGACAATTATACACTTACCCCGAAAACGCACTTACCACACATTATGTTACATTTTTTACTCCTCCTCGTCATAAAATCCATATTTAATTTTGTATAATATTAAATAAGTTAGTTGAGACAATTAAATACTTGAAAATATTTGAGGTTATCCTCTTTCCAATCTTTGCCATGTCTGGATATTAGAGATCTAGCTATTTGTACTTTGATCCTAGGATACACCTAAAATATTTTTAAGTGTTAAATTTTCTCAACGAATTTATTTCATATTAGGCGAAATTAATTTGGAATCAATGACGAGGAGGAGTAAAAAAAATGTGCAAAAAATTTAAGAATTATTGCCGATAATGGAAGAAAAAATTTCCGAAACGTTAACGAAATGAAATATGTAATGATTTAAAAATAAAAAAATACATAATAATGAAAGTATAAGTTCATCACTGCTAGTTTTTTCCCTAATTTGAATAGATAACAAGATACATTTAAAAATACCTAATTAAGAAGGAGTTTGTTGGGAGGGGAGTGGGTGCGACAAGGAAAGAAATACACACATATACATATGAATTTATTTTAATGTGTAGACATGGACTTAAATGTCCTCTCGTTTTTATTTGTCATGTTGGCAAGTGTCACTTATTATTTTTGCGTTTCTCCTTCTCCGTTTTACCATATCCCTCTTTCCTTTTTTCATGTTATTCTACCATAATTGTTTTTCCTACATATGATGTTAACCTACTACTTATATTGATCATCACATCTTATTTTTTTCTGTTTTACTACATTGTTTTGGAATATATAACTTGTTATATTCTTTCTTCTCATATTTTTTTGACTAGATATATAATTAGCCATAATAATACTGTCAATTGCCTTTATATGAAATATATAATATGGGAAAGTATTGCGATCTTTTTTATATTGCTATGCATTCTATTATATTTCCTATATCTTATTCTTTCATCAATTTCTTTCATTAATTTACATTTGTCGTAATCCATATATTCTAATGTGTATTCATATATTATAATAATTTTCATTTATTTTCATACTTCTATATTAACCAGTTGACATCCGCATGATGGTATAGAAGAATCAATCCCTAATTCTATATTAACATACGTTTGTTAGATTTTCTCACTGGCTGGAAGGCTGATACGTCGACACACATTAATATAATATAAATTGCTTTGAATATTTGGTATTAATGTTGTATAATTATCATAAGTATCGCCAGAAAAACAGATACATACATAAAAGGTAAGAATAAAATACATATATAGGAAAAAATGTTTTAATATAAATTATATTCATACCGAAGTTGTACGGTTTGATAATTGAGAGAAAAATAGTATTAAGTTTTTATTCAAAAGTATATTTAGAATGACATTAATTCATTCGATATATATATATATATATATATATATATATATATATATATATATATATATATATATATATATATATATATATATATATATATTGTAACATATGGTATAAATGTTAATATTTCACTATAAAAACAGCTACAAATAAAATAATAATAAATTCTAATAGATTCCATCCTATATTTCCTGAAAAACATGTGTGTGTTTGTATATATATATATATATATATATATATATATATATATATATATATATATATATATATATATATATATATTTGCACGCACACATATATACACACACACACACACACACACATATTAATATGTTATATGTTTACACACACATTTTTTTTTTTTTTTTTTTTCAAACCCAACTGAACTTGTGAATCTCATTGACCATTGTCATTACTGCTTTTAAATAAAATTTCATAAAAAATATATTTTCAAAATTTCCGTATCAACCTTTACGTAAATAATTTCGAAATTTAGCGATTCGAGTTATTGATAAATTTTTTTTTTTTGAAACAAAATTTATAAATTATTAAATTTGTCAAATGATCCCCCTTGAGAAACTGCCACTGCGGCGGGAATGCATTGCGAATCTGCCTAACCACCCGTTTTAAGGGGCAACTCAGGGCACAGGGCTTCTCTGCTGATTGTAGAACATACATTTGAGCAATGATTTCTATTAATATCAGTAAGTTTTAATTAAGATATTTATAAACATTTGCAATTCTGAACTAAATTTTATGTGCTATTTTGGTCAATAATAAATAGACGAAAGCTAGAAAAAAAAATTGGATGCTTGAAAAATATATTCTAAACGTTATTTTAGGTTAATTTAAAAAGCTCCAATATATATAAATAAATTTAAGTGGTTAATTTATTATCTCTCACTATACTATTATTTATTTTCTCATTTTAATTTTTGTTTCTTATGTATTTATTTCTACTTCGGGCAATATCAATTCTTAAACTTTATTTTCTGTAATTTTGTCTTTTCTCTGTCACTCTTTTATCTGTTTTGTCTCATCTTTTATACACCGTTTTGATCTTATTTCTCTGATCTACTTTAGACCTGATGTGAGCAATGTTGGAAAAAAGTGACGAAACTTTGACTTGACTTAAAAATTTTAATAATTCGTCTCTGTTTTTAAAGTCACCTTTGACTGAACACCCAGAAAAGCCAAATTTCTGATACAAATATATCAAATTAAATTCCTATATTTGTTTTTACATTATTTAATTTTTCAAATACGGTTAAACTGACCATCACTGATATACATACAATGATAGCAGGCATAATTTAGCACATACCAACGATGCTCCGGATTAGACACCTCCCGAAATAGCCTGAACTTGACCGAATTACTCGAATTTCATCCCTATTGCATCCCAGACAAACTCCTTTACCAGGGAATAGATGATGGACGTTACTAATCCTAAGGATGAATATTCGACCGGAGATCTAGGAGTCGGTTGCCAACTGACGGTATGAATGGAGCTGGAGAGTGAATGGGCCAGAACTATATTTAGGGCGGATAGATGTTGCCGAAAGCTGGCACGCTTCTAGTCATTCAGCACAGACCTTCCCATTGAGGTCCTCCTGACTCTGTTTCTTCTGGTACCCTCGTATCCTAGGAACCTTCCAGGCTTATCCATGATTCCATCGACATCCATATCCGTGTCTCCCTTTTTTATCTGTGCTATGTATTTAAGAAATCGATACGGGAATCTCCATAATTCTTAAATATTTGATTCGTGAATTAAGAAGAGCTTCAGATCTACTCTCGAACTTTCCGATTATATGAAGCAGTCCAAGAGTATATCTCAATATTCCTGATATACACTATGAATCGAATAATTCGGATTTTTCAATAGTTTTATCGATATTTTACTGCTATGGAAAGAAAATATCCGGAAATAAATCTTAAACTTGGACCATTCACTTTTTTATTAATTATTGGAATCAAATTATATATTTAAAAATGGCATGCAGGCATAATAAATATAGAGGGTGTTCATTTTAAGACAGCTCAAATGCATTTTAAAGAAAAACGTTTGGTCTGACAAAAAAATACCGGGAAAAAAAATTGTAGTTCGTAACTTTTTCTTCCACAATATGCCCATTATTTGACGCTTCTCGCCTGAAACGCGTCAAAATTGATATGGGTTATAAGAACATGATGCATGATTCTGGCGTATCTTTTTACCCCCATTTTCAGTAAAAATATGATCAAGCCAGTAGGTACAGTATTTTTCCTAATAAATGCAAATTAATTAATTACAAATAATTAAAGATATCAAAATACGGTCAACACCATTATTTTTAACTTTTGTTACAATTTAAAATAACATTCATAAACATATGGTTCATATGTAAGCCTCACGATTCGGGCACGCGGCAGGGACGTACGCGGTGTCAAAATTTCAAAAAAATGGCCATATTCTGGAACAAAATGTTACATATTTTTCTCTCAGACCAACCGTTTTTCCTTGAAACGCGTTTGAGCCGTATTAAAATGAACACACTGTTTTATATAGATTTAATTGGCCGTCGATGAAATCAGAATGATGATTGTGGTACGATGAGAAATAAAACTGATGAATAGTTACTGTTTTAATGTGTGCCGATGTTTCGGCCTGCGTTGTAGGCCTTCTTCAGGATAAAGAAATTAAGATACTAAAATAATATGTGAAATTTATAAAACAATTATAATGGAATTACACGAGGGAATAAAACAAAAACTAAAATAGAATAAATATATTTGAAAACATAAGTTCTTTCTACAGAAAAACTATAAAAAATTCTTATCGATTTTTCATTTAACTTTTATTTCTTCATTGCATCCCTCATTTTTTACCTTTTTACGTTGCCACTTTAATTTTTATACTGTTTTATTCGATTGGTCTCATTTAACGTAAATCATTGACCAAACCCTCCCTTCCGCAGTTCTTACCATTACATGAAATATATAAAATTATATATATATATATATATATATATATATATATATATATATATATATATAAACATAAATATATTTTAATTGTTGTACAAATACAACAAAATAGAATCTTTTTAATAATAATTATTATTCATTATTTATATGGACCCTCTTGAATCGGATGCAACAATAATACTATATCTTTAAATATTTTCAATTTAATTTCTGAAATAATAGAATAAAGGAGCTTTTTTTTTAAACAAAAAAACATATATTAAACACTTCATTAAATGTTATGATATTATTGAATGTTACATTAATTATCATACAAAACTATATTTCAAAAGAAAAGAAGTATTTAGAACGAACATTTTTTTCCATAAACTTTTATATCACACACTCTAAAGAAATAAACTTGTGTAATGCAACTAAAAAAAAATTGATAAAATGAAACTAATATATAATAAACAATTTGTAAATTTGAATG
Source organism: Rhaphigaster nebulosa (assembly GCA_948150685.1). NCBI lineage: Eukaryota > Metazoa > Arthropoda > Insecta > Hemiptera > Pentatomidae > Rhaphigaster > Rhaphigaster nebulosa. The sequence goes on from OX411307.1 coordinate 107,800,523, forward strand.
ATTAAAACAATTTTGTTTTAAAATGATTTTTATTTATGTCATACCTATATGGCTGTATTAGAAGATATGACTTAATTAAAAGGCTGAATTAATTAATAACCTTTTAGAAAATTTCAGAAATACTGATGGTTGGTCCTAGAGACCAATGGGTAGTAAAATCTTTTAAAATATTAAAACAAACTACCACTTTCAATGGTTACTAAATTTAGTGAAACTATAGAGTGATAGAAGAAATTTCCACCAATGGTTCCCGGGTAACCGTACTGTGAGGTCTAAGGGAACCTTACAGTAAAACATCAGTTGTTTTAAAGGTTAATGAAATTACGCTTAAGGCCGCTTAAGATCTAACAAATCCGAAAATGGCATTCCTATTATTTTCCTAGCCATTAACCTTTGTACCAATGGTCTTGGGATACTGAAACAGCCATTTTGTTCATGCTCCGTTTATCCGTCATACCTATAAGGCCTTCTGTTTATGCATTAATAAGGAAATGCGATGCAAATCCCTATGTAAATGGGATGGTAAGGACAGTTTATTGACTCATATATAATTATATTCGCTTCGGCGAATGGGGGAGGAGTGAGAGGGGGGGGGGAGTTATCGAATACAGAACAAGTGGCCAATTAAATGCGACATCGTCCTCAAAGGCCTTCGAGTGGGAAAAGGAAAAAGACAGAATATCACAAAAAGTTTATCCACAGTTAGCTGATTCATTAAAGGCTGAGGCTTTATCAAATATCCATAAAGAGGAGGAGGATGGGACCGAGAACTTTGAGGAAGTTACTTGTTTTGCATGAGCCCCCTAACTGATTATCCTCCTCCCTAACACACCGATATAATTATAAAAGGTTAGATACCCCCCCCCCTCAACTTCATCCAACTTGCATAGCATTTAATGCACGCCCCGAGTCTACTAACTACGTTACTAACTCTTGCCCTAAACATCGGATTGTGACACCCGATACTCCTGGGGTCGGGCCGGTTAAATATTAACCGATGTCGTGTCCCTTCCTTCCTATTAGCCTCCTCGTCATCCACAATATCCTTTTGATACTAGCCGCAGATAGTTTTCGACCGAAGCACTCTATGCCAGCGAGCCCATGCATATAGGATTAGCTTCGGAAATGTTTCACCATGAATTTGAGGATTTCAGGAAATGCTACAAGGATCGATTGGTGTATGCTTCTAATACAGATTAAAGAATATAAAATTCACCCTCGTGCAAACAAATTCTGAACGTTTTTTCCCTTATAACCAACTTAGTACTACTACCAACTAGTATATATCGTCATTGCTGCCGTGAAACCTAAGTGTCAAAAATATTATTTTACAGGACAAAGAAACAACTGATTGTTTTTAATTTTCTGGTAAATTATCTTCAGAAGATCATGTTGGCGATTCAATGCACAGGAAAAAGAAGTAGATTGATCAAATGAAAAATAATTTATTGTTTTACCAAAAAAATTAGCTATCTTCATATTTTTATAATTAATAATAACGTATAATGATTTTTTTTTTTACCTTCCAGCAGACACGCTGGAGTATAAAGTGCGCCAAATAGGTATTTTTCATTACATTCATTCGGTGATTGAACTTCCACTTTAATATCCTCTCTATTCGTTCATCAGCCCCTCCTACGTGTTTTCTGAGAATTGACAATTTTTCGCTTACTCACATTATTAGTTATTCCGTTAAAACGACGAATAACATAGTGGCAGAGTTAGTGAACCATGATTTTTTTTTAATTCTTCAGTTTGCTTTGCTTGTGCACGTGTTCAGTTTTTTATTTCCCTTCAAGAGGGTAATATTATTTCTAATATATTCATTATTTGATGAAACGATAACCATTGTAAGTAAATCATTTCTTATTTTTGTTTCTAGAAATATTTCAAACTTTTGAGATTGAACGTTCAACTGATATCATTTCATTTTTTTCATTTTATATAGTGTATAGTATATTTCGAATTTTGTTTAATAATTATTTATAACTTATTCATGAAATATTCATGTTTTTTAAAATTATTTTGGATTATTTTCGGACTTTTCAAATTTATGAATTAAAAAGTTCAAATAATATCATGCATATCATTTGTTCCTTTTATTGAAAATTTTCATTTTAGCGTGATGTATAGATCTTCATGAAATAATCCTGTTTAGATTTTATAATATTAGTACCCAACTAATGATAACATGCTAAGTCGTACAAAAATAAGTACTATTAAAGCATTTTATATTATTGGTTTTTTTAAGTCTACCTATTTAATATATATATTTTTTTTAAATTTACTAATCTATAAGTAATATTATTTGGTTTTATATAAAGGGAATGAGTAGAAAATGAGGGTGGCGTACTTGATGCGCCACACTCATGCCGGTGTCATTGATTTTGACTCGTCTACTGGAAGATTAATAATCGTATTGTTATATATTGTCATCATACACTGGCTAAAACATCAACTTTTATCTTTAAAAAAAAAAAAAAAACTATTGTACAATTTGTTTTTGTACTTTTTTAAAACTCCTGATTTTCTCTGTTCCTTCCCACATTTTTTCTGCCGACATAAAAAAGATCAATTTTCTTAAAGAGGACGATGACACTTTTCAATTAGTTCTAGAGGTAACTGTTGCACATGCGATAAAGATTACCATATAGGAGGATTCTTTTATATAAATTCAAATCATGTTACGAGTTTTTAACTCACGAGTGCCTTTCACTAGCACATAGGAAATGAAATCGTGTTTCTAATAAAATCAAAATCAACTGATTTTTAGTCACATAGGAGGTTCGCGGTGATCGCTGTGGCAATGACAATATCATATATATATATATATCATGTCATTAATAATATTGGTGAGTGAATCCAGCCCGATATTCGGATTAAGCGATCCCAAAATACCCCCAATGTATGCAAAGCATATTATCTGTCTCCATATGAGGTCCAGTACTTTAAATTTTATAATTTTGCTTCCGATTTGGATTCAGCGTCTTCTAAAATCCATGTTCAAGTAATCATCATTGTTTTGGAAATTCGGACGCCATATTATATCCGCCATATTTAATTTCCAAAATATCATAGAACGCGATCTAGGACCCGCTCCCGGTCAATTTTTGTCGGGATATTATATTTTTCCTATTACAATAATAATTTTTATTAAATCGAATACCAGGTTGATGTTAGTTAAATCCCCCTTATACGGTCAATATTATTAAGGCGATATTATTTAACATGGAATTTATTTCACACATATCAATATTATTACATTATTTTCCTCAGACGGTCAAAAATTGAGAATATTCGATATTGGCCGTGTAAGTAGGGCTTTAGTCTTATTAAATTTCTATTTCATATGGTTGGGCTTTTGTTACTGAGATAAATATTTCAACTACAATATTTTCTTTTAAATTTGATATATACAAGGCAACTATATATATATATATATATATATATATATATATATATATATATATATATATATATGTGTACTTCTTTTTTCGCTTCTCACTTTTGTGGTGTGTGTGTACAATAGTTCCTAATAAGACCCTATAGTTGATTTTGACCCCAAGTGTTTTATATATACTTTTGAAGGTTTTAACTGATTTTTACTTTAAGGATATCGCATGGATCAAGTTACATGTAATTGCAAAAAGAAATTTTCATGAAGTTTTTTGCAGGAAAAATATAAAATAAAACCGATTATATAATAAATCAAGATTATATTGACATTTTAAACAAACAAATACAAAACAACTTCTCCTTTCAATTTGTAACCATTTTTCTCTTTTGTTATATAATTCAAAGTATTCATTCTTTCTAAGTTACGAACAAATGAAATTGGATTGAATACAACTCTATGTATTTTTAAAATATACTGAATGAATTCACGATTCAGTTCTAACCATTCTTCATTTACGGATTGTAAACACTTGATACACAGAATAAAAATTGCATTATAAAGCTTAATGTAATATAATATAAATTTAATGAAATCTCCAGTGAAATACTCAAAATATTTTTAAAAAGTGTGCAAAATAAATAAATTTAAAAACAAAAATGTTCAAAGTGCTTTACTAGAGATTTTATTAACCTAATGTTATTTGTTTTTGTTGTAACGAGTATTTTATAAGCAACTTAAAGACCATTGGTATGTGGATGGGGAAAAAACGATTAAAATAAATAAACTTTACTAGTTGGTCCTAATTAGAACTACTGGCCATGTTTTGTTTTGTATTTTTGCAAAACGCTAAAAGACGGCAAATATAGCGGGAAAATAGAATTAATTTAATTTATTCTAGGCATTATAAGCTTTGTACTTTTTCACATGCAATACATTTATTCATGATAATAGTACTTGTGTACGCGTCTGGTAACACTCATTAAACAATTGAATACGAGCCTGGCAGAATGTACCCAAATTCGATCTAGTTTCAGTTTTAGGCTTTAGATACCAGTAGAATTACGACACATAATTTACCTAATTGGGGTAGCGTACCGTATATATATATATAGTCAGAGAGAGGCTAAACATTATCTGGACCTGGACAAAAATGAGTTGAGAACAATAAGTGTTCACCTCACGGGCCACTGTCCGTTAAAATATGAACTAGACAAGATGATGAAATTAGTGGAAGATTGCACATGCCTTCCGTATTCTGCCTTCCCTATTCTCATTGAGAATGTGAAGCCCTTGCACCTTACAGGCTGCAGTACCTAAACCAGACAATGCTTTAGCCTGAACATATTACCAAAACCAATTCTAAGAGTAAGAAGTATACGATACCTATAGGATCTCTAGCCAAACAGAGGTATTTTTCACAGAAGATCCAAACGTTTCCTAGTGGAAAGCGATTTCCCATCCTTTAGTGCAATAATAAGTAATAATTTAAATTTATTTAATAATCGAAGATTAAAAAGAGGTTTAATACAGAGTTTTATTTATTTTAATGTCTCACCGTATCCTGGCGAATTCGGGAAAAACTATACCACTACGATTTTCCATAGCTGCAGGAAGAGAATGGAGATGTAAATATATAATCAAACGACGTCCAGGTTGGCCACTACTTAAGTATGAACAGAAGTGGACGGAAGGTTTCTTTTATTTGCGGAGACTATTTGTTTTATCTCATTAAAAATGCGCCACTGTTTGCAGATGGAGGACAAAGGCAAGACTCAGCAATTAGTGCATAAAAAGGGCTCAGGCCCGGGCTAAAGTGTTTCGGATCCAGGCCCACTAATTACAGCAACATCGCTTCGAATAATTAATCCCTCCCGCATAGCCACCTTCGAAATATTTAATACTCTATAGACCTGTATTCTGGAGTGCCTCTGCGGGGATCTATAGTTGCGGGCTGCGCTTATTGTTCCACTGATGGCGCTTCGCTCATTCCCCGTGTCTCGATGAAGACTCTTGAGTACCTTTGTATTATCATAAGCTGAAAAGGCCCAAAGGCTCCTCCAACCTTCCTGTTAATGGATATTACATTGCAGGAATTTTCCCACATTCTCTTTTAATAGGAGTATTAAAAAAATGAAGTAAACATGTGGAACAGAAAAGTTTACGAAAACGAAAAGTCCAACTTGGGAGTCACCTATGAGGTAGTTTCGTTGTCAATAGATTTACCAATGTTTCCAGGTTCCATTGATCTACATCTGTATCAAAAATAATTATTATTATATTTAATTTTTTCTAGTTAGTATTAATTAGGATGTTCCCTGTCTCCACTTTTGTTCAACCCATATGTTGAAGAAGTTTTAAACATGTGGAAGAGGAAATGTATGGGAATGGGTATATATATATATAAGTAATAAATACTGCTACACCCAACAATTTGCTGACGACCAGGTTTTAATAGCAAATTATGATGAAGATGCCAGCTACATGATAAGGAAGCTCTTGGAGGAATATATAGCATGGAATCTGGAGGTGAGCAAGAAAAAAACAGAGTACATAGAAACATTTCATGGAAATGTAAGAGCTCTTACATCCCTGGACAACTGGGAAATTAGTACCCAAGAATTAAAATGCATCAGAGACGTGGGTGATTAAAAAAAGGAAGAAAAAAAAGTTATTATCAATGAAGATGGAATTCTGGAGGCGTTTTTGTGCCATTCCTAGACTCCAGCATTATTCCAAACAATACGATAAGTCAGTACAGATACAGAAACGATCCTCTATAGAATTGAAAGAAAAAGGCAGAAATGGTATGGCCACTAAAAAAAAAAAAAAGCTCGCGGAACCGTGGGTAAAAATAATCTTCCACTATCTTTTACCATATATCTTTTACCATGCCATAAGAGAGGCGTAAAAGAGGACGACCCAAGAAGAGATGGTCGCAGGATGTGGAGAAAGGCATGGCTGCTAGAGGACTTAGAGATGAAAATTGGCAAGATCGGAAGAAATGCCAGGAATGACCTTTTAAGAACGATAAACAACTATGCATCAGAAACGTGGGTGATTAAAAAAAAAGAAGAATTAGTTGTAAACAAAATGCTACAACCCATGTCAGGTCTTGGCATCCTATACCAGTTTCCGCCATTCTTTTCTATTTCAGGAAGACATTATCCAATTACTGAAACGCAAAAGTCTTTTCGCATCGGCTGCCTGTATTTTATTAAAAATACAATAATTAAATTTACTATCTGATTAATACAAAATGACTGCGACTTGTGAAGAAATTACCCTTTGTTAGCACTACAATGAGTTCATAAGTTCTATAATGTAGCCCTACAAGTTCTATGTTATAAGGTCCCAAACCAATCTCCTTTTCAGGCCTGTCGGACGACTATCAAGAATTGATCATTGAAGATGACGATTATTGAAGATTGATTAGGATGCAAGATTAGAAACTATTGGATTTGATTCGGTATGTAATTTAGAATGAAAGTCAGGGTTGATTTTATTTAACTTAACTAAGGCAATCTTTAGCTTATGCAGGAAAGTATATAGGATAGTCAGGCTCAACGGCAATAAATCAGACAGATTTGAAATGGAAACGGGATTGAAGCAAGAGGACAGCTTGAGTCCATTAATGTATATAATATACATGGATAGAATAATATGGGAAGCTAAGGAGCCCCAAATTAACAGTAGGAAATTTGAAAATGCATCCCATTCACATTTGAAACTTAGTATTTGCTGATGGCATTCTTATATTTGCAGAAAGCAGGGGAGCCTTACAAGAAGCGCTATAAGCGTGGGAGGAAGCCCTGAGCCAAGAAGCGATGACTATCAATCTGAACAAAATTAATTAATATACGGTGGTGTCTAAAAGTGGTTCTTGGGAACAAGAAACCTCGACTTGTGGAAGCTTCAATTTAGAACAGGTCGATGTATACCAATACTGAGTAATCAAATTAATAATGAAGGCAGGTTGGATTCCGAAATAAACCAGCGCAAAAAGGAAAGCAACAAAGGTGTATTATCAACTCCGCAAAGCCATAATCGAGAAAAGGAAGTGGAGATGAAGACAAATATAACTTTATATAAACAAGTCTTTATCCCTACGCTCACCTATGCAACTGAATATTGGCCTAACATTAAGAAATTAGAGAGCCGCATACAAGCCGCACAGATGAAATTCCAGAGGAAAGCTTTCGGTAAGACAAGATTTGGCGGAATAAGAAATTAGAGAATTAGAGACAGGAGAGGAATAGCTAAAGAAAAATATCCATAGAAGAGAATTGATGTGGTTCAGCCATGTACAATATAATGCCGATCAATCTATTGCCAAAAAATGTATGGAAGCTAACAGAGAGGGAAAGCGTCCTCGACGACGACCGAGAAATAAGAGGGAGGACCATATATCAGACCTGGCAAGGAACAGAGGACTCACTCTGGGTGAGGTTAAGAAGTTGGCTACTGATAGAGAGGTATTTAAGAAATGGATACATGCTGCCCTGACACCGTAAGTTAAGGGTTAGATGAAGAAGAAGGAAATTTAGAGCGCTTTTCTAGTTAATGTTGAAGTCGACGGAACTGACGAGCAGTACTTTCATTGTTTTATGCGGTTTCCAAGCCAGTCACTTGTCTAGATGAAGTTCTAGAAGCGGATTTTTTCAACTGCAATAAGCGGAACATTATTAAAGCTTAATATGGAAATATAAGTAATAAATTAAATTTAAAGGCTGGCGTTAAGCAATAAACTGTCTTTTGGCTTTAGATCGTGCAAGCGAACCATGAATGCCACAGTTGTTGGATAAAAAACTCGAGGGAAACCTGAAATAATTTATATATGTATATATATATATATATATATATATATATATATATATATATAAAGCATTTGTTTTAAAAAATGTTTGCATGTAAGAGTAATGCAGATCTTATGACATTTCAACTTTATATATCCACTATAAAACATTTGATAAGCGAAATGAATACTTCAACTATTAAAATTCCAGCAGTTTCATAGCTTCCGTGGCAGGGGCAATAAAATAGTTATTTTTATAAGGACAAGACACACGGACCGACAAGGTGTGGGGTCCAGATATGAGGGGGAGTGTAAATATTTGTTCCCGGGCGTACGCCACTCCCGCAAATACGAACCACAATCAACCCTTGTAATCTTTGTGCAAGGGCTATTAGTAATACCCTTCCTATCCTCTTTGTTTGTTTTGTTATGGACCGCAGTATATTAGTTGGCCTCTTTGATTGTGGTTTTTTTATCTCGATTTTCATTTGTTAATTAATTATTTTTACGAGCTCAAAACCAGTTCACTAAACCAGCGATGGCTGTATTAAATATCACTCAATGTGACAATTTATTTACAATTAAATCAATTCATCTTAATTAATTGGATAAAATTTTATTATTTTGTTTATTAAATTTGGAAAGTAAGGTAGACTAGTTCAACGAACACTATTCGAATCTATGAACATTAAATTTTCACTCTAAAGACCAGTGATATTGAGTGTAAATATTATATATAGGTTTATTTTCTTTATTTTATTACTTTGCCAGTATTTAATTTTCTTATTTATATCATTTGTTATCATTATAAATATAATTTAATATCCTTTATTATATTATAAAATAATGTTATAATAATTATATAATTTCCTTTATTTTATAATACAATACCCTATATAAGTAAGGATCTACCTACTTCTCAATTTTGTTTGTTTCGATAGGTAAATGATATATTATTGTTGGTTGTTTTTGCTTGTTTCTTCGCCAGTATATATTTTTTTCCTTTTTTAAATAATCAATTTTGGATGTCAAACAATAACTTCTTGAACTATTAGCTCGATCTATTAACCGGAGTCCGACGTAACTTGAAAAATCTATACGAGTTACTTCGCCATTAATGCTTGTAGTAATCTTTAAAAAAATTCTAGAATAATTCAACAATTTCTAAGGTCACAAAATTCGTTTCCAAGATTGCAATTCCATTAAAACTACAGTATTTAATTCGCTGAAAATCTATGTGGTCATATAAAAGGGTAATGACAAAATATTTAAAATTAATAAGGAAAATAAGTTTGATTTTTTTAAAGGTTTATTATAATGTCTGTGAAATTATATTATAAAGAAAAAGAAAGTTAATGCTAATTGAGGTTAAAAGAGAGTTGAGAAAGACGGCACGTGTGAAACATTTCTGAGTTGTTTTGAAAATGAAATTATAGAAACTGAACTGGTTGTAGTTCATGGTGAGGGCCATACTTGTCGTAATCCAGACTTATAGCCAAATAGTATGGCGTGATTTTCTAATTTTATTAAATTATAAAGGTAACTATTTATTCCATAAAAAATTGTACCAAAACAATATCGTGTACAAAATATGACTGAGATTTCAGGCCCTGGCATATGCTCACTCAGTATTAATAATAATAATTATTCTGAATATTAAATATGTAAGTAATATGAACAAAAACGAGTAAAAAAAGATCCTCAACAAAATTATTTAAATGATTAAAAATTAAATAAACGATGAAATTAGTTCTGATTATTAATCATCAAGTCGCGTGTGCTTCATTAAATTTCAATAGGTATTAAAAAAAAAAATTAAGTTCTATGAGAAAAAAAAATTCTGCTATTACTGGGCACTTGATTTTTTACTATATTTTATTTGTGTAAGGTATTTTTTACTTTCCTTAACACCTGGGTGAGGTATTGTAGTCGAGTAAAAATTTTGATGCGCAGTTTTTAACTGGTCTATGCCTTTCAGTCGTAAATCCGAAAACCAATTTTTGGCCACTGGATTTTCTGTGCCACGATTATCTCCTAAACGGGTGAACATATTTTTTTTTAATTTATTTATTTCATTTTTTTTTTTTTTGTATTTTATAGTTTTATCTCCCGATGCATGTGTACCGAATCAGGCAATAGTCAAAAAACGTTTTTTTCTTTCAAAAGACTAACGCCAAAATGGCTCTAACGATTTTGATGAAACTTCCCTAAAATCTTCTCCTTAAAACGCTTTTATAATTTTCTTATATAGTATATGCCCAATAAAAAAAAAAAAAAAAGGAAAAAAGTTATGAAGAAAGGAAAACTTTATTTGCGCATAGCTCAAAATGTATACATTTTTTGCTGGGTCACATATATAATCATATATATGTAATAATCTATAATCAGAAATTACTTTTCTTACGAAACAAAAAGAATGATCAAAATTGGACCATTATTATCGAAGATACAGCGTATTGAACTTTGTAGCTATGTTTATAAAGTATTATGGTCCAATAGAAACCGATTAAATTTCTTTTAATTTTTCGAGTAACTTTAAAACTATACATCTCCGTGATAATTACAGATGATCATTTGAAAGATGTCTACAATGCTCAATTAAAAAAAAAAAAAGAAATCTTTATCGGACCAATATTTGCAAAAGATACAGCAAACAATTTTTATATTGATAGCGGTAAGTCGTGGGAGGGGGCACATCAGATATTTGATTGAAAGTTCAGGTATACACTTTTATAATTTTTCCTTCAATTTCTTCCCCTTACCCTATGGGAGTAAACCTATGAAATCCTGCCTTGCAGTAACCAGTAGAAAAATTTCCCTATCCCGGAAGAAAAAACGCAGGGCATTTGTTCTTCCAGAATATGGAGTGACAAGGGACTAGCATGGAATCATACTAGATTGTAACAAGAGACTACTTATAAAATTATCCTGTACCACTACAACCCGTGAAGGGTCTTGGGCTCAGTACTTGGCTAAGGACCGTACTGTTTCAAAGCCAACGGTTGTGCAAGGAGGTGATTTGGCCGAGATCACGCTCAACCGCCAGGTTTTTCCCCCAATTAAGGGTACCCACTTTATAGAGGCTGGGTGAGCCCCAGGAGGGTCCCCCGATCCCACAGGGTCGATCCGCGACTGAATACAGAATAAATAATTATCTGCCTCAGCCGGTCTCGAACCCAGGACCTTGAGATTAGTAGCGCAGTGCCTAACCCACTGAGCTACCCCGCTCCCACTTATAAAATTATCACAAACTTAAATTTGTATTTCATTATAAAAAGGATATTTGCATTATTATAATCACGCCTATTTGGACATAGATAATAAATCAAATTATTTTCGAATCCGATCCTCACATTTTTAGTTTAGCCTTAGTGCTGGCGACAAACTCTCCGGAAAAACTATAAACAGGTCATTAGCATAATGCCGAGAAGGACTCGCTCGTGAAGGAATTTTAATCAACAGCCATAAGAACAAAGTTATTATTGCAGCCAGATGATGTAAGGGAAGTCAGGCCCCTTAGGTCATATGCAAAGAGGTGTAGATTTGTAATACTATTGTGAGAAAAAGAGAGGTAGAGAAGCCTTCAAAGAAGTCTATCCCCCTAAATTATTATATGGCAGCGAAAATTGGGTCACACGAGAGAAGCACTTAAGCGCGATTATGGTCGCAGAAATAAAATTATTTTGTTGAATATTGGGTCAAACAAGGAGAAAAAGAATAGGAAAAGAAACATTAAAAGAAGACATTAATGGAATGTCAACGAATTCGATAAATAAGTGACAATTGTTTTTTTACAAAGAACTTCAAGATGCGTTCATACCTTTCAAGCCTAGGCAAGTCAAACGCCAAGCCAAATGTGTAAAGGGGTTTACTGAAGCTTAACAAACTAGCCTATCCCACACGCTATTGTTCCAGCTATTCCAACTTCTGTCGATTATTAATTTCAATTTAAATTATTTTTGCTTTATAAAGAAACATTATAAAACGTAAAATAAAAATATATAATTTATATAAGTACACCAATATATGGATGCAACACTAGCGCTTCTCGCTAGAACCGGATCGGGCTCAAACACAGACAAGCCTAGCTAAACTACCCCCTATACACTTTTGATTTGCCAACGTTTGGCAAAGCTGTGAACGCACCTTTAAGCACTAAAGTCAGTTTATTTACATCATAGTATATTATGTTATTAATATAATTTTATTATAAGCGGTACACAGGATGGACTCTTACATATTACAGTATATTACAACATATACCTCCCTATGATGGCACATCACTGTGTCGATTTTATAAACCAGGACATCCCAGAATTTCCACAAGACCCGAGGAAATATATTTTCGGAGTGGAAAGCTCTGTAAGGGTAAGTGGGGGGTAGGAGTGGCACTAAGAAGAAGGCAGGCGCATTGCTATTGTCCGCGGCAACCCTTTGTCGTCCCGCCCCCATCCTATTGTTGGCTAAAACAACGGGGGTGTGGCTCCCCCCACTCCTCTATCTAGCCCCCTCTAAAACAAGGGAATTTATCCGCAACTCCCACCCCGGAACCCCTTCCCATCCTTGATAATTACCCGACAAATGTAAACCTAATCCTATTTCGAATTTAATCCACCCCTTTGATATGTTCCCCTGTCTCTGTGCTCGTTTTAATAACAAATGTTATTCTTCTTCAAAGCTGCCTCTAACCCACCCCCTCCCCTCCAATGACCGTATGGTTTGTTACCGATGTAAAAATCATGGAAGTGGGAAAAAAAAAATTGAATTGAAATGTGAAGGGATATTTAGATGTTATTGAACGGGACATGAAACATTTGAATGGGAGTATCATAATTCTTTGATCAGATTTAGATTAGATATTTGTTTGATTAATAGAATACTGATACCAACATACATTAGTATAGAGAGAAAAATGCAACCTAACAAAGCACCATTCTTTATTTACTTAAAAAAAAATAAAAAATACACAATGTACAATATCCAAAATAATATTTTTATTTATACCGAATAAAAAAGGAATAAATAAAGCATGGGCAAAGTCGTTCGTGCTGAAACATATTCGTAAAAAAAAGAAATCTTCATATTATCATAAAATAATAATATTCCCGTCTTTTACTGAAAGTGGAAATTGTTATGTCCAAATGACAGCTACCGGTCCATGGGTATGTCCATTTTCATAAAAATTTGTCAAAATACAATATAATTTCATTCCGTAAGTATGGAATATTTATCAAACCCCTAAAGATTTATTAAATTAAGCTTTAAAAAAATATTTGATTCTGGCATCCCTCACCGTTTTCATTGTGAGAAATAAAAAATTATAATACAATATAAAGGAACATATAGTATGATATTTTGAACATACAAGTAGAATTAATTTATAATTCTATTAATTTTTATAAATTTTTACATACAGGGACGTCATCTTGAAAGGTAATGGGTAGCCGCCTCCCCCCCAATAACTTGAAAACCCAAACAGTTTGGAAATTTGAGATTTAAGATTCTACTATAAACTCCGAAAATTGTGTTAAATATTATACTCAAGATGTCATCTTGAAGGGTAATGGATAGGCGTCCGAAGCACACCGAATCCTTATGGTATTTTTTTTGGCTTTCGTCCCTGTATTTTTTGAAGATGTATCCTAATTCTTAAAAAAAATAATTCTTTCCTTAGTATTGCATAGATCCATGTATGTATTCGAATGGGTTTTGAACACCGAAACCCTAGAATGGTATCGGTATAGCATACTCGCATTTTGGTGTCGTTGAGAACATGCTAACTGCATAAATTCGGCACCCATGCAAGTATCTGATTTTAGGCATATTTAAAAATGGTTTCATAAAAAAAAAATAAAAAATGGGTTTCATAAAGAAATTTATAGATTTATATTAGCAAAACAATTTATATTATATCTAACAAAATGTTTTTACAAAAATTAGATTTTCATTTCAATTTACTAGGTAAGAGACATTAAGAACATTTTGTACAAATAACAATCAGTATTTTGAATATGAAATGTCGAGTAAAAAATTTGTAAAACATTTTAAAAAAAATAAATAATGAAATGCTAAATTTATATCTAGAAGGAGTGAAGCCTATTTCATTATTCGTGAGGGTGCATATGTCAGAAAGAAGATCATTGCTCAAAAATAAAAGAGAGTAACTTATTGGTTCAATAAAATACAGTTTTAGCTTCTGCAGTGGGGCCTGGATTTAAGGGAAGGAAATTTATTTGGGACATTATTTTTTCCGGTTGAAATGACTATATTTGTCGACGAAGTAAATGCATTTCCACATTTATCTTATTTCCCTTTATTTCCGGCCTGATATTCAGTCGTTTTCTTTCCCTTACTAGGACCTTTTGATTCTCCGAGTAGTATTATTTCAAGAGCAAGAGCGTCTTCAGGTTCTTCCGCTGTCGGAATATTATCTTCTTCACTTCTGTCTCTCTCCTCTACTTCTACTTCGAACGAATCTCTTTCATTTTCATCCTCTGAAAAAACAGGCTCGTCATCATCCATTGCTGCATGACTTCTAAAATCTCTTGAAAAAACAAAAAAAATTATTTTTGTATCGGACATCGCACCCATAGCGGTAACGAAAGTCTTGTGAGATTTGATTAAAAGTTCGGGTATACACTTTTATAATTTTTTCATTAATTTCCTCCCCTCTCCCTATGGTAGTAAGCATATGAAATTATGTCTTGCAGTGACTTTTAGTAATATTCTCTTTACCCCGGAAGAACAGACGTAGGGAATATGCGTATATTCGTGACTTCATATTCTTGATCTGGTGCTAACGTTATAATCCATTTAAATCACCCATAATAAAGGTTAATCCTGATGTACAAAAGAAGGGGTTTCGACTCCATTTTGGTTGCATATAATTGGTATCAATGAGGTACATTTGCTAAACAACACAAAGCACTTCTTGGTAACGTTGAGATAAAGTAACTCCTACCGAGTGCATCGTAATGATAACAATTATCACATGGGCTTTGACCCAAGAAGTTATAGTTATTAAATAGGGTTTATAGCCCAGGAAGTTATTGCTTTATTTCCTTAGTCCTTTCTTGTCAACAAATGTTATATCCCTAAACATCCTCTCCCCTTTTGTATGTATAAAACCTACCTCTGATCAATCAATCACACACAATGGCAGCTTTAAGTCTAGTGGTAATGTAACTCTGTCTCCAGTATAGTGTATCTAATGTCTAGCAGTCGCTGGTCCATGCCAGTCGATCCTCTCATCAGATCTCTAGTTTAAGTCATGTTGCTCTGTACCATTAACCAATAAATTATTTTCTAAGGCTTACACGCATCGACTAAGTTAGCTTCCAACAGGACAACACCAGTCACCACCCATTTCTTAATTTAACGATGAGTAAAACTTACTCAATAAGATTTAAAACTTAACGACACTGTTGACCTTGGCGGTGCTGAAGCTCTAAAATCACTAGCAATATCACACAACCAGGGTGGCCAGGCACTCAGCTAGTCGCTCATCCCTCCCACATTCGAGGGATGTTGAGGGGAGTTTAAATCCTAGACTAGGAGTTATCGTACTCAATGATACCATTCCAGGGTTACATTCAAGGTTGGTTTAGAAATAAATTCACGACACCGCCAATGACCTCATGATTTTGTTAGTCTCGTGATCTGAGAGAATACTTTGTGTGAGAAGAGGTTCTCCGATGCGATGATAAGCTGAATTTTCGCAGACGGCTTGAGCCATATCGCTTTGTCATTTTGAACTCTAGCTAAGGTCACGTCTGTTCGTAGATTTCACGTTTTAGCTCATCCTGAATAATTTTTATTAATTTTAGGTTGTATTTAATCATCTTATAATTGATACATTCAATAATAATTTGTATCCCTCATTGAAGGTTTTAAAAAGATGGTTTTATCTATGAATTTTTTTTGCTTGTTCAGGCGCCACCTAGAAGGTTCTTAGGCATCACCATGGTTCACCAATGGTACGCGTACCGCACTCTGGGAACCCTTGTCCTAGATTAAATACACATTACAATTGCTACATAATTATTTATAGAATGCATTACAAATAATTATTATTGTTAGTTTATTGTAATCGATATTCGTATCTAAATATAATTTTAATTCGTTGAAATATATTGTATTAGGTATAGTTTTTTCTCTCTATCATTGAAAACCTATGAAAGTGCCCAGAAAATCAATAAAAAAAAAAAAAGAATATGGTTCCCAAAGAATGCATTATATATTTTAATCTCGATTTTTTTTGTATATATCGAAAAGATAAATGAGCTACTGCAGCTCAAATCCATATCCCCACAGATACCGGGGACTATATTGTGATGACACAGCCATCGACAGTACTCATATTTCCATCCGAATCTGATTTTTTTTTTTTTTTTTTTTTGACAACAAAAAAGTCAATTATACCGCTTTTCCTGGGGTCCCCGCTTTTAGCCAAACATTTTTCTTCTTTTTTTTTTTTTTTTTTAAATTTATCAGAGCTATATTACCCGAAGCACGCCTTCCTCCCGAACAAACAAAACCCTTATTTTTAATCTCAGTAACAGCTCGCCATATCTGTGAATTAGAGTTTGGCCAATCACCGATCCGAGTCCCGCTAGTGGTAAATAAAAATTGTACGCCTCCGTGGCGAATGTTTGACCCTGATAGTGTAAATATATTAAATTTATTAACAAATATTCGTAAATTTATTCCTTATATAAATGTATAATATTTATTTAGTTGGTTATTCCAACAATTCTGACTAAGTTTCAAATCGATCCCATACCGTAATTTTTCAATTTTTATATTATTCTTAACACTAATAAAAAAAAGAATTATACAATAAAACTTTTTTTTTTCTTTAGGACTATAAAAAAAAAAAATATAAGAATTTCACATTTTTATTTTGTGTCGACCATATTTTGGCCATTTTCGAAATCGATTTGCAACAACTTTATTGTTATAGAGGATATTTAAAGATAATATAATGCCTGAGGATTGTCCCCGAAACGTCACATTACAATAATTTGATTTATTGAATAAAGTTGTATAAATGGAAATAATATTCAACAATGATTTTATGAAAAGCTTCTTTAAAACTTCCTAGATAAAATTAGAAAACATTAAAAATTGATTTGATTTTTTTTTCACATTATAATCTACTTGCAGTTAGTCAAAAGCTCAAAAATTTATATTGCCCATAATTTAATATTATACTGCTACAAAAATAAAATTATAATTCATTCAAACAGGCATTATAGTTTATTTTGTATCGTTTTAAATAGCATATCTCCAAAGTGACTGAATATGAATAGTAAACCATTAGGCCTAAAAAAAAAATTTATTGTTTCTTAATCTAATATAATATATATAATACTATACTGCCCTGCTTAGTAAGAACGCAGTATCTTAATAACCAAAAAACTCACAAGCCACTGCATTTCAAGAAACCATTTGCAAGGAGGAAATATACTGCATTTTAAGACTTTAAAATAAAAAAAAATATTACATTTATTGTATTTTTAACAGTTTTAAAATAAAGAGTTGTATTTCGGATTGCAATGAAATGTTAAAAAACTCAAAAATGGCTTTTTGGAAGGAACTGCGTTCTTACTAAGCAGGGCATTATAGGTCTCATGATTTATTAAAGTATTTTTCCTATTATGCGTTATTAATAAAAATGTTATTTTACTATTTAAAAAAAATTAAACTGCTGCGACTTGGCTGAATAAATCCATGAGGATGGACATTACCAAGCTTTCTTTAGTTTCTGAATCTCAAAAGAGAAAACTGTTTTTTTTAATGGAAAAACCACATATCACATTCTTCAATAAAACAATTTATCTAACAATAAATAATTTGTATACAATAAAACATAATTTTAATATAAAATAAAGTAATATAGAAGAGCGAAAGCTCAAAAAACGGACACAAAATAATTGTTAGGATATAAATGGAAAATTCCAAACACGAACCGTAGAGTCCCAAAAATAACGAAAATGAACTAACCCGTCGATGCATTTGAGCCGTAAAACCGGACAAAATTATTAGAAGTTTTTTTTACTTTTATACAGCTGCACATAGAAAAAGTCCGAATCAGGAAATTTGTGAAAACTCCGTCAAACCCACCATTCTTCAAGCTTGAAACCTATTTTCATCCCTCTGAATTCTTTAAGACTTCGTTGAAATAATTATATTTTTTTACTCATTAGATTTGAAGTAATAAAAAACGAAATGGCGGAAGAGGATGGAAGATTTTCTTGTATAATATAGTTAATATTGCCCATAATTTTATGTTTATAATCAGTATTAAACCTGGCAAGACCTGACACAAAAACACTTTTATCCGAAAACATTTTGTAAACAAAAATAATATTCTTCATAAGCATGGCTCGTAATCGAGCAATTTAAACAGAAAATCAATCAAATTTAAAAATATAGTACGTAATTAAACACACTGTTTAGTAAGGGAAGCAACTGCCACGGATGAAACCACTGATAACTATGAGTCTTGGAATTCTGACTTTACAAGAAATAGCAAGAGTGGGAGGAAATTAATTCGATTACAGTTGAATGAGGCAGCTATCAAGCTTGAAGAATTATGGATTTAATGGAGTTTTTCACAAACTTCCTGATTCGGACTTTTGTCAGGTTTTAAGGCTCAAATACTCCTAAGCGACAAAATAAGATCACATATAGGGTTTTTAAGACTCGATTGACTCCCCCCCCTTAAAATCCTTAATTTTTGGAATTTTGATGTAAAATTTGGTGGGGCACATCTGTGTCGACTGAAGTTTCCTTTGAGCTCATATTCAACCTCCTAGCTTTTTCCAGTACTTCTCTAGCGCACATAACTCTGGAATTTCAATAGAATGGTGTATACTTTATGACGAATTCTTATAGGAAATAAAAATTCTAAAGCGATGTTATATCTGTGATAATATCTATCCAACGCTTCAGTAAGGTGCTAATAAAAAAAAAAAAAAAACACGCAATAAATCAGATTTTTTTCAGACAAATTTACATTATCCTCCAAAAGAAAGGCTTTTATCAAAAATACCCGCATGATAAAATTTGTAGCTATAAAATTAACTCGTGTACAGAACCCTTCGTTAACATATAAAACATATAGGGTATGTGGAGGTAAAAGTGTGCAGTTTTGAAAATACAAATACAAACATAGAACCATGAGCCTGCAACCAGTCTGTGTGTGTGTTTGTTCATTGCCAGTTGTGAAACGGAATTCCATGGTAATACTATAGCTGTTAGCCACAAAAATGTGGTAAATCACTGTTTAACAGATTTGGTGTAATATATTCATTAATTCATCTAACCATTTTGCGATACAGACTAGAACTTTCGTTTTCGTCATTTTTCGTCTGGGTAGTGATTCATTTGACCTTTTAATTCATCAAACGAATTCCAGTGTTTAAATAGTTCATTAACCTGTGGAGCCATGAAAAGCGAAGTTCGCAAGGCCTGTGCGGTAAAAGGTACGCACCGCTGTACCACACTATACAGCGGTTTATCGATAATTCCGAACCAATAGCTCTTATTCTATTCTAGGTTTTATTACATACAATCTACCGAAAATTAAAATGAGAAGAAATATCAAAGGGCTTAAAATCTGAGTTGCTGACATAGACATCAAATAAAGAACGGATTGAAGCAGAAGCTGCTAAGAGAAAACAGGAATCTGTTGAAGAAACTAAAAGGAAATTGGTCCCTCCCTTCCAAGCCAAAAAGAAACTTGCAAGTTCAAGTTCTGGGCTAGTCACAAATATGACCCTGCGCAACATTCGCCCGACCTTGATATGCACTTCTACGAATTAGATCAGGATGATAAAGGCTCTCCCTTGCTCCAGAAAGAAAACTTTTCTGATGTAAAGATAAAAGATAAAACCAAGGATTCTTTTCGGTTTTATGTTTTCAAAATAAATAATTTTTAACATTGCAGCTACGATGGAATGTTTTACGAACGTATACACATCACAAATAGATTCCAAGTCGCTGAAGAAACGCGTTCCTTTGCCCCATTGTAAAAATTGCGATATTTCTGTTGATAATTCTCCGATGGAAGCGGCTCCTGGACAGGATTTAGTGAAGATTGTAATGTTTAAACTTCAGACGGAATACTGGGGAAATTGATTGCCAATTGTTCTAAACATCAAAAAATTATAAAATTGCGTACTTTTACCCCCACCAACTCAATACAAAGAAAAAAATGCAGCACATCTCACATCCCCAGTCCAAAAATAAACCAACCAGAGACAGCACACAACTCCATGACACTCACACATATTGAAGGAAAAGAAAGGTTACATGACAACAGGTTAAAAGGAAAAGAAAAGGAAAAGGAAAGGTTAAATTACAAAAAGCTGATCATAATATATATATATATATATATATATATAAAGACTAAACAACCAAAAATGTACAAAAGATGATTTAAAAAAATCTGGACAGGTTTGTTGTTTTTATTATTATTTTAAATAATAAAAAATCATTTTATTATATAAAATAATGATTATTATTTATAATAATAAATTATTATTATTAGTTATTAATAATAATAAATATTCATATGTTCGAGACTCGTGTTTGGAAATTTCCATTTGTATCCTAACACTTTTTGACCTTTTGCTCTTCTGTATTTTATTTAAATACATTTCTAATGTTTAAATATAATCACTAATTCCACTAAAAAAATTTATTGAGAAATAAAAAGTGAGAATCGTATTTCATTTGATAATATTATTCATTCATGCTAGATTTGTAACTCTCAAGTATGATGAATAAACTATGTTTAATTTGATTCCTTTGGGAATAGTTATCTTAATATTTTAATTTTATTTTATATTTACACAATTATGCATAGATACAGAATATGCTAGAATATAAGTCGCATCATCATCACTTTTTTTAGACTAGCAATAATTACTTTATTCTACTTAATTGAAAATTCAGATCACAAATTCAAAATGTTTTTAATATAGGCACTTATATGAGTTTATCTGAAAAATACATATATTCAGAAGAAAAAAAACAACGTAAAAAAAAAATTATGTAATTTATAAAAATATTGGAATAAATTTAAAAAAAATATAACAAAAAATTTTAATTGAAATAAAGATTTCATAATCGAAGAAAATATTTAATTTTAAATCAACTAGTACAAAATAAAGGCTCAATAATATAAAGAATTTTTTAAATAAATCAGAAAAAATTGCAAAATGTCAATCAACAGTTGAAAATGAATAACAACCGTAAATGTTGAAAATACCTGCCTAATATTAGATATTTACATTTATGGATAAGTTTTATATACCTTTAACTACGTGAATAAAAAATAATGATGAATAAACAACTTATTAATTTTCTTTTTATCTGATGTTTCAGGTGAGATATAGATGTAACAAGAAATCTTCCAAAAACAATGAAAATATCGTGAGGTATCAATATGTTTTATTATATCCTTGAAAATAAAATATAACTATGCTCGACAATGCCCGGAGAAATTATTTAATATTTTTGCATGCCATTCCTATATTATTATTGATATAAATGTTGTCATATTCATAATACTTATTCTCATGAATTAACCACAGAATGAAGAGAAAAGGATTATGTTTAAAATTTATTATAAATTATTTTATAACTTTATAATGAAATTGAATTACGATAAACTTATTAGAATCTTTTTATAATAATCTAACTTATTATTTATATAATGCCTTATTTTTTTATTTTTTGTGTATTAGCATAATAATGTATTTGGATTTTATTTACATTCTCATTGATGAACATATGTTTATTGATAATTTGTTCTTAATGTGTCATTTTAATAACATTATTTACTCTGCTCCTTACTTTTTTTTTTAATTTAGAATCAGCATTGAAATATTTTTAATCAGTACATTTTTCCTTTGACAAAAAAAAAATATAATAAAATCATTCAAACGTCCTAGGTCATTAATATTAATCAAACAAATAATTTTGAAAAGAATTATGTGGTGCTCTTTATATTTTGTTAGAAACATTACGATTTCGTGAATTTTTATTATCATTTTTCAAAATTTCGTAAATATTACAAAAACGTTATTCTCAACATTCCGAACCAAAATACGAATAATATTAGTTTAATATGTTGAAACAATTTCTTTCTTTTTTTTAAATTGGGTTATATCCTAAGATCAAAATTGAAATGAATTCTTTTGGATTATTTTCATATATCACACTAAAATCTTTTAGCATTTATGAATTGTTACAAGTTGATAAGTAGATCCTTTGAAAAAAAGTATTATTATTTTTTTATTTATAATGCAGATACCAATTAATATCAATCAATTAATATAAATCAACCAGAATATTTTATGTGTAAATCCTCGAATTTCTTGATTTCACAAGACTTTAAATACAACGATATAGTCTATTTTATTTCATCTGCAATTAATTAAAAGTTAATTTTAAATTCGTTCCGAATGCTATTATTAACGCTAGAAATGTTTTTTTTTTGTTTTTTTATTCAAAATGCTATGTACATTTTACAATTGAAAATAAGATTTAAAATGCCTTAGTAAGGGAAATTTTTTTTTTTAATTCTTTTAAACTATTAGTTTGCTTTGCATCAATATTTGGGTGAATTATATAATTTTTGGTGGTCTTTGTATGACTCTTTTTTCCGAGATATTTTTTTGTTTTTAATAGCAGTTTCTACTTTTTTATTTATTTTATATTTTATTTTTATTATTGTTATAATTAATACTTTTTGTGTTTGATATGAGCATTCTTCCTCTGATGTACTATCTCAAAATTAGTTTCCCTAGTCAGATTTAATGTGAAAGGACCATTAAATCGATCGACAAGTAATATGTTACAATTCATTTTTTTTTTCCGTAATATTTATTGAACTACCCAAGCTTGGGTCAATAATCATCTTCAATTTTAATTTTTTTGTTTGGTCGGGAAAAATTATTTTCGAAACTGAATAAACTGAATTTGAAGAGGATTCGAGGGGATATTTCAAATAAAATAAAAAGGTATGACAAAAAATGTTCATGCTACTGTAAAAGTATTTATCAATCGTCCATCTGGTCAATAAATTAAAAATGTACACAATAAAAATTGTCAGTGACTTTCAAAAGACAAAATAATAAATTTTATAGTTGTGAAAGCGGCTTTAAAAGGTCTGTTCACAGGGTAGATTATATGCATCTATAGAACGCCACAGATCAGGTTATTTTCTATTTAATAGGTTATCAATATTTAATTTTTTAACTTTTAGTAGAAATTTTTTCATGATTATCTTTTTTTTTATTGACTTAAAAAAGTCTTGAATTAATTGTGGACAATTCATACTAGATATTAAATCGCTATGACCTCTTTTTTTTTTATTCTTCAATGCCTTCTGTGCGATTTTTATGTTCTTATTATTTCATTTCAATAATTCTATCGCATTTTCTTCCTTCATCTATTTTACTTGACTGATTATAAATAAATCTTATAAGTTAATTATTAATAATTAATTGTAACTGACATTCCTGAATGTATATGTAATTGTATCGAGGAGTGATCTTGATTTCTGAAGGCCTCGACACTGCCTGCGTGTTCTTTTTGGGACAAAATGTGAAGGATAGAGTAAAGTGTACGACTTGTAAAGGAGGAAGAAATGGGGTAACCGAAGGGAACCAGCCTTCTGACGTTACCGCGATCTTGAAGGGAACAAGCCTCTCGGAATCGCTAAGGAATAGGAAGTGCGAGCGACGGGAACAAACCGTCGGACCTTTAGGGTAACAAGGCTAAGGGGAACCAGCCCTTAGTCTTGTGGAATCAGGATTTTTTAGGAGAGGCAGAGGTGAAGGATATCAACAGAAACTCCAGTATTATTACATATAGTAGTCAACGCTAACTGGAAGAATCTCTGAGAGGGAACTTATAACAGTCTCGACCCGAATATCTTTAGCTCATGGGAAACATCGGCGTCGAGAGGTGTCCAAATAGTGCATTAATTTAAGGTCCCTCCAGAATATTTCTGACCATGAAACTTTATTGATAGTGTATACAATGTTACAACATGATACATATAACAACAATATAATGTTTTTTCACAATAATAACATATTTACACTAAAAACGTTTTATCCTGGTACGACCGCCGGCGCTAGACCAACCAGCTTCGTCTTTACTCACTAGCAGGCGCTAGCTGTCTCGTGCTAGTTCGTGCGGTCGCTACCCGGGGCACCGCTGCGGCCGTTAAATAATAATATTATATATTATTCAGGTAAAGGTTCTTTTTTTTCTTGTGGTAAAAAAAAAAAGAAAGATTTATCATTTGTTTATTTTTTTACAATATTTATTTAATTAATTATAACACAATTAATACTTATAGTAATTATTTTCCTTTAGTATGATGTACCCATATTATTGAGGGTAATTTAATAATATATCAGGATTTAATATATTATACAATACAACTAGGGAAAAAGAAATTAGAAAACAAATATAATAATTAAAGGAAAACAAACAGGAAAGAACGCAAAAAATAAATAAATAAATAAATCATATATATATATATATATATATATATATATATATATATATATATATATATATATATATATATATATATATATCATTATTGATAACAATAATAATTAATTGTGACATACCTTTATATTTGACAATAAAACAGGACACAGAATAATTTTAATTAGGGAGGAAAGAGGCTAATAGAACTATAAAAAATTTGACTAGTTGGTTTAATGGGGTTATGAATCATAATTATATTTCAATATTTCCATGAAAGTTGAAAATTTATCGTTCTGGGAACGTAATTTAAAATATTTCTTAAATATGATAGTTTTTGGGAGTATTCTTTTAAATAAAAGGAGTTAGTAAAGAGATCAGGAGATTAACATTTAGGTTAACTATCTAGGAAACCATTAAATTAACCAGGGCGAGGGTGAGTCATTTATGGTGGGACTTAGCTAACCTTTATTACAAATATATATATATATATATATATATATATATATATATATATATATATATATATATATATATACATACACACAAGCATATGAGTGGTAGGTCTCTTCTTTCATAGATTCTGACTTCACCCACGAACCACCGGATGAAACCTCTCGAACGCATTGTACTCCACTATATTGACTCACCATTGGTACTCAAACTTCTTAGGTAGTTATTGAACTTTCAGTTTTAAATCAACTTAATTCACTAAGTTTTGTCAGTCAGGCATGTTTTTTTTTTTTTCTTGCTTTTTTTCATTCTTCCCATTCTGTTTGGAATAAAAAGAGAAACTGTTAGTTGATTTGTATAGCTTGAATAAAAAACTGCACAGTATTATTAAAATTTCGTGTCTGCATATTAGTGTTCAACGATTATCGTTTATCGGTCTGTGGCAAAGTTTTATAAAATGGGTTAGTATATATTGTCAGTAATAAGGGAGAATAACCGGAGGAAAGAAAAGAGAAGTTTTAAATATCATTATCCAGCAACTGATGAAGAAATTTGAAACGTCGATGGTTCCATTTGCGTCAATGGGCCAGTATGCTGGTGAAGTAGGAGATAAATGAGAGCAATTATTCCAGTGTATAACATTATGGAGGAGCCTTACTCTGGTTACCTTTTACGCCATATTTGATTTTTAGTAATAAAATCCCCGCATAAGAACCAATTACCCAAAGAATGAATCAAAGTATTGGAAGTTCAAGATGATAAACTCTTCCCAGGTGAATAATAGACCGCAGAAACAACATAAACTAAGGGAAAGACGTTTAAAACAATGGAGGTACTCTACAAACCTTCACTTTCCTCAGACATATGAAAGTGATGGCTTGTATTTTGTAACAAGAAAGAGTGAGCCACCCTTAGTGCTGTTCGAAGAATGCCCGGTCCTCTATGAGTTGTATGTCGGTTGAAGTAAGTAAGTCAATTGCGTCTGGTTCGATAACGCTTCACCCGTGTCATTATCATTTGGATTCAACAGAACAAATTTTAATCCATTAATATTGTTAGCGTTGACAAGAGATGTATCATTAGTCTAATAAGTTGCAAGAATAGAGGAGTCTTCGGGTATTTTAAATTAATTGATGAAGTATTTTCTGTTATAATGCTATGTAAGGTAATATAGATGTTTTATCTCCGTAATATTAATCAAATAATTCTTAATAAAAATTTTTAAGAGATTTTTGGTGGTTGATTGGGAAGATTTTGAGTGATAAAATTTGTAAGACTAGGAATAAAAAAAACATTGTCTGGATTACAAAAATAATTATAAGTCAGCGGTCTGTAAAAAAATCTCTTATTTTTTAAAAATAAAACTCAATTGCAGTTTTCAGGAAAAATTATATCTGTACCCTGCCCTCCCCCTTCTAAACTTTAAGTAAGTGGTTAACAAGATTTAAGAAAACGGTTTAACTTTGACACAGATCCCTTAAAAATGATTTATTCTTTTCATTATTATTTTTTTTTTTTACCACTTATTCCCCAGTAAATCTACAGATATAATGGTAGGGTGTCTTGATCCAAGAAGAACGACTCGGAAATAAACTTCATCCTAAACTGTTATCGACTTAATGAAAATCTGCGAATTGTTGGTGTAAATTTTCTGGATCGTTACAGCCCTAACATAATTTGAGTGTAAATTATCACTAAAATTTGTAAAGAAATTATTTGTATTGTTCACTTCATTATTTGTGAGTAGAGATAAAACTAAAATAATCAGAATTATCGTCCTAGGGGTCAGGCAGGCACTTGTATTCTTGGGAGGCAGTATCACCAATGTACGCCAATCGCATGGTATTTCTTTTCGTCGTCCTGCTTAGGTCCAAGATGCGTCTATCGTAGCCTACCGGTAAGCTGTCTTAAAAATTTGTGCCAACTAGGATTTGAGGGAGGAAATAAGAATTAGAAAAAAAAAATATTCCTGGACAAGGTCTCCTAAGAATAACATTAACCTACAAACAAAAAATAATATATATATATATATATATATATATATATATATATATATATATATATATATACACACTCATTTATTATCTAGGAAAATAATAATAATAAATTAATAAAAAACTAATGAGTATGAAATCTTTTATAAGAACAAAACTTTTAAAGAAATATTTTTTCCCATAAACATCTAATCATCACTTAAATTGTATTATTTTTTAAAATATTTTAAACTGAATAAAAAAAATTTAGTAAACATTTTTATCTGTGGCATATTGTGAAATCAGCTAGTGAAAACATGCAAACCCCTTTTTAAGTTCGTAAAACAGTTCCCTCCTCCAGTTAAAAAGAAATTTTGTTAATATTTTCGTTGGTTTTAATTACTCATAATCAGTTTTAAAACTTTAAATCACGCCATTACTAATATGTGTGTTTGTAATTTTTTTTTTTTCAAAAAGACGAATTAAACTGTCAGATTCTTAAAGTTTTTCATGTTTTGTGGTTTTAAATAATGAAATATAATTATTTTATTTTAAATATGATAAAGTGGCTCAGAACGTCGTTAAACGAAGAATAAATAATTGGAAGCAAGAAAAAGCATTTCATCAACTTACAAATATTACGAAATCCTTTGATAAGAAAAAAAGTAAAATAAGACTTCTTAATGGAATGAAACAATTTTCTTCTGTTTAATTTAATTTTTATTTATTGATCGGTCAACTTCTCGAAGTATCCACTCCCCATCTTCAGTTGTCTTTTACAAATCAAAAAGAATTTATTATTATAATATTATAAAATTGTTAAGATATATAACTATTAAGAATAGCTAAAGTCTTATTTGCTCTATTTTAAATAATTTTCATAATAGGGGCAATGAAGATTTGAAAATTTTTTTATTCATATTATATTCATAACTTTTTTTTTTTGTTATATCATATGATTAGAACCTATTATTCCTGATAGTATTATTTCTTAGATATTCATAATCTATAAAACACATTTTTAAATATTATTATTGATTTAATATACTGCAAATTTAGACGGATTGAATATTAATGGTTTTTAATTTTTATCTGCAAATTATAATTATAATTTACATAATTTAATATTTTCTTAAGTTGTCGAAAACAAGATTTAAATTTTTGAATTAATCTGAACAATTTTAAATCCGAAATTCATAATTTAACATTTCATAAACGAATGAAGATGTACTATTGAAAAAGTCCGCTAAGTACAGAAGATAAGGATTTCCATTATCCTACTCAAATACATTTTTTTCGAAACCATACCTTTAGGTATTGGTTGCCAAATGCGTATTGGAGGATATTAACCTGTACCACTACAACCCATGATGGGTCTAGGCTTCAGTACTTGGTAAGAACTGTACTGTTTCTAAGCCAACGGTAGTGCAGGGAGGTGATTTGGCCGAGATTTTTCCCCCAGTTAGGGTACCCACTTTATAGAGGCTGGGTGATCCTCAGGAGGGTCTTCCGATCCCACAGGGTCGATCCACGGCTGATAACAGAATAAATAATTATCTGCCACAGCCGGTCTCGAACCCGTGACCGGCAGCATGGTAAGTGCCTTACCACTGAGCCACTCAGTGGAGGATATGCAGGATAAAAATAATTTATAAATACCGCCTCCTCTCGCCACCCCAACGAAGTGAGTGAGGAAAGAGAATAATTAAGAATAGAAAGAAACTATGAGAAAAATAGTTTGATTAGGTTAGTGTTTGGATAGGTCAGAGTTTTCATAATTAATGATAAGTATTATACATAAAAAATTTATGAATTAAATGCTAAATTTAATGGGTTTGAGATACACAGACATGAATTTTTTATACAACTGTTTTTTTTACCGGTATGTTTCTTCTTTTTAAATAAAATAATTTTCAAAATATGTTTAATTATATAATACAAATATCATAAAGGGACATAGAGGACTTGTTTTTTGTATTTTAGATTAGGATAATGAAGTTAGGCGTGAGCATTTAAATAATAGCGATAAATTTAGAGGGGTAGTTATTAATTTTTGGTTTAAAACGAACTCTTCCAGTTTTTGAGATATATTATTGAATTTGATGGAAAATTTTCCCGAAATTATTTCTTAGTTAACGTCTCATTTTTCAATATTATATCTTATGGAAGATATAATTATTACTTTTATTTCGATTTTAGATTTATTAGTTTTATTAAGTAAATTTTTTCTCTGAATCTTGTGTTTTATTAAAAAAATTTTTGCTCAATTTTTTCAACGTTTCGGGGAAAGTCATATTCCTATAAAGTGCATTGTGGCAATGAATGTTTATTACACTCTTTTTATAAGTTTTAAATAGTGACTATATGTTTAATTTAAGATGAAAAAAAAATATAGATTATGGGTATAATCATGGCAAAAAGAGTAGAATAATTGTAAAATAGTGATAGAAGGTGTGGAATACATAAGGTACAAAAATATATAGACTAATTGTTGTTGGATAATTGTTTAAACATGTTTTTTTTTTTTTTTAAGTAAGTATTGGAATGATAATAAAGTTGTTCGGTAATTCAAAGTTTGTCTCATATTTTTTAATTAAAAAAAAATCATGTTTTCAAAGAATTTTACTTAATGTTTAACAGAAGTGCGATTGTTTAGAGGCGAGAAAGAAAAGAAGAGGAGTGTGAAAAGAAGTATTGCGTTCCCGTATTGAAATATATGGGTAGTGTTCAAGCATTAAGGAGGGGGGTACCCTCTGGATCCGCCAATGCACAAAAGTGCGATTGTGTAGAGGCGAGAAAGAACAGAAGAGACGAAGGAAGTACAGAATACAGGTGAAATGAATCGGAGCAAGGGGTGGGGGGTGAGAGGAAATTGTTTGAATTGTTGCATCAGGATCACTTTTCATTATTTTAATCACACAAAGAAATGTTCTTTTGTTTTGTTTTTTTAATATTTTCTGAAAATTCCCTCAACCTTTATCGGTGGCCAAGTAGATGGGAGAGGTACAGACAACAAAATAGTTTTTAATTACCACCCTACTTACCGAAGAGAGAGGGAGAAAGGTAGTGGGACAGAGAAAAAAGGAGTGAAGCCGTGAACATTCAAATAATAGCGATAAACTTAAAGGGGTAGTGATTAATGCTGATTTAAAACGAATTATTCCAGTTTTTGAGATAAATTCTTGAATTTGAAAGAAAATTTTCCCTAAATTATTTCTTAGTCACATTTTTTTTTTAAATTAAAAGGGTATTATTTTTTTCAAAGAATATTAATTTGTTTCACAAAAGGCAAGAAAATTCAGAAAATCGTCTGGGGTCTAGTGGATTTTGGTCAGGTTTTGATTAATATTTTAGGTTTTAATTTTGCTATAGAGAAACCAAAAACATTTAAAAATATATATATATATATATATATATATATATATATATATATATATATATATATATATATATGCATATATATTATTCAAACTACGAAATATTATTGCTAAAAAAATACAAAATTTGTTTAAAATTTACAAAAAATCAAACAGAACGGAAAAAATTCTATTAAACCATGTGGGAACATTCATTCGACAATCATTTGTACTGCGACAGGATTCTGTCGTGTTTCCATTTAGGGGGAATATGATTTAAAAAGTGAAATTACTACTTATTAAAAAAAAAAACTAATTAAAACGAGAAGAAATTCGACTATTAGATAATCGAGCAATATTACCTATAAACACACAAACACGTGAACAGTTACAGCATTAGGAATTAAAACTGATGCTGTCCCAGTTTGACTAAACCAAGGAACTATTTATATAAATCGTCCAGAACTTATACAGATTGTCACCCAATAAAAGAGAACGCTAAGAGATTTTATGAAAATTTAGCCATGAACAAAAAAGTTCCCATGAATATGGGTCAGCGAATGAAGTCTTGGGTAGTTTTCAGGCCAAAATATGAAAAAAAAATTCGTTTTCCGAACCTTTTTGGCAATTTATGAAGAAATGGCTCCTTGCATAAAAAAAAAAATGGATCGAAAACTAACTTGATTGAGAATGAGACTAACAGCAGTTCGATAGATCAAACGCGCGAAATTTGGTGAATTATCGACGTTTACACAATGTTCACAATGACTGGTGAATGTCGAAATCCAAACCAGCTTTTTATTTAGGCAAAATTGGTTTTAGTTTGTTTTGCAAAAATAAGAAAAACATTCTAAAAACCGACATACTTGGGACCAAATTTGTTCAAAAAGATAAAACGGTGCTTAACAGCGACGTAGAACTTGGAAATTCACCAGAGATCTTGTGCTTGATCTCTCGAGCTGCTATTGGTCTTATTCGACGCTAAATCTAATTGTGTATTACGTTAGTTGCGATCAGATTTTTGATGCAAGGTATCGTTTCTTTATTTATTGCCCAAAAAGTGTTGAAAAACATATTTTTTTCAGGTTTTTGGCTAGAAAACTGGCCACGACATCATTTGCTGATCCATATTCATAGAAACTTTTTTGTTACCATTAAATTTGTTCTTAAACCTAAGTATAGTAATTAAAATATATTCTTAATGAAAAAAAATAGATTAAATAAAACATTAACTTGCCAAGTTAAAATCACATAATTATAAAAGTATAAATCACATAAGTCATAAATAATTTAATTTTATTATTATGGAACAAATCTCGTTTTGTTTAGGATAAAAATATGGAGGATATAATATAAAATTATTTCAAAAATTAAAATTTTCTTTTTGGTTCACCTTTAATTTAATTTATTTCTAGTTTTAATTAATAAATAAAACTTGGTATTTGGCAACATTTAACAGCACAGCTTAATTTTATTTATTCAATTATACTTAATCTATTATTATTATTAATTGTCTAAAAATGTCTTTCTAAAAATACTTTTTATTTATTGATTTAAGAGGAAGACGTAACTGAATTGCATCATGAATCTGATTCTTAGCGTAAAATGCTATAAGTGCAAGAAGTTTATTTGCTCGGAACTTTAAAACAAAATTTGTCCTTCTTGTTAAAAATCCTTTATTGTCCACATGACTTCTTGTTTACATGACCACATTAAATGTTTTTTATTTACGTTATTCTATAATAAATATACTTTTTTCTTTCTTTTTTAGTGTTTGCTCGTAAAAATTGTAAAAAAAAAAATTACATAAGCTATTTATATTTTTTGATGAACGATTTAAAGCGCCTTTTTTTAATTTATTCTTGTGTGGGATACACCTATACCCCAGGTTAGTGTTCCCGTATTGAAATATATGGGTAGTGTTCAAGCGTTAAGGAGGAGGGTGTACCCTCTGGATCCGCCAATGCACAAAAGTGCGATTGTGTAGAGGCGAGAAAGAAGAGAAGAGACGAAGGGAGTAGAGAATACAGGTGAAATGGATCGGAGCAAGGGGTGGGGGATAAAAAGAAATTGTTCCCTGTCGGAATGTTGCTTCAGTATCCTTTAGAAAGACTTTTCATTATTTTACCCACACAAAGAAGTTTTCTTTTGTTTTTCCTTTTTAATATTTCCAGAAAAATCCCTCTACCTTTATCGGTAACCAAGGAGATGGTGTGGGGGGGGGGGGGGGGGGCAGACAACAAAATAATTTTTAATTACCACCCTCCCTTCCGAAGAGAAAGAGAGAGAGAGAGAGAGGTAAGAGAATGGGACAGAGAAAGAATGAGTGAGAAGGAGAAAGAGAGCGAGGGAGAGAGAGTGATGAGGAGGGGAGGAGGAGTGTCGTGGGGGGAGGGGCTTGGCGGGGGTGGCACGCAGGCCCGGCCCGCCCCCTCAGTCCATAGTCGCCGCCAGTCCCCCCACGACCGCCGCCTCTGCTGCCTGCCTTTGCCTGATCCTGTCTGCTCCTCCCGAATTCTGTCTGTCTGTCGCTGCCTGTCTGTCTCTTTCTGTAGCTATGTCTATCATCGTCACGCCAGCTCCAGGATCCTCTGTCGTCCTACAACTCAGTCAGGTAGCGTCATTTTATCAGGTATCCATGTGTACTATATTTTTATATTATTTTTATATGTATTTTGTATATCGCTAAAACCTCATTGTATCGCATTGTTTGCCGAAAATCGCCGTTAGTTAAAAAATAACCCTAACCACTTATAGCACGCATCAAAGGTCCTTTTTAAGTAATAAAAAAATAAATAAATCACTATCTAATTGGCTCACCTAAACATCTGATTTCAAACCCAAAACAATAATTTCCTAACTTAATATAATAATAAAAATAAATAAAAAATCAACACAAAATTTTATAAAAATACTTATGACCCTTTTAAAACGCTACAAGAACCATGTGACTTCCGGGACATTACATATACATACATACATAACTATCACGCACTTATTACTCTCCTATCGCTATCAAACGGATCCTATGTATGAAGATTCTATCATTATAATTCAATTTTTATATTTTGATCGGAACTCATATTATTCATCATATCAAAATTGATCGAATATTGTGTATTACTTGACAGCCCGATTCCGGAATGAATTTCCTGATATCACAAAACCGGCCGGTGAAAAAGGTACGCTATCAATCTTATCAATCCCTCACCGTTTGTTGATAATTTCAAAGGAAGATATTACCGTTGATAATTTTTTTTCTCCTTATTTCTCGAACCGTATAATATATGATTGTGATATGATAATGGCATTTATCACTTCTTTCTTTCCTTTGTGTTCGTTTGATATTTGAGCTTTTTATGGCTATTAAACGAAATTTAACTGTCTGTTTTTTTTTTGTTTTTTTTTATTTATGAGAACAATGACGGCTAGTGTCATTAACATTTTGGATTCAATTGGTTGTAATTCATATAGTGTATTTATTATGTAGGTGGAATAAGTGAATCAAATTCATATTTTTTTTTTTAAATATTTTATTACAATAAATGAATGGCGACATGCGTAAAATCGGTTATTGAAATACATTTTTTTCTTAATGAAATCGCGATTTTTTTTTTTAAATTTTAATATTTTATTTATAATTCATTAACAGTGTAGGATGAACCCGAAATATAGGACGCCCCGAAACCCCAACGATCTTATGCCCTGTAGAAATAAAGAGCAGCGAAAAAACGTGCGTGTTAGTGAATGCGTTAAACAAAAACCCATAACAAATCCGGAGATAGGAGATGAATTGGGAAGGTACTCTAAATTTAAATTCCCTCTTCCTCAAACGAAGGGAGAGTAGGTCAGTTGTATAAGGGGCCGCGCCTACTTACCTCAGACCGCATCTACCTTGATAATTAAATATAAATATTAATTGTTCGAATTATAATCAATATTTATTTAAAGAAATAATATTTTAAATATTTATTGTTTGAAAAAATTAAACATAATCGCATTAAACAATAGCTTTTTGTATGAATTTATTTGCGTGAACACTATAATTAAAAACCAATAAATTTCGTTAATTTTTTTTTTTCAAAGCGGTTGGATGAAAAATGACAATTATAATTCTTTGTTTAATATCTTTCGGATAATAATGAAATTTAAAATAAATTGGCATTTATTTAAATGTATAAAGGAGAATTAAATTGTGCGTAAAATTTGAAATCCATAACAAGAAATTGGAATGAGCTAGGATTGACCGTGGGACAGCCATCACATGTGTGCCACATGTACAAGGGCACTTCTCTTTGCCGCTACGATGTGGTCAGCCGGTATCTGGCCTACAAATTTCATTTAATTATTATAATAATTAAATAATATCGATTTTATTTATATTCCTTGAAATTTTTTTTCCATTTTAATTTAATATTTTAATTATTTGTTGAGCTTATTTTTATTTATAATGAATGACCTCTCATGGGAACAATGATTTTTAAAAACCATTTTTGTGTACAATTTAACAGTATTATTTTTATTTTTATTATTAATGCACAAGCGTCCTATAATGTTAAAAAGAATAAATAAAAATAAACAAACCCTAATTGTTCAAACCTGAATCAATTTTAAATTAAGACAGTATTTAAGGTCAGTAAATATAAATTAGTTAGCAAAATAAAACAGTGTTAATTTAAAACCTTTTTTAGTTTCAATGAACTTGAAAACTAAATTTCAATTAGTCGATTTCAAATTCCCGGGCAATCTTACTACCGACAGACCCACGTTAGGCTAGCTAGTTTTTTGTTCAGTGCTGAACAAAAATTCGATCCCGTAAGGATTTCCCGTTGTTCCGTAATGATTTTTATATATTTATTGTTATTAAACGATGTTTAAATAATTCCCTCTCCGTGGTATCCTATTATAAAAATCACTTCTTACGTAGATTTCAACATAATGGCACTACACATTGTACAAACACGAACTGCAGACTATGACATTTTTCAGATTTTTTTTTTTTTTTTTCCCGCTCAGACAGATGAATCGATACGCTTATCAAAATTAGACAATAGGATGCTGATGTAACTAATCTCGTTTATAATAAAATGATACCAACTCATTCTCTTATAGTGAGGTTTTGCCGGTATCGCTTTTTCTTTTTTTTTTTTTTTTTTTTTTTTACTTTTAATCTGTGTTTTTTTTTTTACATATCCGTTCAGACAATAACTCGGAATTTAATGCATCTTCTAGAAAACAACTGAATTTCCTGTTAACCGCTTGATATTAAAATTGAAATTATATCTGGCTTATTTAATTGTTTTCTTAAAAGTCATGTGTGTAAAAAATTATATATATATATATATATATATATATATATATATATATATATATATATATATATATATATATATAATTTGTTATTTATTGAATGTAAAATAATAAAATGTTTTTAAAATATTGAAATTATTCCAAATAGACAAATCAGCCTCATTAATGATCTGGCCCTTGAACTATTTTAAAGTGATTTGTGTTGTCGATTTTATTTTTTAAATCATAAAAGATTGTCTACTGCGTATAAAAAATTCTTGTCATTTCGTTTTACAATTTTTTAAATATTTTTTGACTGCTTTCCCTCCCCTCTTAACAAAGTAATTCGGCTTTAAAAAAAAAAAAAAAAAAAAATAGTTTCATACTGCAATAAATAAAAAAAAAAATTAAGTAAATAATGTAGACTGTCTGTGATATGAAAAATATCTATAGCGATACACAAAAACAATAAAAATAAAATAAAATAAACTTTAAAAAATCGTGAATATTTAAAAAAAAAAGAAGAAGTTATTACGGCATTTATAAAGATGGCTTACTATTTATAAAATTTATAGCATTAAGTTTTAATAATAAAAACATTTCTGAAAGAACCATATTGTAAAAATTTTGTTTAGAATTTAATTATTTTTCAAAATTTAAAGAATGTTGAAATGGTAATATATATATTGTCGTTAAATTTTATATCAATTTCCATTTGTAATAAATTTTAAATTGTGTGATTATAGGGATTAAGCTGTGATATTATTTTTGTTGAGACAGCATAATGTTTATGTTGGTGCTGCTGCGAAATTTTATCCTGCCGATACATTAGCACGCTAAATGGTAATCATAGAAGACGTGCTAGCCAATGACTGAATTTTTCAAAAATATTTTTTCTATACAAAAAAAAAAAAATCTTAATTTTATAGTTATAAAAATAGCCTGGTTATCCAGAGCTGAGGGAAGAGAAAGTTTATATCAATTGTTTGCATCTGCGGTCAGTATCGCATGATTCTTGTCTAAACACAGCGGTCCCTTTGATTCCGATTCTGTAACAAGTTCAATTAAATTATAAAAAGAATTATTTATAAGTTTGAAGAAAAACCATTCTACATCTGACTCGTGAAATAGTAAAAAAAAAAAAATTGTTATTAGATACATTAAAAATTATTATATCAGTATTGATGTGAAATAATCTATGATCTGTCTTTTGTATCAATTATAAAAAAAAATTAATTATACTTATCCAGTAATAAGAATGCATGGGATTTGTATAGATTTTTTTGCTCTGTTTTTTTATTATACTGTTGTTCTTGTGCTACGACTTATTCTTGCTTCTCGTTTGTTCTTAAAACAGATTGAAAATTGAAAATGTTTAATAATATTTTCTAATTTTGATACAGTTTGATCGTTTATCAAAAATAATGATATTGTATAATTAAATTTTTTTTTTAATACTTATTTTATGCAGTTCAATGTATGAACTCTTACACAGTTGTAGTCTATCATCAAAAGTTAATTATCTTCAAGTGTTAATAATTGAAAATATATTGAACTTTATAAGACTTTTAAATATTAATGCTTCAGCGTAACTTGAAAAATATTCTTTTCAAAATCAGGAAGAGGTTTTTCATATCATCGTAAATATGTCTTGTACTTAATAAATTAGTTCTTATAGATTATTTAGATATTCGTAATTTTTTATAACAAATTGCGGATAGCTGTTTAAATGTTCTTTGTCAAGGCTTCAACAAAAAATGGTTCATCTCCATTAAACAAGAATAAAAAAAACAATTAATAAGCAAATATGTGTATATACTTCACTAATATATATTTATTACAGTAAATATTATGCATATAATTATTAATCGTTTATTATAAATTAATGTTATGATTGTTGGGGTAAATTGTTGAATAAACATGTCCCTTATTATTTGCCGAATTGTCTTCATTAGTGCGAATTGTTATGATTATTATCCTATGCCCTATTAATTATAAATTAATAGATTAAAAATATTTATAATGACGAAAAATAATCGGAAGTTCTGAAAATTTCAACCCTGTAATTTGTTTCAATCGTTTTTGTTACCACGGGTTTTTAATTCATTCATATGATTGTGTTTTTTATTTACGAGTTTTACATAAATGTATCAGATAAAGTAGATGTAAAAATTTCATTCAAAAATCTCTTTACTAAACCCAGTCCAGTTGCCATTAAATGGTAATGGGGTATACAAAGTAAGGCCAATAAATGAACGACGCCTGAAGGTTTTCGAAAATAAAGAATTTATGAACTAAGTGAGAAAACCTATGGTATTTGTGGTGATTTCAATTTGAGATTTGAAGGGCGGAAAAGTGGAGTCGGCATACTGGCTTTCTATTATTCATTATTTTTTTATCTTGTTTAAATTCTAGCAGATTAGTTAAAAATTAGTAAACAAATTATTTTAAAACAGGGGGGGTCGTTATATTTTGTCGTTGCACCACTTCACTTGTTTACAACCTGCCTGTGTATACCATCTACCGAAATTATTTTGATTTGAAAACTGCAAGTTAAAAAAAAAATAATAATTGTTTTTTAATTAAGAAGGTGTTTAAAATTACAATTAAGAACTATAAATGACCAGCGCCAAAGCACAAAAGAAACGCAAATATTTAATAATAGGTTTGTTTAGTTTTGTATCGACAATTCAGCGGGGACATTGCATCTGCAGAAGATCAAAGCTGCGGGC
The DNA here is from genome assembly GCA_948150685.1 of Rhaphigaster nebulosa. Taxonomy (NCBI): domain Eukaryota; kingdom Metazoa; phylum Arthropoda; class Insecta; order Hemiptera; family Pentatomidae; genus Rhaphigaster; species Rhaphigaster nebulosa. The sequence goes on from OX411307.1 coordinate 107,839,036, forward strand.
GGCGAGTTGAAGAGAATGGACGTAAAACTTGCACTACCGTAAAATAAATAATTATAAAAAAAAACTTTAATAATACTAATTAGCTTGGTAAAGTTTTAGGTGCCTAATAATCTACCTATAAATGTTATTTTCCTCGAAGGCTTATATTGTATGAAAAAAAAAAGTTTTCAGATATCGATGTTGGTGATAATTAATAAACAAAGTGTTTTGTTATAATTCATTAAATGACAACTATTTAAATGGCATAAATGGCAAGTTCCAAATTAAAGTCTAACTCAAATTAACGTGTTTCATATACTTATGGCGATTAGAACCAAGTTAAAAATGCTGGGGAACTAATAGTTTTTCATTATTTATAATACAGTAAATATAAATAAAAACCAGTTTTCCGGCTTAAAACTAAGTTTTTTCATAGCACTACCAACTTTTGGCATAAACTCTAAAAGCTATTAACTTGAAATTTTTTGTGTTTATCAATAAGAGTTTGGAAAAGAAACAGATGGAAGTTTTTTAAGGATTTTAAATTACAACGCAAAAACAAAAAATAATTTAATCTTGAAATTCACACTGTTTTTTTTTTTTTTTTCTCCTTTCATTCGAATTTAGTTTCTATTATTGATATTTGTCGTAAAGTTTTGGCCAAATATTTAGAAATAATATTGAAGGGCTTCCCCTCTTAACTCGGAATATATAAAAATTACCTCACAATTGTATTAATAATAATAATAATAAAAGGCTTAGGGAACCCGAAGGTTCGATGCCGATACCACCGATTGCTGTTTACGAATCCAAATCCATAAGATCACCTCTCACGCAATCCACCGATCTACGTTGCGGTCTACCCCTCGGACGTTTACCATTCGGATCAGCCTTGATTAACTTTTTAGAAACGATTGTTTAACACCTAATTTTATTACATTGCGATTCATTATAAGGATTCATTATATGCGAATCCAGAAGTTCATTTTCGGCATACATTCCACCATTGAACCTGGATCAGACTTAAACTGTACCCTCTTAAACGTCTCGGGGTATTCCTCAGAACTATCCGTCCGCTTGGCACTGACATTTTAAGCGATTATACACTTCCATTCAACGCGATGTAATTATCTTTATTATATTATTATATGATTATTATTCTTATTAGCCCCGGAATGAAGATTATTTCCTTTCTATATTTTTGCCTGATTGACCTGAACTCGTAATACTTAATCCCATGAAGTGTCCGGGGCTCAATACTTCTAAGGAATAACTATTTCTTGAATAGCGGTTATACAAGGAGGCGATGCGGAATCACACTCAATGGCAAGATTTCTGAAGACTCAGGAACGAAAACTATAGAGGCTGGGTGTACCCAAGAAGGCTCAAGCCGGAGTCGACCAACGGCTGATAGATCAGAAATAGTCTGGATGCTGAGTGTAAAATGTTGACTTGAATTCAAGCATTTCGTAGAGCTTCCTACTACCAAATCCTAAAATATTAGAATATTTTTGAAAATATACACTATCATTTAGAACCAAACATTTTTCTTTTTAAACAATTAAAAAAATACAATATGAATAATTATTATCATCCTTTTTCTTTAAATCTATTAGAAAAAAAATAATTCAATTACAAAGTGGCAGAACATAAATCTTTCAAGTCCGATAAATTCCCGAGATTACTTTCAATAGTATTTATTATGCTTATTGATTACCCAGGTATTTTTCGGCATACATAGGGAAAATTGGAGTTTTTTAAAAGTAAAACATTTGTCCAACAAATTGAGCCAAGCGAAATACCGACACTTTGCAGATGGTGACATATTAAATTATTACTAACCACTGGGGTACTTGTTTAAGATATAGTTTATTACAATAGGACTTAGTACTTAATATTAAGCTATCGAAAAAATTATAAAAGTGAACTTTTTCACGTCAGCTCCCGGACTATTCGGTCAGCCTCCTAGGGCTCATTCAGCCTCTGTAAATAATATGCCTGATCAGGGTCGTATTATATAAAAGTACGCAAATTGGGACCCCTGGGTAATTTCCTGGAGCGTTCTATTTATGAATTTTATCCTATCCGCTATAAATTAAAATTGCCATTTATTCAAAGAAGATATTTTACATTTTTTAATATACATTCAATGTAAATATTAATACGGTTACAACATTAAATTGAATTGTAAAATTCCCTAATAACTTCAAGGAAATTAAGAGGATTATGAAAGAAACAGAACTCTAATAGTTATTTTATACTACTCTTAGAGAGAATGTTAGTATGTGTGTCTTGTGATTGATTGGTTACACAAACTTGTAGGGTAGTCTGACAATTTAACTTACGACATTGCAAAACCGTGTTGACACCGCAGTACGAAAACTAAAGAGTGAAACCTTATGATTACGAATCTGAATGAAATATTACTTCATCTCGAACCCCCGAGGCAAGGGACCCCACAGTATTGTCTCGGTTGCCCTAGCCTAGTTACTCCTCTGTGCCCGACCCTCCAGTAGGTCATGGGAAGAATCCAGCCAATGAGAGCGATTTCTCATCACCTCCTTTTATAACCTTGAGTCTTGAAATAGTGGCTCCTCAGTCTATCTCCTAATTATTACGAAATACTTTTTTCACGCCAGTTCCAAGATTCAAAATGAATTTTCTATTGTAGCCGGATCCGAATTCGAGGCTGGGTGTTAGGAGCCAAGTTCCTTGCCCACTAAACTACTATACTTTCTCATAACTCAAGGGTTATAACTGAGAAGTTGTTAATGACTGCCGTTGGAAGGTGTTGAGAATCCCCTTTATCGACTCGGATTTGATTTCATGGACCAGCTAGCGCATGCACTCAGGAGCGGTAGGTCACTCATTCCGAAATTCAATTTGTACTGCGGCTTTTGAGCCGGGCGACGGCGTTGCCCAATTAACAGGCCCCATTGTGGTGGAGTGCTCTCCGGCATATCGATTCCGATTCCACAATGAGGCCCGTTATGTTAACACAACACCGCGTAGTAATTGTCATGTGTAGTGTCTTACTGGGATTAATGGGATTATTTCTTGAGGGATATTCCCATGGGTTCTGATAGGTTGGCGAGAAGCATAGAAGGAGAATTATTTCAAAGGAGATGAAGTTGTCTTAGATTCTGGCGGGTAGAATCATGCCTAACGCATTGAGCAAAACGTTGACTTATAAATATCAAGCTAAAAATAATGGGAAAGCATCAAAGTACCGAATCCTGCAAGAACACAGATGAATCGCGTGCCGCTGTAATTAGTAATAATTCCAGGACAAGTTATCGTAAGAGCGCAGTACGGAAAACGACCGATTCATCTGGACAAAACCGTCTTATCTTGCTGGAAAATTCACGCTGATTACGAATATATCTCACATTACGGTAAATGAATTCTTGAGGATTTTTCGGTCTAAATTAAGTTGTATAATTATGTATGTGTGTATCTACACATTGTCATGCTGTAAAATTTTAAATTTATAACATTTTATTTTGCGGTGTGCAAAACTGTTAGTTTAACGACTTTTCAACCATATCTTTTTAGTTGATTATCAAAGTTATATATATATATATATATATATATATATATATATATATATATATATATATATATATATATATATATATATATATATATATATTATTTATATATATAAAATGAAATAATAAAATAAAATAAATTAATATTAAAAAAATATTCATGTTAACTTTTAAAGTTTACAGAATATTTTACTTTATTTCAAGAATTAAAAAAATATCGTTTTCGTTCCTCTGAACCTCTCGTTCTTTTTAGAAAAAAAAATCACATTTTTTGTCCTTTCTAAACTCTTGACTTGCATAATTTATCAGGGTCATATTTTACGTGAAAAAATAATACGGTCTTTTTATATAGATTCAACAGGGTTCTCTACGTTATATCATTTATTATATTTTAGGAAAATAAATAATAAACTTTATAGGGCAATATTAACGTATTTTTTAGATATCACAACTTGAATAGAGCCAGAAACGTTGAAAATGAGTTTTTATGAAAAATAAAGAAAATTAAATTTAAAATAGAATATTTTAAAATCGTTTTCCTGAAATATAATAAATTATGTAAATAATAGAATAATTTTATTCTTGCAGATTTTTTTTTTTTTTTTTGTTTAAATTACCTACCGAAAACTTACATTTCCATAATTTCATGATTTTATGGCGAAATATAGGTTTTCGACAAAGCGGAATTCGTGGTATCATGGTAAATAATGGAGAGGTAATAAGTTGATTTAAAAAAAAAATACCCACGTTGAAAAATTTATAAATATATAAATGAAAAATATAATATATAATATATATATATATATATATATATATATATATATATAAATTAATTAGAGAAGCTATATAATGTTTAATTAATTATATGTTACTCTAAACAACTTATCTAGTATTTGTCCATTATTCGCGTGGTTACTTTACGAGAATGCGTGAATACGGGGCTTATTTTTTTTTTCTCATTTTTAAATAGAGCGTTTAAAAGACATTTTTGCACTTTAAAAATTAATCATTTTAACTCATTAAAAAAAAAAAAATTCTCTGCATTTTAATTCTATTAAAATGTTTCATATTTTCTGATTTCCAAGTCAATATTTTATATTTTATTATTTTGATCATTAATTGTATTTAATACAATTTTTATAATAAAATTAACAGAGATATGATTAATAACCACTCATGGGCACATATAACCCTTATATAAAAATTTAAAAAAATATTATTTTTAGTGTAGTTCCATTGATGCAAATAATAGCTAATAATAATATTGCAGTTATTTATTATTTTAAAAATTCATTTGTTAAAATAATAAAGAACTATAAATTATACAAATTAAATTTATAAATTATATAAATATAAATTACGTTATATATAAAAATAATGAGCATTTTAACAATAATTAATAAAGAAATGGTTGAGGTTATTAGCATAATTTAATTATAAAAATTGTATTGAGCATAAGCTATGATTATAATCATTTATTGTCAATTTTTACATAAAGTAAGATTGCATAGCTTTTGTTAATCATGTGTTTGAAAAAGAAAAAAAATTATATTGTAAATAGTATCGTCTTCAAGTACAATTTCTAATCAGTGCGCGCTGTACTAGCCAATGGTAGATTTTAGGGAAATCATTTATTATAAATGCTTCTAAGTACAGGCATTTCAAAACAATCTTAAGTTTTTTTAAATAATAAAATTAACATCCAAAATAGATTTTTGTTGAACATCTGAAGCTCAATCGGAGCTATAAAAAAAAAAAAAAAAAAAGAAAATACAGATTGACTCCAAAATAATTTAATTTTTGATTTTTAACCCATTTTAGTCATTTTTTTTTGGCTTACCGACTTATTACCTTTGACTAAACAATGATATACATCACGGCATACTTTTCTCTCTAATTACCACGGATATAAATAAACCACTATAAATCAGTTTGTATCCTTTGCGTTAAACTGACATACGGCCCTTGTTTTTATAACTACAGGTCGTATTCGAATGATGAATAATTATAGTGTTTTTTGGAGTGATTTATTGGCTTTGCACTATAATATATTACGACTTAATATAGTTATGACTTTACTGTGAATGATGAGTTTTATCATTTTCCTCATTATGTAAAATTGCCAAGAAATAAACAAAAACATTTTATAGTTGTTACAAAGGAAAAAACGTTTCCATAGTGAAAATTTGAAGAATTCTTAATTCCTGGAGTGGCCTCATTATACTACATTAAGCGTAAGGTCGAGATGGTCGAATGCGTTGGGGCGAGGGTCTCCAGAGCGCTTGGTTCTTGGTGAATTTCAATCTCATACAAGCTCGATTTCAATCTGTATCAGTTAATATTATTTAATATTAATATTAATATTATTATTATTATTAATATTAATATTATTTGTTGGCTGTCCGAAAAAAACCTGTAAGTACATGGAACAAAAGTTTATTCAAAACCGTCCGAAGTTGATTGCTTTAATTTTTTTTTTTATTCTCTTGAATATCGGTGGGGAATTTAAAACCTTACTCGATTTTTCGAGCTGGAAAATAGTATTTTTTTAAAATTTAGATGGAAGTCATGGTTTCCATTACCTTTTCTAGCATTTCCGTGTCCGATTTTTTTCCGCTGAATTTCGTGCTTACTTTAGATTGACGATTGGATTTTCGTTCGCGCATGCGCATTTCTATACAGGCTAAAAAGAGCTGCTAATTTACAATATACGATCGGATCATAGTTTACATGTGCATTGTGATTTTAGGGCTATTGTAGATTCCATTAATGATTATCGTGGAGCATTTCAAATCTAGCGCGTATTCTAGTAAAGATTTCTTCGTTGCCTGTTCCTGATTTTTGTACGACGTGGTCGTTTGTTGTGTAATCGGGGGATATATTTGAAAAACAATGAGATGGAAAATAGATAAACAATGCTAAAATTTTGTGGAAATAGCTCTAATCGGGGTGGTCTTAGTCTACTTATTGCTAATGCCTATGTATTAACAAGCATATAAAGGCTTAGCGAATCCAATAGTTCAATGCTGATCCCACAAATCGCCTCCTACAAAGCTCCCTCCATCAAAACCAAAGTCTGCAAGGTCCGACAACACAATCCTCCCGTCTGCCTCTTGGACGTTTGTCTGTTTGTTCAGCGTTAGTTAACTTCCTTAGGCTTAGAAAAGGTGTAAACGCACCACCTTTGCCAAGCCTTGGCAAATCAAACATGTAAACGGGATTGTTTTGCTTGGCTTGTCTGTGCCTCTGTCCGATCCGGTTCTTGCGGGAAGCGTCACATAAGCGCTAGTGCTGCACCCACACATTTGTGTATTTATATAAATTATATATCTTTATTTTTAATTGTTTCTTTTGAAAATAAAAATAGTTCAAACCCAAAGGAACAGCCAACAAAAGTTAGAATAGCCGGAACAGTAGCGAATTGATAAGTTAGTTTCCTAAACTTCTATAACCCTCCTTTGCACATTTGCCGTCTGGTTTGGCACTTGCCATTGTTTGGCAATGGTGTAAACGCATCTTTACCGCTTTATTCCTTACAAAGCTCCATAACTGTGCATGCCTGCATGATACTTTAATATCTACCTATATATTATTATTATATAATAATAACTATTTTAAACAATCCTTTAACTGTTTTCTATCTTTAGGTTTTCCTAAATCCATTCTTCGGGTAAATACCCGAAATTGCTTTGCAAAATTGCTTTGCCCGCATTCTAAAGAATTTCTGATGATTGTTCACAAAATCATGTATTTCACGTCTTCGTCCCCGAACAAGCGATTTCAATTGAAGTATAGGTATTCTTGAAAAAACAATGCAAACTTCTATCATATTTATTGTTCCAAGTTTATTCTTAACTTTTATTTATTGTGAAAATAGATAAACCAGTGATCCACCTTACTTAAATATGCGGACAATTCATCGTATCCTTCGCTCAAAGGTAACGAGGTCACATTTAGATGTTTCCTTGTTAGTTCAGCTTTTCTTCTGCTTCTGTTCGAATTGATATTCAATTATACGCACGAGGCTAAGTTGAATTAGTTCAGAAATTTAACACCTTCTTAAAAAATCATCTCTCTGGAATCGAACCAAGGTGTTTTATTTGTCATCGAGGCGATCTTATTTACTCAATATTCTATCCATAAAAATTTTTCATAATTATTTATCGTTGAATATATCAAATGATATCTTGGTTGCTTTTGTTTTAATATTAATTAAAAATGTATTTCTCGACTTAAAATCACATTGGAACCACTCCAGGTAATGTCCGTTGGAGATCTCAGTTCCCCTTAACAATTTGGCACAAACTTATAATTCATGCACAAGCTTGAACGCAACTCATTTGCATGTTATGTTTCTGAAATCTCCATCGTTTTGCATTTCAAAGATTCTGGACATTTTGGACATAATTTTGTATATTTCTTGTAAGTTTCTCAAAACAAAGAACTGCTGAATAATTATAGGGATTTTTTTTTAAAAAGTTTATATTTAGTCTGGATCTCACTCTCTCTATATGGCTATCTATCTATCTATCTATCTATATATATATATATATATATATATATATATATATATATATATATATATATATACACACACACACAGGGTGTCCCACATGTACGGGCCACAATTGAAATATCTTATAAACCGTTAGAGATACCGCAAAATTGCAAAGGACTAAAGTTATAACTCTCATCGAGATCTTTCAGTTGATGTAATTATTAATTCCAAAAAATCTTGTTTTAAGGCTTAAGTGCTCGCTCAAAGGTGGTTGTTTCCTCTTTACCTCACATTTTTAATACATTTTGTAAAACTACTCAAAAAATAAACAAAAATGTGTATTTAATTTTTTTTTTCCGCCTAATATTTCGTCTAAACTGGCGGTCGAAATCTTACCTATTTTCAATGCCACAACTGGAAAATTGACGTCTATGAACCCAAAATACGACTGTTTTAATTAATTTCTTCAACAGATTCAATTAAAAATAGTTCTCAGGTTTCAGCTACAATATTCAGATATATCGCCAATATTTTTAATGTAAATATTCAGATTTTTTGAGTAATTTTGGGATTTTTTTTTGATTAATAATTACGTCATCTGAAAGATCTCTGTGAGAGCTATAACTTTGGCTCTTTGCAATTTTGCGATACCTCTAGCGGTTTCTAAGATATTTCAATTGTGGCCCTTATATATGGGACACCCTGTATATACATATATATATATATATATATATATATATATATATATATATATATATAGAGAGAGAGAGAGAGAGAGAGAGAGAGAGGGAGAGATTGAGAGAGAGCGAGGAGTGAGGAAAGGAGGTGTCCGAGCGGGTTAAGGCGCTTGCAGTAGGTTTTCAAAGTTAAGTTATCAAAATCAACGTCGATCGTGGTATGTACTTGGATGGATGACCACCCCAACTGGGTGATAGTCCACTGGGGATAACAAGGCAGCCCAAGATTCTCCGATTATCCCCTCTCGGGTATGTGAGGCTCGTCAGCCTAATGGAGGAATCTCACACCGACCGGGCTTAGGATCTTGACACGATTTTTCTTCTTGTCATATTTCAACTGGCAGCGAGATGACCAGGTATTGTTCTAATTTCGTCCCTTGTCAAATTTCAAAGATTAAATCCATATGAAATAAATTATTTAAGGAACAGAATAGAAGTTTTTATGCATACTTCATTAAAAGAGACGAAGATTAGTATGGATGGATTAGTATTAGTAGCCTTTTTTTCATCCTCTAGGCAAAGACGGCAGATATAATTAACTAATTTCATCTTCTTGAGATGATATTTTAGCGATGATATATATTAGATTATTATACAATTATACAGTCCTTGCTTAACAGTTTTGGCGTGATATACTATCTCTATTTGGTTAGTTTTTTTTTAGACTGTTGCTGTGAGAAGTGCTATCGCGAAATGTCTGGATCGGCGAAATGTTGTCTGACTTGTTAATTACTATTATTTGAGAGACTGAAGACTTTCGGAATATTTTTAATTTTATCTAATAATATCTTGAAAATAAACAATTTATTTTTCTCGTATTTTTCAATTAGATAAAGGAATTCCCTAACTCTAGTTTTATTATTATTGTTAATAACCTAAATCTGATATTATTTTACTTTTATTTTATATTCTTCATTTTTAATTATTTTTGTATTTGGATTTTTAATTGTAAAATGTATCATAGTTATCATTATCACCTATTGCCCAATATTGTGGCAGATTATAAAATTTGCCAATAAACATGATTATAAAAAAAAAAAAAATCTAGTACTAAATCTAATAACAGTTTTTATAATAATTATTAAATAGTAATTATAATAGTTTTGTTACATTTTCCTAATAACAGTTTTATTTATTTGATGTTTCGCTCTTAATTTTTATTTATTAATTTTCTTTTTTGGAAGAGTGATAAAACAATAAATGTATATATTAGTAATAAAAGGCGGAGAGAAAATTTTAACGGGTTCTAGAAAAAGTATAAAAAGAAAAAAAGAAATATATATATACACAATAATTAAAATGATTCAGACCCAGAGTAGGTAAGGGTAAAAGCATTACTTTTTCTTTATTTTGTTTTAAGAATGGATTTTAATTACGGAGTTTGTAAGAGGCCATTGTGAAATTCAAGTGGTGGTGTGCGGGAATAATTATTAAAAAAAAAAAGATTAAAAAAGAAAAAAAAAAAAAAAAAAAGCTGGCAATAATACGAATTGAAATGGTTGCAGCTCCGTCGTTAGTTGGGGGCGCGTGCTGGGTAATTAGTAAGAGCGCTTTGTCGCCAAGGACCTCTTGAGCCTGTCTATCGCTCCGATTGTCCCGCCACAGATCTGGGCCATATTGTTCCATCCCTTCGCGAAGGGGGAGGGGGGGGAGGGGGAGGAGAGGGGGGATAATTAATTCGTGTTCGAAAAGATCACTCCTTTGGTCACTTTCTGACTCTGTATAGGGGGAGCATTGAGGAGGGTTGAAACAGTATACATTGCGGCTCACTGCCGTGTGTCGATATTCTACTTCACGACTTCAAAAGATAGATATAGTTAATGTTTAATTATCGTAATGCTAGATCATAGCCGCTTCAGAGCAGAATTAGCTTAACTCCGAAAACTTTATTTTATTTAATAAACAGGAGAGGGTTTTTTTGCTTTTTATTTTATCGTTTCACAATATAATTGTATAAACCAACCTTTTTTTTACTTTCTAGCTTAGCTTTCTAAACTTGGGAGAAGATTTTTGTAATTTTTTTTTAATACTTAAAAAAATATTCTTCACAATTCTTTTTAATTTTATATATTTTCACAAAAAAATATCATATGTATATTAATAAACTTGGCAGTAAATAATAGTACTGTTTCATGAGTGAATAATGAATACTGTAGTATGAGTATAAGTGAATAATAGGATACTTCTTCATCAAATCTGCTGAAGTCTGAACTATCCTAAGTGATAAAAAAACAAACAGAAAAAGCCAAATTTGGAGATAGGATAGTTCTGCTCTGAAGCTGTGATATATATAAATTGCCAATCATTATTTGCCAATAATTATTTAAAACCAGCTGAAGTGCCCCGCGTTGCAATTGCTTCTGATTAGAGATGATATAGGAGGTTAATGGTCAGTGATGAAAAAAAAAAAAATTTAAATAACGGAACATTGAAAGTCAAACACCATTCTGATAGATCGGTTTTTTTGTCCGTTTTCTTTATTACTTTCTTAATTACTTCCACTTACCTATATCAAATTAATTTAGGAACTTTTTATAATTGATTTAAAAAAAATTAAAACATCAAATTTTATTTGATTCATCCAGCAACCTTAGTTGTTTTTTTGTTTGTTTTTTAACATCCTACTAGTTTTCATATCATATCGTCGATTCGAGTTATAAAGTTTGTTAGCTACAATTTTGCAAAACATGGGCAATTGCACAGAAAGGTCCCATTACCCATGGGCCATTCTTTTAAATCAAAACTGTTTAATCAAGAGCAATAAAATAATTTGGATTAACCCTAAGAAATAGTTTTGTTCAAAGGTATCTGTAATGTGTGTTAGCTAACTCTGACTTTTTCTAGAATTATTGATATTTAATATTTAGAATTATTTGCCTACAAAGGAGTATAGGATAATTCTAAAAATTGAAAATATTGATTTATGTTTCCAAATCCTATGATGCATTTACGAACATCTCCCTACCCATCAAATACATCCTTTAGATAATTAATAAAAAATGTTTAAATCAGGCTACAATCAGAGTTAGCTAACACACATTACAAATACCTTAATCCAAATTATCTTTTTGCTCCTGATTAAACAATTTTGATTAAAAAGAATAATACTAATAAAAGTATATACCGCGTAATAATTGATAGAAGCTGATTAAAAAATTAAAATAAAAAATTCCTGATAATCAATCTAGTTCTAGTATGTTAGGCCCATGGGTTATGGTACCTTTCTGTGCAATTACCCATGTTTTGCAAAATTTTATTTAACTAATTTTATAACTCGAATAAACGATATAATATGAAAACTTGTAAGATGTTAAAAAACAAAACAAAAAAAAAAAAAACTAAGGTTGCTGGATGAACCAAATAAAATTTGATGTTTTAATCTTTTTAAATCAATTATAAAAATTCCCTAAATTAATTTGATATAGCTAAGTGAATGCAATGAAGACTTTCAATAAAGAATCATGTTTGACTTTCGATGTATCGTTATATAAATTATTTTTTTTCCATCACTAACCATTAAGATCACATAAATTCTGGCCAGAGATAGGACATCTCACATCAGCAGCTATAAAAAGACTGACCAAATAGAAATAGCACCTTACTCTAAAACAGTTTAACATATACTAACGTAAAAGGGACGAGGTAACATAAAACATATTCAGTTGACGTAAACATGATTGTATGGAATCATGAATCCCTAATTATAAAATATATTGTTAATGAAATGGTTTGTTACCGATTTTTACCGATTAAAGATTTTTTTTTTAATCTCATTAATTACTAAATTCGATTATCTAAAATTAGAATGTAGTGCCAAATATATCAATGATCTAATGAAAATAACACTACAAGCTAATCTGTATTTTTATATTCAAAAATGTCCTATATATTGTTGAAATATAATTTCAACTAATAAAACGAACAAAAAATATAATGTATTTGGACAAATGAATTGTTTGTTTAAAAAAAAAAAAAAAAAATGAAACGAATGTAATAGGTAGTGATGATAATGAAATAAATAAATAATTTATAATTGGAACTCAAATTTTCAAGGTATGAGACGATAAGGTAGCGATATCGAAAACGAAAAACCGACCGGTTTTGACATAGCTTTAGTTGAATCATTTTGATTACCTCCAACTCTGAGGTGGAATTACACTTGCCCAATACGCTTCGTGTTTTCCCTCCCTTTACGAGCAGATGCAAGGGAATGACGTATGGAGCGCTTGTACCCACTACCCGACACCACTAAACTACTAACAACGAGCGATTAGTGATTTCAGAGGCCGTCGCCTAAAACCTGGGTAATTGCGACCCCACTCAGAGCCAACCACTCGACAACTGTAATTTATTGGCTTACCCTTGTCTAACCAACTCCTTCAACTTCTCCTTCTTCTTCTTCCTCCTTTCAAATTACAAACTTAGGGAGGGGGGCTGGGTAGAGGAGAGGGGGTCTGAAAAAATAGCACAGTTTTCAGAAAGTCCAATTAGCCGCCAAAGAAAATTCTTATTTTTTTCTTTTCCCTTGGCCTCTCTGAGAGGAGTAGCGAAGACGCTTTAGTATCAATCACTTAGTAGAAGTGTTCCCTTAATGAAACTAACTGCGAGGGTGGTTTTCTAAAACATCTTCCTTTTTGAGATGAAATTATATTTTGAGGAGTTTCTCTGTCCCACAAAGATGTCTTTTTTTTTTTTTTTTTTTAAATTGTATTTATGACAAGATGCCCAAGGAAATTAAATAAATGCTAAATTTGTTTATGGCTTACCGATCAGCTTTAAATCATTTCCCTCTGAAAGTACTTTCTCCCATTTGAATTCACATCTACAAGTCCAAGTCAATTTTAAAATGACTAAAAAACAATGTTAAACATTATTAATTTTAATTTCTTTATGGTGTATTTTTGAATTATTTCAATTTTTACTAGACAGAGAGCTGAATGTTTCTACAATAATGCCATATTAAAGTGATACATGCAACCTTTCATATCATATTTGTTGGAAAAATAATAAAAATTATAATAATAATAAAATAAAATGATATTAAAAATAGATAAATAAATTATATGATTGAGAAATAAGTAAAGAAGAAGAGTTAAGAGAATTAACATTAAAGTTACGTTCTGGTATATTTCTGCCACTCGTTGCCAGTAGGCGACTTCAGTTGCCGTAAGTTTCTAAGATCGCCCGTTATGGGCAATGTTTCTTCTCAAAACGTCAAAATACTCAATATTACACTTATACGGTACCGTACCCTAGGCGTCCCAGAGCACCGATGCAACTTTCTAATTGGCGCCCTTACAATTTTTTTTTTTTTTTAAATCTTTCAATTCGTTTTATATGAATATAAGTGCCATATTATATACACATTTTTATATAAATAATATTATAAAAATACAATAAGTTGTGACATTTTTTCAATAATGAAATTATTTTGACGCCCCCCTTGGGACGGCGCCCCGAAGCGGCGTATCTTTTGCTTACCGTGTTGGGCTGGCCATGCACTTATATATGTAATTTATGTTAATTTATATAATATATATATATATATATATATATATATATATATATATATATATATATATATATTTATACATATATAATGCCTTAAGTAAGATTTTCAAGGGAAGTGAACGTGTTGAAAATCGATGGAAGAAGATGTGGTTGTCCAAGAAAGACTTGGAGCAAAGAAATTAAGGAATATTCACTGTATTAGTGGAAAATCCTTCAAAAAAACAGAAACACAGCCATAAATATGAGTAATATTTACAGTCAGCCTTGGAAACACCGAGCCAAGCTTATCCCCTTATTGCGGAGGAGAAAGCAGGAGACCTCAGGAGATTCCAGCGCTTCCTTTTAAACAACGTTTCGGGTATTGAAAGTCAGTGGAGGATGTGAGAGGGCACTATAGCTCCAGACGCCTAAGATATTGTAGACAAACCCTCTTATCTTCTACTTTATTACGAGTCCATTTAAGTGACTAACATCAAGCTTATTGGATATTCGGATCTTTAGGATTCCACCAGACAGTGGACCCCATCATATACACCCCAAAACAAATCCTTCGTAAATCCTCAATACTCTTTATTATGCCACCAAAATATATTTGTGGATAAAAAAAAAAAAGAAAAGATTCATGATTTAATATTTGGGAATAAATTGTTAATTTCCTATTTGTTAATTACAAATGAACTACATAAAACCTTATAAATATCGATCGTTTGGAAGATAGGATCGCGCATAAGAGCGGAATGTCCGAAAACTTTCGGGGACCCGACATTTTTATGGGCGGCTCTGGAAGAAGTATGCCAAAACACGAAAAAGTGAAATTTTACATAAGCGTTTGAAGTGTGCCTATTTAGGTTTATCGCTGTCCCTCAAATCGCTGATGAAAAATCAAGTCGTACATTTTCCTACCACTTTCTTCCCCTTTTTTTTTTTACATTTTCTTACCTATTTTATTTATTTTTTTAAATTAATATTAATTTTTTTATCATTTAATCATTAATCAAATTATGGCAGTTTTGCATTTAAAAAAAAAATGCAAATTCCTTAAGAGTTTGTGGATAACAAAGAAACATTTTTGAAAAAAAAAAAAAAAAACACGAGAAAAACTATTTTTGCTAAACAATAAATTGAATTTGAAAATAAAAATTAAGTCAGCATTTCTTATTGAATTTATTAAAGTAAAAATTAACATAAATAATGCATTTTCCATTACCTATTCGTACAGAAGCTTTGTGACCTTTTGGTAATCTAACTAGCAACAGAACAATATTATTATAACATTAAAAATAATTAATAAATAATCCAGTGACCCATTTAATCTCAGCTGATTTATTTATTATAATTTACACCTCCTACGTTTCGGCCCCCTAGGCTATTATCAAGACAACATCTTAAACAAACAGCTAAAAACATTTTATTCGAAAAATTGAAGAGCAATCAATTTTCTACAAGAATGTTCCTTTTATTTTTTTTCGTATCTGTTATAGTTTAAAAAATATAGGTATGCACTTCAAAGTAACAAATTTGAAAATAAAATCATTATTGACTCCACGGCAGCTGGGCTATACTTGTCCTTTTAGCGTCTTCACCGTTGGTACTTTGAAGAACGTATATTTTTTAATCTATAATAGATGCGAAAAAAATTAATAGTACCATTCTTGTAGGAAATTGGATGCTCTTCAATTTTTAAACAGAATGTTTTAAGCTACGAACAACCGTTTTCGAGATAAAACCGAAAATCATGGCTTTTCCCCCCTTCTATTTTTGCCTCTGCTCCTGAACCCGGGGATTTTTTAGAATGATTACCCCTTAACTGGTCTAAACAAATCCCTTAACTCAATTCAGGCCATTCCTTCATTTCCGTTTCCACCCCATTTTTGTGCATTCATTAACTGAACTAAATGTAATTGACGAATTCATTACATGGATGAGTTTTGACCTAGTAGGAGAAAATATAAATAATTTGTATATAAAAATAATTAAAATTTTTTTTTATAAAAGTAATTGTAATAATTTATTGTTTATTTATTTTATATATTGTAATAATATTTTTAATCAAATTACATTATATTATAGTATAACATGATGGAGGAAAACACCGAAACGTTGTTGGTTGAAATGTGTTGAGGTTTAATAAAACCATAAAGGAAAGGCATTGTTTCGCATCCTTTACTGGATTGCAATTATTATTCCGATTTTTAGTATATTATTGATAATGTTAAAGACAAAAATAAATGTTTTGGTTTACTATGAGAGTGGGATAACAATGAATTAAGATATTTCGGTAAGCTGGCAGGATTGTGAGAGGGACTTTCAATGACAAACCATTAGGCTAACCTCCTCATTAATCTTGTCCAAGAGAAACAAATACCCTGTCAAATATAAAAACGTCACTTATAGAACCCGGCACCAATTGCCAAGGGCTGTTCTAGTAAATTTTTTCCCCTTTTTTTTCCTGGATGGTCCACACATTTATTTAATCGCTTAATAGCTTGAGTCAGACATATATCTGGCTAATTGCTGCAAGGAATATAAATGAGTAATCAGTATCAGCAACAACAAAAAAAAAAATTTCTATCTATATAAATTTTTTTGATATCAATTCAATTTAATCCTAGAATATTAAACCTCAATGCAGGCATCTTATTACAAAACCAGGGCCAAAGTATCAATTTAGAGATTATTAAATGAGACGATAAGAACAAATAGCAATCAACTTAATATTTATATTGTTCGAATATTAAAAAAATCACAGATATACACACGAAACATGAAAATTAAATAAATTTAAAAAAAACTAAAAACTTAAAATTTTCTTATAAAAACGTGTCAAAAAATTTGTATTTCACTTTGTCATTATTAACTATTAATATTATATTTTTCATTATTATTTAATAGCGTTGCAAAAAGTTAATTATACTACGCTATATGATAAAACGGATGGTTTAATTGTAAAGCGGGTTAAATTTCACTTATTAAGACTTATTTCACTTAGTAAAGTATAAATCGGCTAGTGGTAAAAACCATGTTACAAAATTTATAGCAGATCAATAAACTACGTTGAATTATGGATTAGTAATTTAATAAATCAAATTAGTAATTTAGAAAAAACAAGGTGTTAAATAGTATCAAATTTTAATTAAAGCATTAATTAAATTTGTGAATAATGAATATCATGTATGAATGAATACAATCATGGAGAATTATAATAATAATAATCTACTGAGATCCCTATGCCTTCGTACAGTTGCATTGTTACTAAACCTTGTGGAATAACATTTTGTACGATGCATACCAGATTATAAACCGAAGATCATAGTGGTCCTTCATTTTGTGTGGTTTAAGGGACACAGTATTCAAGGTTTTTTTTTTGGTTTTTTTGCTGCATAGGTTTTGGAATGAATTTAGATACATTAATGTAGTAAGGTACAAAATGTGAAGTTTCTTTGTTCAAATTCACTCGATTTCTATTTATTTATGTTTTTATTTTTAATTTGATTAATTCTCTTTTATTTTCAGTCACAATTTCGTTCCTATTGTAAAATAAAAGTGTTTTTTTATATTTTAAATAATGAATACCAAATTTTGAGCTTTCCAAAGTATATTTTTTTAAATTAAAACTTGCTATGCTTTTCAAAACACGCACTCTTTTTCTTCATCTGGCTCTAAACAAATAAACAATAACGGTTTTTTAGTTCAAATAATCCCCTCCCCTAAAAAAAAGAGAAGTTTTTCTTCCAATATAAGAAGTTTGTATTGTCCTTATTTCACAAACTGAAGTCAGTTCAGCAAATCTGATAATTTTTTTCGTAACTATAAGACGTATAATTCAGATTCAACTTTCAAATGCAGATTCAAACCCAAAATCACTTTGATTTTCAAAATCACTGTATTCATCAGAGATTCGAAATCATTTTACGGATATTCCGATACGATTTTTTGGAATAATTATTATTCCGATAATATATATATATATATATATATATATATATATATATATATATATATATATATATATATATATATATATATGTATATATATATTTTAATTTTGAAGCAATTATTAATGAATTAACACATTAATTGATGTATGTGTGTATATATGTTTATATACTATTTATATACATCGTATTTATTTTTAAATGATGTGACTTTCTACTTATTTCGGACGTTTTTACAACCTAAGTAAGGAAGTATTGTAATCAAGTCAAAATTTCTATTAGACCGGGTGCTAACATTTTTTTTAATTACCTCATAAGCATCAGAAGGTATGACTAGTGATCATAAAAGATCTCATCATGTAGTTTAATGATAGAATTTATTTCGCGGTTTATCAGGGTGGCTTTAGCATATACAATTTTTCAAAATTTTTAAAAAAAGTCGCTAAAATTATGTTATAAGCGGTATGCTTGTGAAATATTTTATATTAATCCTTAGACTTACAAGAAGAGTCTCGCATAAAAACTGACAAAATACATTGGTGGGTTGAACCAACTGGACGAACTTAAAATTCGAAAAATGTCAATTTTGGGGAATTTTTGTTTTTTGCTTATACCTCGTTACCGTCGCGTTCTAGCCGAAAATATTCCATTAAAAACATTTAATTAACTACAAGTTGAACTGGTTGGACATTTTTTAAACCAAATACGTACCGAGATATAGCCCTCCTAAGTTTCGAATTTTTTTTGAAAAAAGCGAAAAATGCAGGTTTTTTTACTTCCATCTTTCGACATGGATAACGTTTAAAAAGCTGAACAATAGAGAACCCACATTTAATGAGATGTTCATTATCTATGTATAAAAAGTGTGTTTTATTGTGTTCTTTATTGTTTACTGAAATTGACCATTTTGTTTTGTTTTTTTGTAGAGCTTTGTCACCCGATGCCTGTTAAACATATGGCACCCTGTGCGCTATATCCGATAACGTGTTTTTCGATGGACTAACGCTAAAACAGCTCTAAAAATTTTGATGAAACTTGCCTAAAATCTTTTTATTTTTTATACTTGTTATTGTTTTATTATTTTCAATAATGAACCTCTTTAATTGACCAAGAAAAATAACTTTAACCCCTATCAAAATTTGAGGTTTTACGTTTCAATTCCACGATTAAATTAACTACAAAACATAACAATACAATCTTAATATACTATTTATTTATATGAATTAATTACTTATAAGAATTTTCATATCTTTTATAAATTAAATTTATTTTATAATTGATGCCGATACTCATTAGAATATATACGTATATATATATATATATATATATATATATATATATATATATATATATATATATATATATATATATTCCTCATTAAAATATCCTTTAATAATAAGCATTAATATGATATTAAGAATCACACCACTATACTCTGCGTTTTTATCTGTTTTAGTTAGTATATTTTTCATGTGGCATAAAACAGCTCTTCTTTTTTTGATTCGGCTCGGTGTATCTAGAGGGGTTGAACACCATTTAATCCAAAAAATTCATAAATAAAATCTTGAAACTTTATATGTTTTTATTTATTTTTTTATACATGGCTCCATGTATTATTTATTTATTTGTCCTAAGGAAGAAGCTCCAAACACATGGGGGGTAGCTTCAACTCAACATAATTACATATCAACGAGTAACACACGAATGTACAAACTAAATTAATATAAATAATAATAAAATAAATAAACACATATAATTAAATTTAAAGTATAGGCCACTTGCTAGACTTTTTTGTCAATGATATTCAATTTTATTGTAGATTGATTTCAATTTCGTAGTGTGAAGAGGCTACATCAGCCGAAGTATTACTGAGAAAACGGTGGCTAAGCATTGCCGCGAAGAAAAAAAAATAGTGGAACGCATGCGCCAAAGAAAAATTTCTGATTAAAATAAAATAGATGTTAAAAACTTTTCAAATTATATAGGTAAATGTGCTTACATTCACTTACATGTACATTAGATACTTATGTTAATATTTATATATTTTTTGCTCATTACTTTGATAAATGCATTCCGGAATAGTCCAGGCCGCATTATTCCGAATAAACGGGGTTCTACGGTAATTATACCTTTATAAAAACGCAATTCTGCCAGAACATAGATGTAGGAAAACCTTTTTCTTTTGCTTTTATATAATGAGTAAATGTATGCAAATTATACAACATAAAGGATAAGTAAAATAAATATGAACTAAATTAAATGTATATGTTTGAAAGTTTTACAAAATAAATTAAAAAAAGAAAATGTATACATATTTGTATATACGCATTCTTATAATGAATTCTGTCCAATAAAACGATAAAAGCTAAATAAAAATCAAAGCATTGCAAAATGAAAATAAAATAATGTCTTCATGTATTATTAAATTGGTTTTTAGAGATGTAAAAGCAATTTTCTTATTTTTTATACAGGTGTTAAAAAAATCTGTAGCTGTGAAAGCAATCCAGGCTTCTTTTTTAATATTTATTTATTATTTGCCATTGACATTTCGGGGTCGCAACCCCATCTTGAGAACATTCGGTATAAGTATTTTTTTAATTTTTTTACTCAAACAATACATTACATCACTTACACAAATACACTGTATAAATCTTTTTTTTTATAAAATTAATTACTTTCTTATTATTTTGTTGGGCTCCTATTGTCATTTTTATAATTAGCGTAAGCTGAGGGTGGCTTTAAGACTACTTAAGCGGGCTCATTTTACCACATTTCGTTTAGTTTCGGATTTTAGTTTGTCTGCATCAAAAGGCGGTGACAGTGAGACCGCCTAAAATGTTCAAGTTTGAAATAAAAATTGTCTTAAAGTTACACGATCAGTCTTAAAGTTACCCTAGTTTACGGTATATAAATTGTTATTTTATAATTTTAATTTAAAAAAGATTCTAGGGACACGCGCGCCATCCCAATGCTGTGAAAATGGGTTTGTGAAACGTCAATGGTAAATAACAAATAAATTTTATAAAGGAAACCTGGATCGCTTTGAATGCTGACTTCCCACAAAACAAGTAATATATAAATAATGGCTTTTATTCAACGAATTGTGGGTCCAAGCAATCCAGATTTATGTTTAATGTTGACCGATTTTTAGAAACGATTACGGGAACATTATGGTTAGCGATATATTGCAAATTGGCTAAGTGGTATAGGAGCTACATAAAATGCTGATTTTTTAGCGTATATACGATTCATTCGGATTTCGCACTAAAAGGATATCGAACAATTAGGCGCACTTTCTAGCGATACGAAAGGAATGCTATCTACAAACGTTAATAGACTCAGCCAGTGTTATCGGGGTATTTGACGAAAGGGGGAACTGCATGCTTGCTAATCCCATATCTGAGTGCGAATGATCGTAGTCGCCTCAAATCTTCAGGTCAGCGACTGTCAAGACAAAGACTGTTCTGTATCGGGCCGGATGAGACCTGGCAACAATGTCGGCGAAGATATCCAGGCCGAACGGAATCAACGCATCAACTTTGCGTCTTTAATCCAAAGTACTAGTCCGGGAGCTGAGGCAAAAACGACTTCTGATTCAAAAAGACAATTTTTGATCGTCTAGGCCAAAATTACTCTCATTATAAACTGGAAATATGAATGTCTGCCATCCTAGAACGGTTGCAATTAACTTTTATAGGTCAACGAATTCATTTTCGTCACTTTTTTCAGATTTTACTCGGTAACTCACTCCCAGTGCATTTTAGGTAAAACTTTGACATGGTCAATTTTAAAGAATGTTAAATTTCCTGTAAGCTTTATATTTAGTATTTTTTAAATTTCGGAACCGCTACTGAGATAAGGGCCGTACAAATCAACAAAATGTCAAAAAACGCAAAGTTATATTCAGTGGTATCGCCTTAATAACTATTTTTTCAGTGCAATTTATTGCAAAATGTATTAAAACAAAACTTGTAGAGGAATAAATTTCCTACAAGATCCGTATAAAATATTCGTAATTACTCTCAACAGACGCCAAGAAATATTAAAATACAATTTTAGAGAAAGTGGACCTTTTTTCAGATTTTCCTCAGTAGCTCGCTTCCAGTGAATTTTAGATAAATCTTTTAAATAACCAATTTTAAAGAATGCTCAATTTCCTTCAAGTTTTATATGTTATATTTTTTTTTTTTATAAATATAAATTCGGAACAGCTGCTGAGATACGGGATTGCGAATATTTGCAAAATGTCAAGAAAACGCAAAAAAGACGGGTATGTAGTGGTTTCGCCTGAAATTTAATCTTCTACAAGATTGGCAATTATGCATTTTGAATTAATAAATAGTTGTTAAGGCGAAACCACTGAATACCCAACTTTTTGCGTTTTCCTGACATTTTGTGGATGTTTACGGTCCCGCATCCCAGAAGCTGTTCTCGAATTTTACATGAATAGTTTTTATTGATTGTTTAGCAGTACATACATTCGTAATTCATTTAGTACGGAAGACTAATTAAAATATACTTATGTTTAATTATTTACTAACTATGTATAAATATGTCAAATATTCGCTTTTTAATTTTAGTCAATAGACAGTTCCTGCTTAGATTGCACGAAAAATGGTGGCAATAAAATGTTTTTTTTTTATTGACTTTGAGAAAGGTTTACTAGAGTGTCACAGGACGTTGTCTTCGATGGACTCACCAGCTTATAAATAGTATTTATCCTAATAAACGGTACGTCTGCTTATTTAAAGATTTTTTTTTATATCCCATATTATCCGGATTTTGCACTATCCGGTTGGCCTTTGGTCCCAGTCAGTGCGGATAAACGAGGTTTTACTGTACTAATATTTGGTGCTACCTTCACCATCTTAATATGCAATATATCTTGGATGACGAAATCTCCATGTCACATATCACACTACTGCGTCCGTTCGTTAAAAAAACTTAGTTGCGACAAGATTAAAGAACTATGGCGGAAATATCTACTCCAGTTCTTAGCATTAATGCACTATGATATCTTCTTCAATGTCTTGGACGTCTGTCCTACTCCGCTTATTTTGCCGGGAGGTCAAAAATCAAACAATCAAAATTTCATCTACGTCATTTATTCATTCGTTGCTATCCTGACGTTTCGGGATCGTATATTCCATCTTCAGACCTCAGGGTAAACCATTTTTTACTTTCATCACCCAATCAATATTACGTTACTTATGCTGTCTTATTTAGTAAAATCGCATTATCAGAAATTATTCTTCTTTGTGGGAAAACGTAAAATTACGGCAAATGCAATCATTTTATTAATTTTAATGTCTTAAATTGCTGTATATTTAGTCCTAGCAAATGGTCAACTTGTTAGAAATGCAGTAACTTATGATTGTTTTAATTAGTAAGATACTGCTTTGTTACTAATTAGGGCAGAATATACATTCATATTACTCTACAGAAATTTTTATATTATAGTGATCTCCTATTCTTTCTTTGTCATATTTATAATAATATAATCTATTATATCGTCACTTAGAAAAATCCATTTCTAGGAATTAAACAGCTTTGGCTCCTTTTATCTGAACCTCTCTGGTCTAGTTGTCGAAACTGTCCTATTTGTACTTTGCCCAATTTTGTTTTTCCATTTTGATCATCTCTCTCTCTCTCTCTCTCTCTATATATATATATATATATATATATATATATATATATATATATATATATATATATATTACTTGTAACTAATCATTATTAATATTATTAATTACTATTATTAACTGTTTTATATTTTTAGCTGATATTGTATATAATATCGGCGTAGTGTGTACCAATATTTTTGTGTCGGTTTCATGTTTTATAAAAATATTTTTTTAAATATACATGGCTTCTAATATCCTCCTATTTTATTATTATTTTTTTTTTTTTGTATCGACTTTAGCTTGCAATTTTAAATCAAATTCCAATTTTTATTGGATTAAATACGTTTTGTTGTTTCTAATTTGTATATTTTTTCACAATTTATTTTATATATAACTTCTTGTTTTCCATATTTTCGACTTTTTCTTTCGCATCGCTTAAATGATGTTCTAATTTATTGTCATTATATAGTCCGAAATTTATGTTTGGGTGGTCATATGTTTAAATCATTTTTTTGATATTATCTGTAAACGTAGGAATATAGTTTATTTTTATTTTTTTTTCAGCTTCAACTTTCTTCGATAATACCAGAATTTAGCCAGATAATAAATATGCGACCATTAATATCAAACAAAGCAATTATACAAATTCTATTTGTCGAACACATTGGATGGCTTTTTTCTGGAAAATGCAGGTCTGTAATTGTATATGGATTAGTAAAAAATTTACGGGGAGGAGTTTATATTACTTAGTTTGAGGTTTAAATAACGTTTTCACAATTCTCTTTCGAATTTCATGAAAATGTCAATAATTGTAATCGAGTTGTAGATGGTTGAGGGTGGGGATGAAAGCAGGAAAGCCAAGAGCTACGAGAATGATGTAAATTCTCAATAGTGAGGGAGATTATCAATGGGTCGAAGGACAGACATCTTTCTTAGCATCTTTACGTTTATTTATAGGCCACGCTTAATGTACCCTTCTAAAACTAAAAGAGCAGCATGTACTCCAGATCATCTTAGTCTGTTGAAATTATTAGCGGGTCACCTATCCTCAAACCCAAAAATCTTCAATTCTTCCATATGCTGAGTTGTTGTTTGATAAACTCTAAAGACCAATATTCGGTACAGCTTTTGCCTTGGCAAAGCTTACAGGAAACGTATTATTTTTATTAATGCCTATTTATTCGTGCGAAAAAAAAATGTTTCTTTGTAATAAAACAGTTGATTAACCTGGAAAAGGAACGTGTAGAGAGTAGAAGCTGAGAATAAGATTGAAACAAAACAAGCTGGAACAGATAAGATTTAGTGGTCCTAACTGTCAAAAGTATAAATTCCACTTGGCAGCGCTCCTGTAGGTGGGTCGAAATAGATTTATACACATCTTCACTCCAGGGCGTTATCGATTCCAGTCGATAGTTTTGCAAAAATCGATACATAATAATAGAATTCAAGGGCATAATATATTCCATCTATCCATGCAACAAAATACGAAACCTTTTAAAATAATGTCTCGTGTAATTTTAATATGCAGATACAAAACGTTAAATAAATATTCTCACAGTGATAAATATGGATACAAAAATAATTTGCGAAAAAAAAAAAAAAGCAGTAGGAAAGTAACGCAATAGATGAATTGGGTGGGTAGGGGGTTTATCATTAAAGGGTCTTATATTGAAGAATGGGAAACCCTTCTTAACGACGATGAGGATTTTTTATGAAAACTCCTCTCTTAGTCTAGAGATCCAATAGGAATCGTAAACTTCTTGTTCTATTTACGTCTTCAGGTATAAGTATTGCCTGTTTTAAGTACTTTTTCTTCACCCTTTAGCAGGTGGAATCAGTAGCGGATCCAGGATTTATTTTTTTTTTGGGGGGGGGCAGGCTTATACCGGGGGTCAGGAGACAGAGATAGAGAACACGAGAAATAAAATTTAATTGCAGGCTTACGTTAACAAAGCTATTTTTGTTATGCGTTATATTTTAAAACAGAATATATTGTAGTTTTTTTAAATTATTTGGCTCAGATCATTCATAAAAAAGAAAAATTGATCAATGTAAAAAAAAATGTAATTAATTTATGTTTTGGGGGGCTTCAGCCCGAAATCCCCATTCCCTTTTGAATTCGCTAGTAAGTGGAATCTTCTTGAGATGATATTTTAGTGAACAGCGGTCCGTGAGGAAACTCGTTATAGTTCTCTAAAAATTAAATTTGATTTAAAAATGTAAAAAAGAAATACAAAGAACAAGATAACGAATAACATATAATATAAATAAAAATATTATCACATATTTTGTGGGGAAAGTCCTTCCTCAACACGACTCATGTGAATATTTTCATTTATATTTATATATTCAACTATCAAATATATACAATGAATAAGTATATTATTATCAAAATTATACGATAAATAAAAATATTACTATCAGGTATACTATTTGGAGATATGCTTTATTTTCAAGCATTGTATATTTAACAATAAATATTTAGGGGCATAATGTCAATATAATTTATTATTTTAAATTTAACGATTTACCGTCATGCATTATTATTGTTGTTATCACTAAATATTGTTATCTTCTTAAAATTTTCCATTTTTTTTTTTTCGTGTCTTTGTTTATTTTAACTTACTATTGAATTCTCATGTATTTAATGTATCTCTTTTTTCTTCACTCATTAAAAATATTATAATAAAAAATTTGTCTATTATAAAATAGTCAAAATTTTTCGCTTCAAAATCTAAAAGGGTACCTTAAACAAGCTAATACCATAAACTAGGGAAACAAATATATATATATATATATATATATATATATATATATATATATATATATATATATATATATATAGGTAAGAGAAAGTAAAAAATAGGGCATTACATTATTCCAGTTTTAATAGGCCGATCAAATCAAACTTTTTTTCTCGCGTTTTTGGCTTCTCGCAAATTTTTCATATAAAACATTGATTGTCAGTTGGGGTTAAAAAAAAAAAAATTAGTAGGATTTTCGGTATGTTCCCAATTGGGAGCAATGGCCATATGCATATATATATATATATATATATATATATATATATATATATATATATATATATATATATATAATTTTTTATAGAGGTTCGACAGGCAAAATCAAAGGGAAAAGAAATTAAAAAAATATGTATTTATTGCTGCACTATTGAATTGAAACCATTATTATAAAAATAAATCAAAACGAAAAATATAAAAAGGCATATTTTACGTATATCGAAAAATCGTAAGTAACTCAAATTTGCTCAGTTTTTGCATCCAAAACTAAGTTTTGACCTTATATATATATATATATATATATATATATATATATATATATATATATATATATATATATATATATTATAAAAATATCGAATGATTACTTTTAAATAAACATTTTGAAAATTTGTCCAAACGTTTGTTCCCAATGGGGGGCATTGGCCCAGGGTTAATAAAATTAAATCAAAATAATATAATTTAACAAAAAAAAAATACAATAAATTGAAAGGTTCATTTTCAAATGTAAGAAGTCAAATGCCTAAAATAAATATAGTTATTGCTTTTAGACTTCATGGGCTAATAGAGTTATTTGATTTTTAATGGTTTTTACTTGCAAAGAATTATTTTAGGTATTGAATGTTTTTCGAAATTTTATATATTTTTTTCCCACTGGACGAGGTCTACTCATAGAATCGGGAAACAAATCTTTAAAGAGATTCGAATACTGTAATACTGGCCTGAAATTATAGAGATAGATTAGTAAGAGAGTTCAACTATAACTGATACGTTGATTGGGATAAGTAATAAATAATCAAATCGACAATGTTTGTTACTGTTCGCATTTCTGAATTTGAGTGTATATATGTAATGTATATTGAATATAGAAGTTTATATTTGATTTAATTTTATATACGTAAACAGTTATATACTGTTATATAATGTATATATGGATCAACTGTATTAGTATAGGAGTATTAAAAATATTTTAAACTTTTTTTAAAGTTTTTAATTTGTTTTTCTTTTTTTAATATTGTAAAATTTGTTTTAAGAGGTTTGATAAATATAAAAGATAGGAAAAAAAGAAACAAAAATGAGCATAAATAATAGAAAAATAAACAGGTCATGGCAACTGATTCTGGCCGACGCACATTGGGTGGGTTATTTGACCTGAAAAGCTGGCCAAAAGTCGATTTATTTTCTTCTTTTTTTTTACTTTTACTCTTATATGGCATTGCAATTGAGTAGACAGATCTTTGGAGTATAGAATGACATCAGACTCCAGACAGAAAATCATATTTTGATATGAACGTTATCAGCGCTCAGTCAATCTGTTGAAGTTGCTTGTTGTCAACGTTCGCTCCTTCTGTCCCATAATTCCCAATTATTTATTACTATTATGGCTGATCCTCATCAAGGTGTGTACTACACTTCATGGCCAACTTTAAAGATATCAGCGTATTACAATGGTGCTTAAGCTATTTTTAATACACCTATATAAAAATACATTGTTATTCTCTTATTATATAAACAAAGATCTTTTTGTTATAGCGTTTCTCTATGTTCATTTCTATTGGACATCCAAGAGTTATCAAGCTTTAATATTACAAAACAGAAGTTGTCAGAGATACTAACAAGAAATACTACCTCGGCTACTCTCTTTTACAGAAGGCAAAACAGAAATGCTAGCCGAGTCGTGAATCCTACCATGTGACAGAAACATGCGCTGAAGTGCGCTTTCAGGACTTGCTAAACTAAACGGCTGAACGATCAATGCTATACCTAGAAGACGTTTTAAGTACTTTAGGCAATAAAGATTTAAATTCTCTGGAATTAATTTCTCGAAAATATTACCGAATCTGATGCATATATTTTCCAATCTTCATTCGTACCTCTTCAATTGATCAACCGTAGCAACAGGAATATCATATGGCGAAATCCGACTTCCTCATCTCTTCCCTATTAAACGTAAACCTAATACAAAATCAACCAGACGATTCACACCGGAAACTATTGGCATGTCTTCCTGGAAAATATGGTGAAAAACAGAGAATGGCGATGAAGAAAGTATTGCCAAAGATGTTATATATGATTCATCTCAAATCAAATGAGGAAATCTAATTGAAAGTATTAATATTTTTTTTTTTTTTTATAGCATATCTTATTTTGACCATATTGAATTAATTCTTATTACATTATATCTAATATTTATGGCATAAAAACAAACGTTTCCAAGCATTGAAATAACATATTTAGTGCTTGATTTAATACACACATGTGGTGAAGAAATAATATTCCTTATATGTTAAATATTTCATCCAGTCTTCTATTATTATAACTATTTATGTTCTTGAAACTACGTCAAATAATATCATATCTATCATAAATACCGTTGTCATTACTGTGAGACACATAAAGGACGATAAATAGTTTTGGCCGGCTTTTTGGGTCAGATACCCCACTGTGCGACGGTCATGATGGCAAATGCTCTAATAAAGTTTTGATATAAACGTTCAAATTATGTTGTACTATCATGTTAATAAAGCATTATATTATTATTATTATTCTAGATTCGACTATAATATTTTGTTGGTAATTTTTTAAAGAAATTCACCCTTTTAATTTAATTTTTGTATTTTTTTTTTTTCAACAAGTGCATGCCCCCGTTTACAGACATACCTAAAAACCCGATTTAAAGTTTATCTTTGTACCAGAGGTTTATCCTGGGAGGGCCGGAAGAAGAAATAGAAAGGAAATTAGGGTAACACTGAGGCCTGCTGCTTTGAAGTCGTGTTTACCTTTATCTGTTCACGGTAGTATTCTGTTCCTCCTAGGGCTCTAAACTTCCAACTGATCTGTATAAAAGCAAAAGCATCTCTTTGTATAACTTTTGTTCATTATCTTTTCTTGAATTTAGAAATAAGTTTCGTAAATGTTCAAAGGTATACCCTTTGAGAACGGTGATATAAGATCTGAATGGAAAGAGATAGAAGGTTTAGTGGGGGCGTTCTCTGGTCTTTTTATTGACAGCAGTTACACAAATTGTTAATAATTGTAATCTATAAATAATGCTTCCTTCTTATACTTAAGAATTTATCTGATCAAGGAACTGTGAACTAGAGATAAAGTGCTACTGTTATTTTTCAATACATTAGTAACAACTGTTTTTTTAAATATTATTTTCTAAAAATTGCGGTTTCTTAAGTTAGCCAATTATAATTTATAGTATAGGGAGATAGGACTTCTCGATTAATAAATATTCCAAATTAAAAAAAAAATCTATATGACCGTTTGTTTTTAAATTTAATTGAATAGCGAACAAAACTTTAATATATCTTCATGTAATTCATAAATAATAATTAAAAATATTTTTTTTCTGAACTGCAATCGGCCCATAGCCAAGTTGCAGTCAAGGTTAGCAGCTTAACGAAATAAGGGTTGACTAATAACAGAATTCTGACCTGCTATGCTCAATTTTTTTTGGCGCCAACTATAGCAGCCGCCACGAAATTAGGAACCTGATGCACTTGCTTAGCCTTCTTCGATATTCTTTCCAACCTCAGAGAACATTTTTGTTATATAGTCTGAGATGAGGTACCTGGCTCCACCATTATATAACAACAACAACAAAAATGAAGAAATTCTAACTCGATCTAATCGCGCGGGTCTCAAGTTCCTTATATTGTGGCGGCTAGTATAGTTAGCGGTTAGAAGTATTAAAAATAAATTAAATAAAAACAGTTGCAATTGTTGTTATTGCACCATAAAGCAGTTAATTTCTTTTATTTGAAGTTCGAAGTAGATCAATCTAAGACGAAGCTTCATGATATTAATTTCAATTTAAAATGTACACTTAATGTAAGATATTAAAAAAAAAAAGAAAAAAAAACACTGATGATTAACACATTTTTTATGTGTGCCGACTTTTCGGCCTAAGTAGCAGGCCTTATTCAGGGCTAAGCAAAACAAGATAACAACAATGAACTATGGCAAGGACCCGCAAGCATAAGCGTTTAGATGGGATATTTGGATTGGCTTGCGCATGCTTTCATGCGTTTACGACCAATCCGGTCTAATGTCGGGTTTTGGACACAAATCAAATTAAGTTTGTAGCAAGCGTTACATACGGGCTAGTGTTACATCCACACATTTGTGTACTTATATATTTTATTTTATACTTTTAATTATTTCTTTTAAAATAAATATAGTTCAAACCGAAAGTAAGAGACGACAAAAGTTCATAGTGCGCCATGCTTATTTTTCTGGAGCACAAGCGTGTAGGTTGGTTTATTTATTAGCCAAGCGTTTGTAGATGTTTGGGACTTGCGGTTAACCCGGCTTAAGAAGCAGAGGTTTTTTTTTTTTTCAACAATTATCTCGTGATTTTAGCGTTCATTCGAACTTGTCAATCTGGAATCAGACAGATTTTTTTAAGAAGTTAACGTTAGATTCGCTATTAGGTCTATTTGTTTATCTTAGGTCCTACGTGTATCTAGTTTGCTTAACATCCTATATTTGAGAAATTGTTCCTGTGATTTGTTTTAATTAAATTCTTGTATTTTTTTTTTATTCAGTTCAATCTTCTAATGTTATAACCTTGTTCCAATCTGTAAGAACCCATGTTCGTAATTTTAATTTGAGACAAGGAGATTCTGAAATATGTCACTGATGAGTTTACGTTGTCACTTCGCCATTTCGTGTCCCTTCTGATTGAAGGTGTAGTGGCCAAGGGTATGTTTACAGATATCGTGAAAACACGAAGACGACTTCCAAGACACCTCGGGGATACAAAGATTAAGATCACCGAGTCGCAACCAAAGAAGTCCTTGAAAGAAAGAAGTTGCGGATCGAAATTCGGGGTGTAAATTATATTTGGTCGACAGCCATGCAATGATATACGTCACGTACTAACACATCTGATTTACTTGAATTTTTTCTTGTATCCCAATGAAGCCTCAGGTTTTATTTTTAATTAATCTGATATATATATATATATATATATATATATATATATATATATATATAACACATATATAACACATCTGATTTACTTGAATTTTTTCTTGTATCCCAATGAAGCCTCAGGTTTTATTTTTAATTAATCTGATATATATATATATATATATATATATATATATATATATATATATATATATATATACACATATATATTCTTTTTATTATTTTATCTAATTAACATTTTCTATATCTGTATCATTACTTCTTGCTTATTGTTTAATAGCTTGTTTGTAGACTTCACGGAGGTGTTTAATGTGGGTATAAATGTTGGTGAACATTAAATGATATACAGTTATGTGCACCATTTCATGAATATTGCTCTTCATTTTAAATTTAAACATAAAAATGCATCAATTATTATGGGTAGACAATGGTTGAAGTCGAAACACCGTTGAAGCGTAGGGCTTGGCATACCTGAGCGAGCTTATAAAAAGAGTTTCCTGTGAGCTGGTCTGCAGATGCTAGCAAACGTCCTTAGGCCGAGAATGAGAGCCTTGGTGGGGTGAAAAGTTAGCCAAGGGGTATATTTCGGTGAAAATCTAAACCCAATTCCGAAGAACTTAAATATTTAAAAATCATTTAAAATATGTATTTCCAGCCAGAGGAACAAATTTAAAATAATGAATGTATTTTTACAGATCTGTGTAATAATCGCTTTCGGTCATGACACCATTGTTTTCTTTAGTGTATCATATGTCGAACTATGTGGGTTAAATTCCCATTAAGTCTTGGTATTATTTTCGAATGGATTAGGCATGCAGTGCCAACAAGAATACTTAATTCAAGGTTATCAAGAATTGTTTATAACTTAACTTTTAAGCGGCATATTAATATTGTTAATATTACATATATATATATATATATATATATATATATATATATATATATATATATATAAAATATGTTTCATATTGTAACATAGTAGCAGCGGCGGATTAGGTACTTGCCTGGACCGACAATTTTCGTAAAACAGCAAAATTTGAGTGAAATTGTGTTTTTAGATTCAAACGGATTTGTAAGTGTAAAAAAAACGGCTCAATTAAGCTCAGATAAATATAAAGATTATACAAACTTAGTTTTTAACTAAAAATAAAATATTTTATAGTAGCTTAATTACTCTATAATTTATAGTTTATTTCATTTAATACTTTATATCAATTGAAATAGATTTATACATTTGTTGGGCTGGTCGGAGAACGAATCACTAGAGAGATAATAAAATGCTGAAGCAACAATTATTTTCAATGCTAGAAATGAAGGTAGATTTGAATTGCGGGTTATTTTATAAGTTCTAATTTTCTTGTGGATTCTCAGAAATATTCACCTGTCCGGACCAAATTTATTAGGAGGAATCCACCATTGTGTACGCCAATCTGTCATTTTATAAGAAATTTGAATATATTAACAACGAAATGATTCTATTATACAATAATGGTTTTTCTGAGTTGCAGTAACATTGTTTTGGTGGGTGTGTGTGTGTGTGTGTGTGTGTGTGTGTGTGTGTGTGTGTGTGTGTATATATATATATATATATATATATATATATATATATATATATATATATATATATATATACGTAGGTCGACGTCGTTTTAACTTTACAGCAAACACATGAAACGATTTTTCCCCAAATAACAGTATACTTTTTTTTAATTTTATTCTTTATTGTATAGAGTAGGAGCTTTTTAACCTGGCAAAACCTTTATAATGACAATATATTTTAAAGGATTCTAGCACTGGTTAAGGCCAGATTGACGACTGAGAGTCGTTAGTATTTGGTGCTTATGTCACTAATATTAGATTTTTAGACCATTTCCATTTAGACAATTTTTTTTTTTCGAAATATCGTGAGAGGGAATATATAGAGGTGGTGTTCCGAAAATCAATTGAAACCTAAATTTCGAATTTTTCAAAAAACGACCTCGATATATATATATATATATATATATATATATATATATATATATATATATATATATATATATACATATATATATATATATATATATATATATATATATATATATATATATATATATATATATATATATATCAATGGACATATATAACTAGTAGTAATCAGCATGCATATAAATGGACTGAACGTTCATTAATGTTAAACATAATTTTTAAAAACTATATATTTCACAGTTTCATTATTTTTATCATAAAAATTCTTTTATCTTTTAATTCTTATACTGCATTTATACATATATATGAAAATGAACTTCCATAACCTAAATTTCAATTCCAAATCACCTTGTGTTAAAAATATTACTAAAAGTTGGCTTTAATACATTTCCAAGTTATAAAGTTAACATTTTAATTAAATATACCGGACCTTAATTAAAGATAATTCCAGGTACGAAGTAGGAATTACTTCCTAACCCCGGTAGCATTTATAAATTTTGTTGCGCTTTTAAATAAATAATTTTCTAAGCGACCATAATTATAAAGTTCTAAAATAGCACGTCACAAGGAACGTGTCTATGTTCCTATATAAATGAATTCGATGAGAAATTTTTGATTTTCTTTCAGAAAAGCAATGCTATTTCAAACAAAATCATTCGTCCAAAAAAATAATTTATTTTATTGAGATACACGCATTATTGCGTATTCCAACTAATGTTTTTCTAAGAACGATATTTTTTCGTGTAAAGTGCGATGAGATATATAAAAAAAAAATTAATTTATTAATATAATAAATAATATAAGGCCTCCAGGACATTATCCTCCCCCTTGATAATACATTGCATTAAATGAGATTAATTAATTAATTAAAGATCATTTCAATTAAGCCGTATGCTCTTTAAAATGGCGTCACAATGTGTGTGCTAAGTGCTACTAATGCTAAGTACTGAGATATATATATAAAAAGTTCTTACCAAGCATTGACTGTAATTGAAATATTTACCACAGTTATAAAGCCCCCGCAATTTAATAAAATCGTAATTTTAAAAAAAGACAATATCGCTAATTAATATAACCCTGTTTTTTTATACTATATACATTTTTAGCGAAAGAAACAACTTACCTTTAACATTTCATTATTGCCATTACATTTATATTTTTATTATTCCTTCCACCGACGTTTCGAAGTGTTCCTTCGTCTCCTGAATTTTATTTTTTCTCTAAAATTTCACAAATACATTTACAACACCATAAATACTTTTAAATATTATTGCAAATTTTTAGCACTGAACAAACCAACCTAGCAGGTTTTGGGACGGGCTCATTGAAGCCCTAGAAATAGACATACAGGCTTATTATTATTATTAATAATAATAAAGCCAATCCACGACAAGGTGATGTCTGCCTACGCTCAACTATGTCGATTTTCAATGATTCACCGATATCAGTTCATACTGCACTGCTAACACACTTGCCAATAAATAAAAAAAGTATAATAAAAAAAAATGCATAAATAAAAATATAATAACAAATAAATAATAAATAAATGAAAATAACGATAATAAATAAAAGAAAATAAATATGTTAAAATGAAAGAAGAGACCTTAAAAGTATGCACACCCACACACACACATACATGAATAATTATCATGGAAACGTAGGAAAAATGTAAGAAACTTAGGATTATATATCTTTAATTTTAAATTGATTCATATATATATATATATATATATATATATATATATATATATATATATATATATATATATATATATATATGTCGGAATATACATTTTTTTTTTAAATCTGAGATGGTGTTTTTTGAAATTTTCAAAATTATAAAATTTTGAAAACAAGTAAAAGCTGCAGCTTCCCTCCTTTTCACATCTCAGCCTCGGAAGGGTCCCAGACACTCGTCCTTTTGCGAACCGTGATAACGGAAACGATTTGGGACTGCGGACACAAAAGCGGGCCATGTGTGGCTACGTTTTTGTCGCCGGTAAGACAAAAGCTGTTGCCCATGTGTTGGAGGGCCTGGCTAGTGTCCCCAGCTTCCTTAAATCTCCAATAGCAGTCCCTCCTTCCAAACAAATAGACATCCAAACCACATCCGCCTCTAGTTTGTCCAAACTGAATAAGGATCACCGAGCCTTACCTTTGTTTGTCAATATTAGCCGATATTTCAATATTCACTTTTCTTCCTACCAATATGTTGTTCCTACTGTAATATATATTGAAGTGTAAGCGTCATATTATTTCTCGCAGAAGAAACAGTGTTGCATTATCTATGCTGTTTCATTGTGTCGACGAAGGAATCGTAAAGTCATCCTACTTCATGACATAATGCTCATCCATAATTGCACAAAAAGGCCTTTTAAAAAAAAAGTGTTTTGATTGTATAAAAAAAAATCTTTAAAAATGCTGGCAATCTACATATAAAATTGATGAGTTCTCTATTAAAAGTCAATAGATCCACTTTTGGAAAATTATTACAGAAAAATTATTAGATGCCCCCGTGGAGATTTATATTGAAATTCAATTTTTATTGAAAATTTTGATTTGAAAGATCTATTTGACAGGGGAAACTTTAAAATTTGAAATCAATAGAATGATGTTTAGGCATAGAATTTAAAAAAAAAAAAAAAGTGGGACAATTAACTTTTGATTAGAAAGCTCCTCAATTGCATAAATCCATTTTCTTCTTTTATAGCACATAATCAAATGTACAAGTTTTGATCTCTGCTGGTTAATTAAATAAATACTTAATTATCGTAGTAAAAATAAGACGTTTTAATATTCAACATTTTATTATAACCAGATGACTAATTTTTTTTTTAAATAAGCTTTAGAATCTTACTGACATAATTTTTTTCCTTTTGTAATGCTGACCGAATAAAAATTTCAGTTCTTTAATAAAGATTGAAATTTAAATCCCTAAGTTTCCGGAAAAAAATTGCCAAGGGACCTTCTGACGTAATACAGCAATTAGGGTGCCTTAATACTGCTACTTTCGTATATTTTTTTTTTTATTATGAATAAAAATATTGGATAAAAGCATTAAGAAATGTATTACTTATTCATTGCTAAAACATTTTGTTTGTTTAAGTATATTTTTTCGATTTATAAATGATAAATCAATAACAATAGAATAGATTAATGTTTTTATTTTATTTATTCATCAATTTATATATATATATATATATATATATATATATACACACACACACACACAAACATTAGTTTTTATGTTGCTTTTTCTACTTAACTCAAAGAAAATAGAAGATACCTCTAATTTTATTGCCAGATCTTCTATCCTCAGTGAATTTCGGAAAATATAAAAATATATTTCAACAAGAATATTTTGACTAACTTTGAACCAATAGGAATTTTTAACGGCGGAAATTGAACAGAATTAGGTAAATAGTGTCAAATCGTTTGGGAATTACTGGACTAACTTAGTAAAAGGATTCAATCACACTTATATATATATATATATATATATATATATATATATATATATATATTTCCCCCTTGGGGGAGGAAACTAAAAATATCTTTTTTGTAAACAAATTCTATTCAGAATTAATAGAATTACTGGATCTCGAAAATTGTACAGATTTGAGTAAATAATTCCAAATCACATGGAATTATCGGACTTATCTAATTAACATTATCTAAATGAACAATTAAAATAATTGGACCACTTTTATTATTAGAATGAAACTAATAATAGGATAATATATAATTTTATTTAAATATTAGTTACGAAATTTATATGATTTCGGTTTTAAGGAATATTTTCAGTCATTCACACATTCAAAAACAAAATTTTTATTTTATTTTATATGTTTGAAGGTAAAATTTTTCTTTTTATTTCTTGTATCAAATTTAATTTCTTATATTGCTTTATTGGAAGTATGAATTGCTTTTATAACTCAAAAACGCGTTTGAAAATCGGGATTTTTCTTCGCGTGCGACTGAAGGGTAAGCGTTACATACCGCGAAAATTTATTATTTTTGCATGAAATTTTGAGTGCCTATAAAAATTTAGGCACCAGGAAAGTCACCGTTTAAGCTCCGAAACATGTTCCCACGACAAATACAAGCCCTGCAATTAAATGTAAAAAAAATAGCCGTACTACGCGGTTAATTTTTTTTTTTGCGAAATTTTGTTGACAGATTTTAATTATCCAATGCTCGTTTATTTTGTCTTATTAAGCGCTATTATTTACTATTTTTATTTTTCCAACAAAAAAAATCACATACTAAACGTGAAAACATTTTTTCGGGACGTTTATAATTTTTTTTTTTCACTAGGTTACTATCTGCCGATTTTTGTCGGAAACATATGCAATTTTTTTCTACTATTTTAATCCTAATCATAACTTTGAGAAAGTCCATTCAGAATTGATTACAAAATATGAATGTTTTTTCGCTTTTTCACCTGGAATAAAGATTTTTTAAACAATAATCCCCAATAAGAGTCCAGTCATACAGAAAACATTTTAATTATTCATTGTAGCTTCAGAGCGTTTTCAAATTTGCTTTAATATTTAAGTAGTCGGAATATGATAAAGCATTATTAATTAATAATAATTTTCCTTTGACTAGTTGTTGGTTTTCACAGAAAAAAATAAATATTGACAATGGCATTACATAACTTTACTAATAGTTTCTGAAACTTTATGGAATATCGATATTATTAAAAAAATTCTCATTTACCTGAAGTTGCCTTTGGATTCTCACATTAAAAATGCTAATGATGCAATTCCGCAACCTCCTTTAGAAATACAAAAGTTTCACGAAATCTACTTTTCTTTTCTCTTAAAATATGATTTTTGAAAGTTACTTT
This sequence comes from Rhaphigaster nebulosa, assembly GCA_948150685.1. Classification (NCBI taxonomy): domain Eukaryota; kingdom Metazoa; phylum Arthropoda; class Insecta; order Hemiptera; family Pentatomidae; genus Rhaphigaster; species Rhaphigaster nebulosa. The sequence goes on from OX411307.1 coordinate 107,877,655, forward strand.
CGATACCGTCGCCCACTTTATCTGGAAATTGTATTTCCACAAAGGCAAGGCATGTTGGTCAGTATAATTAAGGCCCAAGCAGGTCATCAGCCAGGTTTAACCACCCTGTGTTACCAGTCCCCCTGCCCACGTGGATCAGCTAGTGACCCATGCCGGCTCCCACGACTCTATTGTTCTAGCTGCCCATATGTTTATCACAAGTTTCGATATATGGCTTGGTGATTGCGAGAAAAATAAAGTTATACTAGGAATAACTGTTTCGGGTAAAAAAAACAAAAAAAAAAAAATCTAATAGATGAAAAAAAAAATGAATATTTTACCTTTCTAAAAAATTAATGGTGATAAAGAAATCTTTTAAAATAAAAGAAAATATTACTTCAAAAGCAGACCTAATGAAGTTTTCTCTTTCTCTTTTTCTTTTTATTCTTCTTCTTCAAAAATCTTCAAAAATAGCAATAATTCTCACATACTGAATAACAGCAGGCCTGTACGCAGATTTTTTTTTGGGGGGGGAGAGGGGGTGGTATTCAAATTTTTTTGGGAGGAGGGCTTTTATTCTTCTTCTTAATCCTATCATCTTCTACCGTAGTTCAGTGTTAAGGAAAAATCGCTAAATAGGCGCCAAAAATTATTACTCAAAATACAAAACCTTATGAAAACCATATTTTTTCAAACATTTTGAGGGAGATACTATAGTATATCCCTCTAATCCCGCTATATAATTCACGCTTCCTTAATTTTAACCAAACTTAAAAGATCGCAAAATGATGGGATCGGAATTGATTAACAAATTGTGAAATATGTCTCCGCTATTTACGATCATTGATTAGATAGACTAGAATAGATCTATTGAACTTCTATAGCTCAACCTGTCTATCTATAATACTCTAAATATTAAAAAAATTTCCTATCAAAGGTATAATATTACATTCAGCTATTACCAATTCTTTGAAACACAGTAACCAGTTCTGTTCTCAGAGTGGTATATTTAATACAAGTATTCTACAAATGAAATATTTTTCTTCTGTCATTGTATCTCTTACTAAGCAATTAATTTTTATAAAATTATTTCATGTAAAATAAATATTGTAACAATATTTTCGTTTCCAATAGATTGCAAACCATTATTGCATTATTTAGAAATTTCATCATTTTTACATAGTTAAAAACGGCATATTGATATATATATATATATATATATATATATATATATATATATATATATATATATATATATATATATAGTAAAATATAACTATTATTTAAAAAATATGTTTTCGATATTTTCGTGATTTGTTAATCACATGTTCGTTATTTGTTAAATATATTGCAATACGCGTTACTCAAATACGCGTGTGTTAAATCTTCAATTACAATCAAATAAAAAAATGGGTCGATGAACACCCGAATATGCTAAGAAAAATAATTAAATTAATAACAAATAATCATAGTCACTTTATGTTTAACGTTCATAGTGATGGACAAAAAATACTCTGAGTAACTTACTTTTCTCAGATCTTTTTATTATTAAGATCTGAAAACTTTTTATAGAAGTTCTAACATTTAATAACAGCAGGGGCTGAGTATTTTTTTTGGAGGATTTGCGTAATTGAATGAAGTTCCTTACAATTTATTAGTTATTTACTACAATTTGGGAGACTTGAGGCCTTGTTTCGGAATTTCCCAATAATATCTTGGGAATAATCTTTGTATATTTTTAAAAGTGTTTTTCTCATTATTAATTAATTAAAACTAATATTTGTACATAAGCTAGACTTCACAATCACGCGCTTTTTTCCCCCCACTAATTTATTGGAACTCCGACATTTTGGTACTTGTTGGTGATACCAATACTAAACCAATGCTCTAGTTTGAGTTCCGAATGCAGCAATAGTTTATTGTTTACTGTACGATCGTACGTAAAGGCTTCGCGGAATTTTCCTACATTAGAGACCTTATCACCCTTTGACGAACTTCAAATCTAGACTTTTCAATGAAACACATACTTCATTTTGCATTGGTCGCATCTGATATTCCCTTATTTAATCTTTTAAAATTTCCATTTGCGAAAAAGGAAGAAAGTGAAAAAAGGTACTTAATGTACATTACAATGTAATGTAAATTATTTTAATTTTTAAGAATTATTTAGCTATAAAGAAATTCTTTGTAAAAATTTGTTTTTCAATTTACCTATTTTTTAAAATTTATATTATAGATTATAATTATAATTGTTAAACAAAGTAATTTAGACAATAATTACGGCCTTTTGTTGATTTTCTGCACGTTTCTTACATAGTTCATATACATAGCATATATATATATATATATATATATATATATATATATATATATATATATATATATATATATATATATATATATATATATATATATATATATATATATATATATATATATATATAGCACTTACATAGTGCAAATTTTCCTTCATATTCCTCAGGTTTCAGTCCATATTATTACACGTTTTACTGCATATTTGAGAATTTTTTACTGCATATTATATGGCATATTTAAAGCTTTCTTGCTACATATAAATCCGGTCTTTAGTCATAATGATGCTTGAATTGGCGAAACGTTGTTAGCTTAGCTATTTATGGCCATTTGGTAGACGGTTGCTATTGTATAATTTTCATTTTTGTGATGAGCGCGGATGTCCAACAGGGACTTGTGTATCAGAAACAAACGAGCTTTGACAACAAGTGTAGCGTGGCTATTGTGGGCAGATGTGGGCTAGCCGTTATGGAAATGAGAGGTGCACCGACCGCGGAAACACAAATGGACCTAGCAAGGCCCCCACGGCGCTGCTAACTTGATACGAAGCGCTCAAAAGTCCTGCTTGCGTCATCTTAGGCTACAAAACGCGAAACATCCATTGTTGAATCATTACGCTATTTATTATTTAGAGATTTATTTTAACTTAGCCCTCAATTGGTAGGCGGACATCATTTGGGTGTTTGTGTGTTTATTTGCTTTCATTCCCGTCCATTGCCTAGACTAAATAATCGTTAAGGCGGCCAATGGCGATCACTCCGAATGGAACGATGGACTGGAGCTCTTGGAGTGAAGAAGATATCGAGTGTCCCACTGACGATCACTCCACTCCATCGTAATAACACGTAAACATGGATTTTGTAATATTTATAGTCTACGTATTTTTCAATGTTCTCATTAATATAACTGTTAGAGAATTGGCAGGTTATAAATATTGCCACTACGATGGCAAGAACATTAAATAATTCAATCTTTTAAGAAACATTTAAAAAATATAATAGCTAAACAAATTTTTAAATCGATGAGAATTGGGCCTAAATGATAATTTATGAAGCACTTAAAGATGGGCTTAAACCGCAGTGTTACCAGTAACATTATTATTAACAGAATGTTAACAACATGTTGATGTCTACTATTCATTAGAAAAATGTTAGTAACATTTTTTGACTTTACATTTTGTTGTTATGTTTCTAACAAAAATGTTAATGACATTTTGATGCCGTCATTTTACTCCGGTCAATAGCGACTTCTTTTTGTTTACATTTTCAACGAAATGGTGTAAACGAAATAAACTGTTATTAGCAAAAGTTATTGAAATTTTAAGAGTCAATCTTTCAAAAATGTTAATAACTCCTGTTATTAGCAAACTTATCTCCGGTGTAAAACCACTCTAGTTCAAATGAACGTTATTTTTTTTCTAAAGCAATGCTCTAAAAAATCAAAATAGCTTATCAAAACCATTTATCTGTAATTATATCTTCTTATTCCAAGAAATATCAGAAAATCAAATAGTCTCGTACGTTCTATACATGGTAAAAATTCATATTTCAAAAATTTTCCAAAGCGCCTTAAATGAAAACTACTATTTTCATTATGACAGTCATCTTAATCATGTCCTGAATACGCCTAAATTTTATGTAAACCATATTATTCCTATTAAAATTGAATTAATTATTATTATTGTTGTTTTGTCTTTTAATTTAACTAAAACATGTCTATATATAACTAACTGACTCGGAATAAAAAATATCGCGTGGCGTTCCGCAAGGCGAACGGGTCGAGGCGGACTGGTTGGGAAATGAATTATCCATAATTCAGTGACGTTTCTTTTCCCTTTGAAATACTTCACCAGGCTCCTTAAGGAGCTGAAGGGGGATTACTAAGTAACAACCCTTTCCCTCAACAGTTATTTATTCAGACAGTCATTAATCGGAGGTAATTAAGACCGGTTCCAGACCATTGGAGTACAAAAGGGTAACACCGCAATCAAACTGCAAAATAAATATTTATATAACTTATACATTATTATAAGTCTCGCACCAATTGAGACACTGAGTCTCGCAAATATATATATATATATATATATATATATATATATATATATATATATATATAAAAGTATATAATATTTTATTTTTTAGTGTACTTAGTAATCAGAGACCGGATTGTCTATCCAATAGCATAGAATTATTTTGTTGCATAATTATTTTACAAGTAGCTATCTAAATATCTAATTGAATTATTACATTTAGATGCAATTATACCCAATATTATTTTAAATATTTTTGTTTTCATGAAGATAAGTATCAAGGAGGCCAACACCTGTCACCGGGTTGTAGAGCCATAATAAAAAAAAAAAAAAAAAAAAAAAAAAAATGAAGATAAGTATCTAAATATTTTATTAAAAACTATATCTTTTTTATTACCAAATAAATATATCTGAGATATATAGTGCTATGTATTGAGAATACAGGGGTGGAAGGAAATATTTGCGATTAAAAAAATAGTAATCAAATAGTGGGTAATTTAAGTAGTTGCCACATAATTTATTCAATTTTAAAATTAATAGGTTTCCATTTATTACAAAGAAACACCTGCTAGGTACCTCGAGGTACCTGCCAGGCCCTTAAGAAGGCCGGCCGGTCTAGATATCGACAACAGCTAAAGTAGTCAGAAAGATAAGGCAGAATAAAAGCATCGTAAAATTAAGCAAAAGGCCTGTGGGAAAGGTATAATAAAACTTGTCGCCAAGGACGGGGACAATGGAGAAAAAATTTCTAAGAGATTCGATGCCGATGAAAGAGATACACCCCCATCCAAAATTCTTAAAAGATACACCAATAGGAAGGCCCAAAAAGGAGAGTGGGGCCAAATGTCCGAAAAATAGATATTTCAAGAAGGAGAAGGGGAAGAGAGAGAATTTGGAGGCGACACAGAAGAAGACGCAGTCCAAGTGGGAATGTGAGAGAGTGAAGTTGAATGTTTGGAATAGTAAGACCAGCTGAAGAGGTCATCCCAGTGGGAGTTCGCGAATCTGGCAGACAGAGTTCGAGGATACCGCAGCTGAGGGGACGCAACCAGACCATCAAGCGGCAAAGCGGAAAGTACCCGAGACGACGAAGGCCACAATGAGATAAGTCATAGTCCCTTATATTCATGTGTACATTTTTGTTTTATATTATGTGGCACCATAGTAAAATCTAAATAATCAATTTAGACCCAGTATTCTCAAGTACATATGTTGTAGTGAATAGTTCTTTTATAAAGAGATTAATTCAGATTCTGCATTATTAAACCAACAGTTTAATTAATAAATTCTCTTAAATAAAGTCAAATAATGTCAAATTTAATCAAACTCTTAAGTCAAACTCTCAAAGTCAAACTCTTAATAATGTCAAATTCTGTTCTTATATTTACCCTGCATGCCATCATATAGTTCAGTTAAGTGAATTGGTAAACGCGAAACCCTTGGAAAAGATCTCCAATGGTATTTATAATATCCCAATCTAGTGACCATAGCAGGGAGGTCTACGATCTATAGCTTTTTAAAGTAGGATACATAAATAATACAGTTGGATTGATCACCTCTCTTCTGGAACCTATACAAATACATTGAATACTGTATATAATTAAATTAATCAATTAATTAAATGCGGTTTCTGGAACCCCCTCCTGTCTTAGAAAAATAGATTGCCAGAATTATGGCAATAGTAAGGGAAAGTATTGCGTTCGTGAAAATTTCGAGTTTTCAACGGAAAGACGCGTTTTATGGTCTTCTGAGTCCAAATAACCAAGTCTCGCAAAATGGCCTGTGTCCGTCAGGCCTCGCTCCAAATTGAAATTTTTTACGAAACTGAGATTACGTATTTAAGGTGGGGTGTTACAGCAACTTTTTTGATAAAATCGACTTATCGAAAGTCCCAATTAATATTATCGATTTTACGAATTTTCTCGAAAACGGCTCTAATGATTTTGATTAAGCACGCTATGTAAAAAGTACTATTAAATGGTTTTAATATTAGCTAGGTCTTATCTTCATTGAAATAGTCTGACAGGACTTAAATAACGAATTTTCAAAATGGCTTCCTCTAATTTTGTTTATTTGAAATAATTAACCGTCACTCATTGCTAACAGTAATGAAAAAATGGTTAAACATAAACTATGAAAGAATATTATAATTAACTGGAAGGTAGAAAATGAGAAATATTTTCTCATGTCGAAATCGAATTTCCGAAAGTAAGAGTAGTAATTTATATTATACGGTAGATGTATAATATACCGATGGAAAGTTAAAGATTATATAAAAAAATAATATCTAGCATAGAAAGCCGTATAAGGTAATGGAGAATGACGAAAAACGCTTAAATTAATCAAGAACGATAATAATTAAAAATTATTTTGTGCTCCCAGTGCTTGAAAATGTTATATTTTTTTATTTAAATCTGCAGAAACCTCGTTAATCTGGATTCATTCTCCATAAATATCTTCTAGCATCTCCCCCACTTCGACTTAGGGCCGGATTAAGTCGTGTAGAGGCCCCTAGATAATGCAAATCTCGGAGACCCTCTTCCCTTTTCAATTCAATACATTTAATTGCATAGGTACAATAAAGTACAGTATATAGTTAATATCTAATTTTCGATAAGAGTCTACCACCACCCTGACCCGTTTCACTTCAGTACAGGTTTTATAAGAATAAATCAAATTTAGGAAGTAGTTAATATCCAAAAATCTGGGAAATTTTAGATTTGAGAACCTTCAAACTGCGAAAATTGTGGTAAAATATGTTACTTGAAGAGTTATTAAAATTTTAATCCAATACCAAAAACTTTTAAGTTAAGAAATATGGGATTTTATCAATACAATATTGTGTTTAAATAGAAAAGGAAATTATTGTTTGGGAATCCGGTTAAAATCGTCAAAATTTTTTTAGATTTTGCACCGTCCCTTCAATGAATTGTAACAACGACGCTAGTCGTAATTACTGAATACAATGAAAAATATACGATTAAAATTGTAAAGCAAAAATATATTGCCTATGATTTAACGATCGAACGAGGCGAGCATTCTTTTAAATGCGGAAGTAACTAAATTTTCTAGCCATGACCTTAGGGAATTAAAACAAAGTCTAATTTCGAAGAGATACTGAGGTTGAGAGGTCAAAAAACGTTAGATACTTACATCAACACGCGTACTTATTGTTTTTTTTGTCCTGGTTTTATTATCTCAAACCTTGGTTTTCTTTTACCCTAAATTTTTTCTAAAGTGGTTTATTACTTTCAACACATTGTTCTATTTTTTTCATTTTGAATGGTTTTTATTGTTTGTCCAACAATTTTACTTTTGTTTATTTTTATTTTTTTTTAAGGGGTGAAGCTCGTATATTTGTAAGTACCTAACAACTTTTGACTTCCCAACCTCAATATCTCTTCGAAATTAGATCAGCTTCGTAAAGTTCGATATATCGTTGGAAAGCTGATGAAATGAGGGAACTTTCTTGAGTTCTCCAATGTCGTTGCTAAAAAATTCATTCCGTGAGATTCAACCAAGTATTTCTGAAAAATGTTCGTTTTTACTTGTTTACTATGCCTTGGGTGCTATGGTCGCCTGACGAAGCAATATTTTTCTACAAATTGGTTTCTATCTTATAGGAAATTGGTCGTAGATTCCAGAAATGGTGATCAAGAGATAAGAAGTTGCGGTTGGCAGCACTGAACTACATTTGTGAAATCTCAATTACAGATAATTCCTCCTGGGACACCCTTCATATCTATTTTTAATTTTAATAATTCATTTTTTATTTTATAATTTAATTGTAATTTTTTTTTGTCCTTACTGGATAGTATTTATTACTAGGTATAATAAAGATTACGTTTTTATTGCATTTTATTCGTACATGCATCATCGGCTATAGTGGCGTATCCGGCGGTGGGAAGCTTATAGATGTTTGATATACGATTTAAAATTACGAATTTCACTAATTTTAGAAATAAATTTCAAAATATGCCCATAACATGTCATTAGTCAACTTTACAGATGTAAGTTGATCATTGCAGCACAACGATTTGAAAACTGTCTAATCTACAGCACACATCTGTTTGAAACCAATGTTATATCAGCATAATAGTTGCCAAATATTCAAAAAAACCAAGCAGGATTAATAAATAAGGGATATAGGATACAGTCAAATCTAAAATATTTTTTTCCTCGAAACTATAAAATTTGGGCTTACAACATCTGCGAGGTGGGCCATCGATGTAATTGTCTGTTATTTTTAATAGTATAGGGTCTCAATCTGAACTGGGAAGCAATTCGCTAAATATAATATTTCTGTTTGGTCTTTTTTGATTGTTGATGTGAGATGTACTATCTCTCTGGCCTTCATTTATGTGATGTTATCTGTCCTGATTCCATAAATTGTCAAAACGTCGACTGGTTAGTTATTTGCTGCTATTCAAGACACTTTAGACTTGCGGAATTTTGGAATTATATTTTTTCGATAAATCGTTGCGTCGACTCAGTACCATAATCGTTGCTTTGAGTTCAAAATGTATAGGCATGGATTCGGTTAAGTCAGTACCGTAAACTGGGGTAAGTTTAAGACAGACGGGAGTAACTTTTAGGCAATCTTCATTTCAAATCTGAACTTTTTAAGCGGGCTAATTGTTACCGCCTTTCGTTCAGTTGATACTGAGGCCGCTTCAAAAGTCTAAATTTGAAATAACGATTGCCTTGAAAGTTACCCCATCAGTCTTAATGTTACCCCAGTTTACGGTATGCAATATTCTAGAATGTGATTGTCAATTTCGAAAATAGTGTATAAGTCTCTCAAATACCAGTTAATAACTGATCAGTAAATAATTCGCCAACTCGTGACAGAAAAATATGAGATTAGATAAATGAGATACAGAAGCAGCGCATCTCACACCAACAGAGCTCTACACGTACTCTTATAAACTGTCTTGGAGTGACATTTATATAATTGTCAGTCTGTTGACGTGAGGCGTGCTTTCTCTAGATTGTTTAGTGATTTAGTTCTATTTGAGAGGCTTAAAGCTATGTTTAATAATATCTGTTAGGCCTGGTATGTATTGCATCTTGAAATATTGTTTTAGACCTTTTTTTATTGCCCCTCCTAGAGTGTCCCCTCCTAAATCAATTATATTTTTATCTATTTTTTTGTTTTCTTATTCATATCTTGATAAAAATCTTTAAAGAAAAGTCCTATTAAAAAACTTTTCTTTGTTGAATTATAATTATCTTTTCTATTCGGTTGATTGATTATTATAGGAATGACTTTTATCTTTATTAATATTATTTATATTTTCATCAGACTTACTATTTTTTATATTGTACCATATTTTATTGATTAATTTTTTAGGGTAGAAATTCTCAATTAATATTTCATATACCTCCGTTTTTGTACATGGCTGATGACATATGTGACCGACTGTTGTAAATAAATTGAAGATATATAAATATAAAAATTTCCGCATAATTAGTTAATGATATTTATTAAAATGTTGGAAATAGGACTAGATGTAAATAGAGGAGCGTAGGGAAGGTATGAATGAGCTGGCCGCTAGGCCTCAGAGCTGCACATCTAGCCAGCCAGCTATAATTTCTCCGCCTGCCTGTGGCAAGTCTCCAGAATGTGTCCAACTTTTTTACATTTTCTATTTCATTCAAGTAAAGTGTAAAATGTGCACCTCCCCATGGTTAGAAATACTCGTAAAATTTGTTTTACGGTTCTTTCCCATTTCTAAATTTACGATTTTGCTATATTTATAATTTTTTTTTGCTATTAGCGATCGTCCCAATTCGTGTCAAATATTCTAGATTTTTCTCTATAGATGGTGTTGTCGGTCCCCTTGAAATGAATTTTATTATTTTAATTTTTTTTTATGGAACAATCTCCTATTATCTCCTATTATTATAATCATAATTGAACTTTTTTCTTATAATATATTTTTTTAATAATTATAATACTGAACGCGTCTCTTTAGAATAATATTGCATTCAAGGAAATAAAGGAAAATAAATTAACTACCTACTTAATAAAATAACATAATAAAAATAATAAAATAACCACAAATAAAATATAAATTTTTTAATTACGACTAAACAGTTCAGTCTCTGCATTAATGTATTTTATCTAAGAGTAATTTAACTTCTCCTTTTTTTTATTTTACTATATTTAGTCTTATCATTTTAAATCAGGTAGGACTGAAAGTAGAATAAAAGAGAGGGTATATATATATATATATATATATATATATATATATATATATATATATATATATATATATATATATATAAATTTATATATGTATATGTATATTTATATACAGCGATTTATATATAATTTTTTCATTCTACTATGTATATGAATATTAATAGAGAAATAAAAAATAAAATTAAAAAACAAGTGTCTATATTGACTTATTTTTTTCTTATTTATTTATATTCTGATTTAAGCAAAGTTTTTCCTAAAGATGGAAGGAATTAGGCTAATTCATTAAAATAACTACTGCTAGAAACAAACTAAAATTTAAATTAATGAACAATGACACAGAAGAAAATTTAAAATAATAAAGCATCAATATATTCAGATAATTTAAGATAATTTTTTAGAAATAAATTAGCTATAATACATTTCAGGAAAAAACATCAAAATTACTAAAAATACATTTATAAATTATTCTAAATGTACCTACAACTTATTTGAATTTAACTAAAATAATAATTAATAAGCAATGATGCGGCATAAAAAGAAAAAATCATTTACCCCTCTTTCTACAATTTTAAACAAAGTAAATGGTAAATAAAATGGAAGTAAAAAAAAAATTAAACTAAAGATGCATAAATGGTGAAATTATGAACGATAAAAGTAATTAACGATTAAAAGTAATTAAGAAATATTTTTTTATGAATTTATTGACGTATTAAGTTCTCTCAAATATTGGGTATAATAGTTATATAATATATAATATTATGTTATATATATTAATTATATATATATAGTATAGGAATGCTTTTTGTTTAAAGTGTTTTTTTTTTCTATCCAGGCATTTAGTCTGCGATTTAAAATTTATTTAATTTAAAATAATTGTATCGACATAAATAATAAGGAAGTATTTTCTTTTTTTTTTTTTACCAATAGAAGGAGGGCATTATCTTTCTTGACATACAAGGTTTGGTCAGTATCCACGCTTTGCCACCAGATTTATCCCCCTGCCCTACGAAAGGTCAGGTACTCACTTTGTAGAGGTTATGTGGCCAAAAATCAATTTCCTCCCACAGCCGGCCTTGAACCAGTATTTCTTACAAGAACCAATTATCAAAATCTACTCAATGCCACGTTATTAACTGATTCGCCCTAAAATTATGTTTTTTATCGAATTTTACAATTCGTTTAAGTCGGTTTAAAAAAGCTAAGAGTCGAAACGGCATTACTTATACATTGTAGAGTTCCCGAAATATTTTTAGAATGACCGAAATGGGAAGATGACACAGAATCCCACTTTTCCTCTAGGAAAACTTACGGTACACCTCGAAACGTAGATCAATCATCCTTTAACAATATACTTCCATATTTATTTGAAAATGTCTAAGCAGTCACGTTTTAACATAGCTCTTAACCCGTATTTCCGTTCCATTTTTAAAATCGAAACATTATTACAAAACGGAAAATGAGTATTGTTTTTAATGTTGTCGTTTTTCTTTGAAAATATAACATTTCCCGGAAAAGAAATATTAACAATTAACGAATTAGACACAATACAGTGGTTCATATGAAATTAAATTTATTATAACGAATCATTCGAATTTGTTTCTGATATTGCTTCTAAAACAAGCGTAGCAACAGAAATAAATCGGGCACTTAGATTTATATTTTATAAATATAAAAATATTCATAGAAATTCGGAAATAAAGTGTGTAAGTCTTGTTAAAATGTACATTAATGATTTTGTACGAGTGTTTATCATTTTTTTTTAAATTGAACTCGATATTTTAATTAAACCTAATTTAAAATATTTTAAAAAGTTGCTTTAAAAATTTGTTTTGTATTGTTATCTATTTAGTCATTTGTCAGAATAGCAGATATGTTAATTTTTTTCTAATTATGTTCTAAGACCAAGGCCAATTTTTTAATTTTATTTTTATTAGTAAACAAAAAGGCATTATTTATAAATATTATTTCAATAAACTAGAATAATTTATAAAAATTCACGGCATCCCGATTATTATTATTTTTTCATAAATAAAATAATGAACCACAGAAGTAAACAAAAAATATATTGTACGATAATCAGGATTACAGTTACTGCAACAAACTACTTTAAGTTCACCTACAACAGTGATGGTACTGTTGTGTGATGCTAAAACCACTACGAAAATATTCAGAGGCATTGCTTAGTTACCGATTTTAATGCTACAATATTATGCCCTTTTATCCGATTTCTTATGAAGGCCCAATGAAATAATCTGTAGAGTAATCCTGGTAGGATCCGAAGTATTCGTTCAAATAATATAAATTATATAGGTTGATAGACAGAGAGAGGGTGGGTGAGAGAATAAGAACCAGAAACATGTATACACTTTTTAAAAACAACTTTTGATTTAATAATTCCATGTTTTAAATAACTTAAAAGAAATTTAGGTAAGCATGTCCAATATTAGAAATGCAATACGATGAATGAAACATCACGTGTAAGTAGCCGTTCAGCTGATTTATAAATTGTTCGTTCGAAATGAGACAGTTAATGCTCCTTACAAATTTAAAAAATAGCGATTCGCTTTTGCTGTTAAATATATATGTGTCATTCTTTGAAAGAAAACTAAATCTCGGTCCCATGAAGAAATTGTGCTTTTTTGATGCATCTGGAAGAATTTGTTTTCATCGATTTTGCTAAAGCTTCCTTCCTTCCTCCGCGGCGCTACAACTCACGAAGAGTCAGGGCCGCCTGTAACATTGTCCGCCAATCTTCTCTGTTATCTGCTGCTGCTTTCCAGTTACGGAGGTTTAAGAGGTTCCGCGCGTCGACTGTTACACCGTCAGCCCACCGTAGTTTGGGTCTACCAACTCTTCCAGCTCCATAGAGACGTTCTTCTAGAAGTTTTCTGGATATTTCATCAGACCTCATCCTGGCAATATGCCCAGCCCGTCTCAGCCGCCCGTTCCTGATGAATTTAACTATGTGAGCTTCACCATAAAGTTCTGCATTATTGCGCTTCCTCCATTCCTTGTTGACCCGTACTGCTCCGAAGATCTTCCTCAGAATGCACCTTTAAACAGAGGAGTGCTTGTTCCTGAGCCTTTGGGGTTGTCCAGCTTTCAGAGCCGTATACAAGTACTGGCTTAATTAGGGTCTTGTATAAGCGGAGTTTAGTGGTCCTTGCGATGATTCGGCTGCGGAAGTATCTAAGCAATCCCAAGTAGCTTATATTGGCGGCTAAAATTCTCTTTTGGATTTTTGTCTTTATGTCATTGTCGGAGTTCACTGGGGTTCCGAGGTACACAAACTCGTCGACCATCTCAAGAATACTATTCCCTATTTTGATCTCCGGTGGGTGCTCCCCTCTACCTTGAGGGGTCCGTATTCATGTACTTTGTCTTGTTCTCGTTAATGGCCAGCCCGACTTTAGCCGCTTCCTCCACTGCAGCAAGGCTCCTCCCAACGATGTCTAGATCATCAGCGAACCCCAAGATCTGTGCTCCTCTATTTAAAATAGTGCCTCCCATCTGGATCTTTGACCATGATGGCACCTTCCAGAGCCAAATTAAACAACAGACATGCAAGGCAATCCTCTTGCCGCAGTCCTCTATGAGTCTGGAATGTATCGGACATATCTCCCTTTATCCGAACTTGGCAATTCACTTCCTTCATTGTCATTAGGGTTAATCTTAATATTTTTGAGGGGATGCCTAATTCGATGATGTTTTTATAGAATTCATCTCTATAGATGGTATTATATGCTGTCTGAAAGTCGATGAAGAGGTGGTGTGTTTGTATCTTATATTCCCTCGCTCATTCCAGCAAAGTCCTGATCGAGAAAATTTGGTCTATAATGGACTTTCCCCGCATAAAGCCTGCTTGATGTGCGCCAATCTCACGTTCTGCAAACGTTAATAGTTTCTTGTATAATAATCGGGAGAAGATTTTATACGCGCATGGGAGCAAGGATATTCGTCTATAGTTCTGGCCTTCAAGGGCATCTCCCTTTTTGTGTATGGGGCATAATACACTACACTTTCACTCATCTGGGATTTCTTCATGTTGCCACACCTTCATGATAATACCATACATGTATTTGGTCAGCTCGTCTCCACCATATTTAAAGATCTCTGCTGGTAGCCTTTCGGGACCAGGAGCCTTATTATTATTTAAGGACAGCATGGCATCCTCTACATCTTCATAATCGGGTGGCTCCAACTCTCCTGGAGGAATTTCCTGATCATATCTATCTTTAGGTTCATCCCCTCCGAGTAGTGAGCTGTAGTGGTCCCTCCATCTGTTAAGCACCTCCTTCTTTTCCATTAATATGTTTCCATTCTGGTTCTTGCAGGCGATAACTCTCGGCTTGAAGGGTTTGCGACCATTGTTCACTTGCTGGAAGAACTTTCTTACTTCGTTCAAACTTCTCATTTTTTCTGTTCCTTCCAGCTTCTGGTTTTCCCAGGCTCTTTTCTTCCTTCTTAGCATACACTTCTCCTCCCTTCTCTTTGTGTAGTATTTCGCTACAGCTCCCCTAGTGTAACTTCTATGGACCATAAGTCTGTAAGTTCTGTTCTTTTCCTCTTTAGCACTCTTCATCTAACCATGGCGCGCTCCTTTTATGTTCTTCCACTCCTAGTATCTCTTGGGTCACGCCATCAGATTTTTGCATCCGGTCCATTGATCATTAAGGTCTTCAGGCTCTCCCAGCACTCTTACTCTTTCATCCATGATTGTGGAGAATTTTATACGCGTATTTGGGTCCTTCAGCTTGTCAATGTCATACTTTCTTTGTCGTGTTCCTCGAAGTCGCTCAACCAGGGAGATCCTGGCACTTATTCTAGCCACAGCAAGAAAGTGGTCTGAGTCTGCATTGGTGCCCCGCTACACACGATAGTCCATTAGACTGGAGATGTGCCTGGCACTCATAAGTACATGGTCAATTTGATTTGTAGTGATAACATCATTAGATCGCCATTTTGCCAGATGGATCTTTTTGTGAGGAAAGAGTGTACTTCCTATTACCATACCTTTCGATGCAGCAAGATTGACCAATCTTAGTCCTTTGTCATTGGACTCTTCATGTATGCTGTGCATGCCGATAACTGGTTTAAACTCCTTCTCTTTCCCAATTTGGGCGTTCCAATCTCCAACAACTATTTTGATGTCGAATCTTGGACACTCATCTAGGAAATTTTCCAGTTTGGCATAAAACTCATCCTTGATCAACTCCTCTGAGGTGGCATGTACCTATGCTAATGAGGCTAAAATTATGGAATCTGCCTCTCATGCGCAGGTAGCATATCAGGGGGTCCACCGCTTTAAATCCCGTCACCGCTGTGGCGAATTTCTTGCTGATGATGAATCCCGTTCCATAGGTGTGACCTCTCTGATTGCAGCTGTAGAACATGGTTTTATGCTTTCTACTGAACGACCCTTGTCCGGTCCATCTTATCTCCTGGACAGCAGCTATGTCAATCGAGTATTTGTCCAATTGAATTAGGAACTGATCTAAGGTTCCTGGTCGGTATAATGAAAGAACGTTCCACGTTCCAAGTTTAAAGTGCGTAAGGCAGGTATTATGTTGTTTCCGTTGGAACAGTCCGGCTATTCTCTGTGCAGGTTTCGTAATAATAAGATTTAGGGGGAGCGGGTTATCAGCCCTCTGCCTCCGAGTCAGGTGGAGGGGCTGCCTCCTCAGAGCACCCTGACGCACTCCCCCATCCGGGGCTGCTACCTAGGGGAGGTGACCGTAGGGTATGTGGGGAGTGTTTCGTCTGTATTGTGGAGAGTGTATGTAGTGTGTACACAGTGTAAACAGTGTACTACGTGTGAATGTCAGTGTAAACGTTCCCTCACCCTGGAGGACCAGTGGCTGATTGCGGTACAACGACCGGGCGATGGAGCCGCCACCTCCCTACGCCTAATTTGATAAAGCTTGGTCTTTCATTTTAATAATAATTTCGCATATGTAAACATGCTTTAAACATTGAAATCCTCACTCTCTCGCATGTCCCATTACTTGAATTGTTTACATTGATTTTGTTTATCTGCCAGAAAACCTAACCTATTAATATCAATCAATCAACCTAACCTATAAATTTCAGCAGACTCTTCAGATATCGATTTTTAATACCAAGACGAAGTTATGACTAAAGTTTCATGAATTTACAAATTTTATTGTTTATTTCGTCTATTTTTCCTGTACTGTTGCGTTGTAGACGGCAGGGTTACACCTGTACCCAATGTGCCTACTCCAGGGTTAAACAGACAATGATTTGGATTGAAGATTATATTATACATATTTCTTTGCACTAACTGTTAGAATATGAAACACTCCTGAAATTAGCAGAGCAAGATTTAGATTGAATCGAAAATTAATGTATTCATTTCGATAATGACAAAATGAAATAATCTTATGTCAGTATATAATGCATCTGTTTTATTTTTAAAAAAATATAAAAACAAGAGACAAACGTTGCCCTAATTACCTTTATTGGCTTATTTATCGATACATATTTTTTTATAAAAGAAACGAGTTTTCACTATAATTATTTAGTGTAATTTGACTGTTGTACTTTTGCTGATCGAATATTGTTCTGTATAAACATATTTTCGATTATTAGCAGCTTCTTGATACTGGAATTATTGTCTAAGTTTCAACAATAAGTGCTGATAATACGAGCATTACTAACTGCTTTTAAATAAGTAGTCAATTATTTATGAAGTATGTTTACCTGTTGGCTAGATAAGAAAATAAAATAAAATTAAACTAGTTCATTTTTAATAGCTATAATTTACTTCCTTCTCAACGGTGTTTTGCTTTCGGTGGAGACATTTATATTTCGTTTGAAGAGGTAACATTTCACGATGGATAAAAGGGTATGAATTTTCCTATTGAGTATATTTTGAAATTTTTCGAGTCACAACGCACTCATTATCACTGACTCGATTGATGCTATAAATTTAGAGCGGTTGAAAGAGCGGTATCGAAGGCACCGAGAAGACTAAATGAAGTGATAACCACTACCTCTAAAAATAAGTTAGCCCAGGTTGGCAGAGTCTTAGCACCAGGCCAGCGCTAGTACCTGTTAAGACGTCTTTATTATTTCAAAATCATATTAAAAAAACTCATATTAATAATAATAAATACAAAACACAATAAATGGAAATTATTATGTTTTTTTATTTGTTTAAAACCAATGAGGTAGTCCTGAAAGAAAAAAAAATTAAAATAATGATACCATTGAATTACCGATGCAACTTATACACGCGCACACACACACACACACACACACACACACACACACATATATATATATATATATATATATATATATATATATATATATATATATATATATATTTATTCTTCCTCGTCTTCCAACAAAGCCCCTGACCGTGCCCTAGAGAATTTGGTAGCTCTTCCATCTCGACCCACCGCCCGTATTTCTCCCCGCGACCACAACCAATCCAATCTTCTTCCAATATCTTTCCTACATATCGCCCTATCCCATCCGTCATACGAACTAAACAATATTATTATTTGCCTTTCCTTATTTCGTATACGATGGGAAGAAACCGACGAAGTCAGTTTAATATTGACAGAATCCCTTTTGTTCACGACTAAATGCTAGGTTCTTAAGTTACTGATAACGGTATTGGTGGGGGAAATAGTGTGGAAAGTGGTCATTTTGTTCCTTTTTACCTGTCCATGACCGCTACCTAGGCCCTATTTCATACAAAAGTACAAGTATAATTGGGAAAATAACAAGTAAAAATGTTCATTTTTAGAGGTTACATGTTACTTATCGTATTTAGATAAAAATAATTTTATTCATTTTTTTAAATTTACGGAATTAATTTTATAACATTTCACAGCGTATTAACAGCGTGGCAAGTCCTAGGTCCCCTTGTACTTAGTACTTTATTATAAAACTGTGGGGGTCTATAAAGTTAAGTACATGCGGTCCAATGCCTTACTACGCCTATGACTTACGCTGTGATATGTTGAAGCACGATAGCATTTAAAATAATTATATCAAAAAAGAGTAAATAAAAAAAAAAATGAATAGCATTATTATTACCTAATGACGATAAGTAACCTGTAACCTTAGTTACAGCACTTTTCACACTTGTTCTCTTAATTTTGTACTTTAATGAATGCCAACATGGCATTCAGCTTTATATGGAATGCCAACACTCATTTCATGCTGTGCTGGGCAAAATGTAATTCCAATTACAATTTCCTACCAATTACTTTTATTTGGAATAGCATGAATAAAATTACAGTAATTGATAAGAAATTGTAATTGGAATTACATTTTGCCCTACACTGATTTCGCGGGTCGAAATAGATATTAACCTTTAAAAGGCCAAATTCATATCCAAATAAAGTTTTAATTTTTTTTTCTCGCGTTTTCGGTTTTCAAATTTTTCATATAAAACAAGTTTCAGAAAAAAATAATCATTGTAGGATTTTCGTTATGTTTTCAATTGGAAACAATGGCCGCTGCCGATTAAGCTTTTTATTTTTATACATATTTTTTTTAAACTTAAAATAGATGGGGGGATACAACAGGGAAAATTAGAAAAGAAAAGGTTAAATAAATATATATATATATATATATATATATATATATATATATATATATATATATATATTATATTACTGCATTAATCGAATTGAAACCTTTATTATAAAAATAAAAAAAGGCACACCTAACGTATTTCGTAAAATTGCTCAGGTTTTGTATCCAAAAAGAAGTTATGACTTTATTTAAGCAAATAAAAATATTGAATGACTGTTTACTCTTAGATAAATATTCTTAAAATTGTTCGAAATATTTGTTCCCAATTGGGAACATTGGCCGATAAAAAGGTTTAACTGACCCAGGTGGTTATCTGGGATCCTCGTCTCAACGAACTTGGCCGTTGCTGCCTCATGGTTCTCAAGTTTCTAGACTGTGAATAAAGTATGTAGGTTTTTTCCTATTAGTCGAAAAATTTAGTAGTTTTATCAGCCTATTGACCAATTCTCGAACCCGTCTTTGATCCAATAATTCAATATCTTATCTCAATTCCCCTGAACAAGACTTACTTTCGAGGTTAATGTCACTGGATTACTTAAACCAAACAGCGCTTGGACCATGAACTCAATTCAAAATATGTATCTAATCTATAGATATGGAAGAGAATTTTTTTACCCTAGGATTTTGAAATCATTACCTCAAATACCAATGGTAAAAATGTTAGCTGTATTTTGAGAAATCCATTTTACACGCTCTAAATTCCTCTTAGCCTTTTTTAAAAATATATATCTGTATGTATGTATATATATATATATATATATATATGTCTGTGATTCAATTAGAAGAGCCACAATAACACCATCACGAGAACTGTATTAACATAAATTAAAGTATGCCAAATACACTCGCAATGCTCATTCTTAGATCCTATTCTTAATTATTAATTGATAGACTCCGGATGAAACTATTAGTTAAATAAAATTAATTTTTCCTTACATCTTCCAGATAACGCTTTTAGTGAGATTTTAAAAGGCACAACCCGCCACAGATGGCCGTTTTATCTTTCCTGATCCGTGGAACGGGTGGAATGGTTTAGTAATCCTGATCCTGAAATAGTCCCTTCGCTCCTTTGTCGCATGGTCCCTGCGGCTGGCCCAAGGTTAATTAAAGAAAAGTGGCTGGCTGTAAGATCTGATTTGCATCTGAGCACCGACAGAGCAGCTATTGTCCCTCCACCGATATAGCATCTCCTTCTCCCCCCCCCCCCCCCTCACTCCCCAAATGATTATTTCCTGAATAGCTATTAGATTTCAATTAATTAGATTTCAATAAAATTTAAAATTCCCTAATATAATTAGTTGCTTATAATTTACTGGAAAATATTCCTTTGTGTACAGGCTACGCATCTCTTGGATTACTGCTCTATTAAATGTGTATTTTTTAATAAATTAAGATAATAAAGGGTAAACCACTGTAAATCCGAACTTATTTCTTAAATTAAGATTGAACCTTTTAACAAAAAAAAATTTAACAATTGAAATATTTTTAATAAATGTTTAATATATATATATATATATATATATATATATATATATATATATATATATATATATATATATATATATATATTGTTCCCAATTCCATGTATTATAGCTCACCATGTGGACACATAATCAGAAAAGTAATATGTACCGAGAAAGTTTTATCAGTGGACGGTAAATTACTAGTACATAGCTATACCGATGGTTCGGTATTGTTGCTTAAATATTAGAAAGCTAGTTAAAGATTAGTTAATACAACTTTAAGGGATGATTATAAAGAATTTAGGCTCAAAATAAATTACATATATGGTATCGTAAAAAACTATAAGCAACAAAGGTCTACAATATCCATAGGAAACGAAAGCCGCGAAGAAATTAACGAGCAATACTTTAGTCCCGGAGTTGAAATGCAAAAAAAAAAAAAAGTGGCATAAAAAATAATCTAAATCTGTTTGAGAGCTTCATAATATAAAATTTTACCAGAGCAAGCTGCAGATGAAATGTTTGATTTAGTAATAAGAGCCTACAAAAAAATAAATAAATCGCGATTTAAAAAATAATAAAATTACTACATATTTTTTTTTTGTTGAAAATGTAATACAAATAATGATTGTATCAATAACCTGCAATTATAGGACAATAATCATTCGAAAGGATCCTTTGGTATTAATGATTCCGTAATCAGTGGCGGTAATTAAAAAATCGAAGCTCTATCATCATATTGTCTGACGGATTAAGAGGAGCAAGACGGGTACTCAGTCCTGGGAAGATGATGTGACAGTGCATTATTGCTAAGTACTTTGGTACATATTTCAGACGATGGTGGGAGGAATTGGTGGTAAATTTCTAAGTTATTCGGTTCTACGGTGCCCGGGCTACTTATTTTTCTGTCTCAAAATTAACTAGTTCGCGTCTATTGTCCACAAAATAATTTTTTTTTTTACAAAACTATACTTCTTAACGTTTTCTTACATATATACGGCTCAACAACCACTTAGGGAGGCTGGGCTTCCTCCAAGAGCTCTGTCTGTGGCGTACGCAGGGGGACGGATCGGGGTATATATTCCCTCCCCCCTTCAACACTACCCCCCGAAATGCACGAAAAAATATGATTGTCCTTACCCTCCGATATGAGGTTTGTATTTTCGTAAATTATTAACAATAAATTTGTATCCAATTTTCATGTTTATCCTTAAAACTTACGCCCAATTAGGCTAGCATAGGCATTTAGGTGATTATTTACCTTCTTATTATCAAATCCCCCTCGACAAAAATTCAAATCCCCACAAAAAAAAAATTCTGTCCTGAACTACAATTATCCAATTTGTGGTATTTTGCATAGTGCTCGGATTGAAAAAAAAAAAAACACCTTACTTTGGGTCTTCCAGCCTGGATCAATGGAGCTCTTCCATCATTTACTTTTACGGATCATTTTACTTTTACTTTTACATGATCACTCATAGGAGCCGTGATATTCCGGTCCTGTCTTGTTTCAAAGAACCGAACAATGTCTATTAATGTTTTCCACGGATGAAAATTCTTCTGAAAAAAAATTAAGATCTCTCCCATCCTCTATCTATGTTTATTCGTTTTACCAAAAAAAAAATAAAAAATTTAATCTCTGTTAAAACTAATTCATCGAACAGTCTTTAAACACATATCATGATCCCTTTAATAAAAAATAAAACAAAAATAAAAAAAATACATGGAAAGCAAAATAACTCTTTAAAAAGTAAGCAATTTCTATCGTTATTGGAGGATATTTGAAATATATCGTTCACTTGGGAAAAGAGTGCCGCAAAATGAAATTTTTGTTTTTGCTTTTTTCTTAGGAAGATTCCAGTGAGGTATATTTCTTTGAGAATAAATGTAAGATTTTTTTTCCAATATGTACCACAATAAAAAATTATTGTTAGTTTAGCTGTTGTAAGTTTACTAGTCAAATATATAACGACTTCCTTCTAACTGTAATTTTTTAATTGTTTTTATTGAGTAATATTACATTCCGTTTCAATAATGGACAGTGGTAATACATAGTGATTAAAGAGTTGAAACCAACTTTGATTAGAGAGCAGCATTATAAAGACTGCCTTGATAAAGATGATAATAAATTATTTTGAATGTTTTAATAATAAATAAGCTTGTAATGTTTTTAAAATGAGTAAACTGCCTCTATGTGATTCATGATCAAATGATCTAAAAAAGAAGATTAACTTTTCTTTTTTTTTTTTAAATGTAAATTTTATAAGAGTTTATGAACAGCGATAAACCTAAATAGGTAAATTACAAATGGTTCTCCTATAAAATTCCATTTTTTCATTTTGTGACACTCTTCTTCCAAATTAACATTATGTCCTCCCTCCATACGGGAAACTCCATACAAGCTGCTATCATTTGTGGTATAGGAATCCTAGGATTCTCTACACCTTATAATAATAAAGGGATAACAATAATAAATAAAGGAAGATGATAATAATAAATCAATTCAACCAAACTAAAAACAATATCTAACTTTGTCTAACTTGGAAATCCAGATCACCCCCTTCCACATCTTTTGGTCAAGCAACGGTACTTCCTTACCAAGTCCTTGAATCATTGGCAAGTTTTTTTTTCTGCCTTTCTGTCCGTAGAAAATTGAAAAAAATGAGTACAGGAGTAATCGAGAACAGTATTCGAAAAATTTAGGGAATTTGAATCCGAGTTTATAAGAAGAATACATTGTGATAATTAACGCCTCGGTCCAGAATACTCATGACTGATGTCTTGATCGGCAGTGGTCACTTAAAATCCATATTCCATCCCTGAGGAAGCCTTCCTCCGATTACGTTCCGGACATGATTGTCACCAAGGGGTGAAACCGAAATTTCGGCAATCAAGAGAAGGAACCGTCGCCCTGGACGGATGATGGCCACTCCCTTCGGGATGTCTAATTGGTCGTAATTTGACATCCTAATGCCTCCTCCAATCGGAGGTGGATTAGGCAAGGAGCGCTAGGAAATGGCGTCATCTCCTGGGCCAGGATATTGCAGCCCTTTCGATAATTGGTAAAGGAATTAATAACCCTTCGCCTCCACCCCGCACAGTGCGCCAATAAAAAGCGATACATCCGCGATCTGCTAAACTGTCCTCATTTCCAGCCAATCAGCTGCTACCATCCGATCCCGCCCACCCCAGCTACCAGATAATGTCCTACTTAATGCCCTAATCAAGGCTGTATTTCAACCCTCCCCATCGTTGAAGTCGAATTTAAGAGCGCGTTGAACAATACTTTAGGGTTCGGTTAGATGATATTAAATTTCTTATTTTACTTAATTATCTCTTTCTTATTTTTATATATCTATCTTTTACTATCTAATTTGCTCAGTAATTTGGCAGACTGTTGGTAGCTCAGTAATATATATTGCCAAAGAGTATTAATTATTAAGCTAAGTAGCTAAGTTGCTAAATTCAGAACATTAAATTTGACAGGAAGGTTTTTTTTTTATTATTTTTTTTTTTTATCTTATATATATTTTTAAAATAAATAGTAGTCAAAATCATAAACTTACAAAAATTATTATTTACATATATTAAAAAAAAATAAAAAAATGTATTCCAAGTTAAAGGATAAGCTAGAAAATCAAAAATTTGATTTATACATTCATACCATGATATGGTATGAATGTATAAATCAAATTTTTGATTTTCTAGCTTATCCTTTAACTTGGAATACATTTTTTTATTTTTTTTTAATATATGTAAAAAAATAATTTTTGTAAGTTTATGATTTTGACTACTATTTATTTTAAAAATATATATCTCTAAACTTGGCAGACATTTTGAATAATAGAACTGTAACATGATAATAGGTGAATTAAAGAACTGTCATGTGTGGACACATTGCCAGGCTTAGGGATATGTATTATATGTATGATAGAGATAGGATACTTAAGTGATAACTATCTTAAGTGATAAAAAACAGAAAAAGCCAAATTTGGAGGTAGGTTTGTTCTGGTCTTAAGCGAAGGTATGGTCATTCTATTATCCTTGTGATTTTTGGTTTTTCATGTCTTCTTTTGCCAGCAATTGCCGAATATATGAAATAATGACAGTATTACAAATGAATAAGAATTAGGAAATAGGTATATAAAATGATGGTTGTATAACTAGAAAGCATTTGCGGATTACAAGGTAAGCGGACTAATCGGTCGGGTATTAAGGTATCTTTACTTAAAGATTTTGCAAATTACCGAAAAGTTTTGCAAAAAACCTCCATAGAATAATCGGACAAATCAAAAAACAAAATGTTAGATTTATGGCCTCTGAGTTGAAACTTTTTTTTTTTCGAGGCATCGAAATAACTACCCCCTCCCTCTTCCTCTCGTCTTGATCCGCCCCTGATAGAAAGCAGAATCATATAGAACGTATGTAATTAAAGATAGCTAAGTCGATTTTAGAGGTGTTAAATTCAGAGACAGATTTTTCATAGATAATCTAAAGTCTCATTAAACAATAACTAAAAGGATAAAATATAAAACAGGATTTTAAACATTTAAAAATGATCTGCAATCATTTTAGTTGAAAATTTGAAATGAAAATTATTTTCAACATGATTTATGAGTTGTTCAAAATAAATAAGCATTAGTTTCTACCTCTCAATTTCGAAATATATTATCATTAATTGCGCAGGTGATATATAAATTAAAAATTCTTATAAATGCTCTACCACAGCTAATAATCACTAATTTATAATTGATTAGCTAATTATTAAATTGTTAATGTACTCGCTGATATATATTTTTTTTTATGTCACCCCAAAAACTGATATTCATTTGATACAACCTAGATACATAGATACATCGATTCTATGAACAAATTTTGACAAGTAATTAACAGCTGGGAGGATTAATATACAATATTTTTATTTACCAGCTTGCACAGGCCTCCTGAAGCGATAATACGAATTCAATATCAGAATGACGTTATTTCAACGTATGATAAAATTTAGATTTCCTGGAATATCTCCCGTGAAATTATTAAATTTTTATGCGTTAAATGTATCTACGTACATGTATATTACTACTAATTAATTTTTTATGAGTTCTGGTGCTGAATTTAATAAGCAGTATGTAAACAACAATTATCGGTCCAACGGTGCAGAGTGCATGAGTATTTATTTAAATTTACTTTGTTTTGAATGATCAAATCTTTTCATCAAATTCAGGAATAAAGATTTACTGTAATATCATATTTAATAATTTGACTTACAAGTATATAGCATTTAATTTGTCAGTTGCTGCCTGACATAGTACATCATTTTTCTATCTCCGATTAATATCATCTATCATCCCATTGAGGTCGGACTAGCGAGGTTCTACTGCTAATAATTACTGATAGCTATAGTTAGCTTAGCCTCATGACGTTAGATGTGCTATGATCTAGCATATGATCTAGTACTTGTAGCAATTTTAGAGTAAAATTATAGGCTTGAAATCTTAAGTCTCTTGAATTCCATAAAATAACTAAACATTCAACGTTTCGCCGATTCAGATATTATCAAGGTAGAAAAAGATAAGATCAAATAAATGCAGACCAGAAACTGCACATCTCACATCAGTAGTCTAAAAAAAGACTAATAGAGATAGTACATGACTCAAAGACAGTTCAACATATACTTTCAAAAACCTGGGGCTATTTCAGGATTTTGGCTTTCATAGATGTTTTCGGAGGGATGTACTACTGTCTATATTTTGTTAGTTTTTTTTTTTAGGCTGTTGAGTGAACTTTTTTATGCGAACTTATCTTTTTCTGTCTTGATCATACCTGAATTGGAAACGTTGATTAATTAGTTATTTACTGCTACTTAAGATACTTTTGGGATATTCAAATAGTATTCTAACAATAATTGTTGTCTCTTTTTTTGAAAGTTTGTTCTCATTAATTACAATATTTTAGGTTAATTTTGAGTTACTTAAAAAACAAAATAAGAGCTGAATATTACTCGAATAATCTCGGTATTCCTTCGAACGAACAATTTTAAAAGTCTGCCTATCTATCCATCAGGTCCCATAAAAACAAATATCTGTTGCTGACTCAGGGCGTTCTAAGCGGACCCACCAGTCAGCAAGACGGAGCACTTCACCCTTTAAGAACAGACAAAAACTAACCTTCTTGTCCTCTTCCATTAGTCAAGAACTAAGCGATGATTGGTATCTGTTGCAGAACTATGTCCTCTAAGCGTAAGTCGCCGCCTTCCAAGCTGCAAGAGGGTAGCGAGAACGGGGAGGAAGAAGTGAGAGCGGGCATGTTCTACAAACTGGAGTCAAGCAGCCCCGGTTCGGAGGGTATGACGGACCAGGAACAGGAGGAGAAGCAACCCGCCGACTGCCACAAGCCTCCGCAGGCAACCCTCCTCAACAACAACTCGACGACCCTCAACCACAACAGCAAGAGAACAATGGACGATGTCCTCAAGAGGCTATCGCTCAAGATGAACAAGGAAGAAGCGCCAAGAGGGTCTCCCAACAGGTCAGTTACTTTTTACATTGTATCTTCCTTGAATATACGCGTCTGATTTATCGTTAAACGATTAAGCTAATTAACAGTCAAAAGAATCGTTAAAACAAAAATTAATATGTTTTAATTAGTCATATTTAGGTTAAAACTCTATTTATAAACTGTCTCAATTCTTAATGACCGAACTCTGTCGATCAAATGTAACGAAAAATTTATAGTAAAGTTTTTCAAAACGAGATTTCAATCTTCAGAGTCGCTTCAGAAGTGAGTTCAAATCAAGAAAATATTCAGTGTTCTATTAGAATAATATCTGTAAACAAACTTTAAATTTAGAAAACTTTCTGCATTACCTATAATTTCTGTTTTAAATTAAAATAAATTCAAACCTCAGTACGTTATATAGTACAGTACAGTAAAACTAACTGTAAGATAGGAAAACACAAATAATAGTTTCTTCTCTATTTACACTATAAAATTAATATATATATATATATATATATATATATATATATATATATATATATATTATCTAATATTAGATTTCCTGGAATATCTCCCGTGAAATTATATCACTCATCAGGTACTTCTGTAAGTTTCTTAAATATTTTTTTCTCATGTTTTCTTTTTACTTTTAATCTTCCTGTTTAATTTTGCTCGCTTTCTGTCTTGTTCTTGTTTACATCGTGTTTACAATTTTCTGCTCCTTACCTTTTCGCATTACGCATAATATTATTAATTATTATATATTTATTAGTGTTCATTACTTCCTCTACTTGATTTATTTTTCTCTCACAAACATATCAATTCATTTATAACTCTTTGGGGTCTTCATCAGAACATTATATTTTTCTATTACTCCAATTTGTAAACATATTTTTATCTTACAATATCGTCATATATTGATAAATAAAATTATAATGTTCACTATACGTTATTTTATCTATCAATCTATGAAGATATTGTAAGATAGAAATGTATTTACAAATATGATTAATGGAAAAATATGATGTTCTTCTGATGATGGCAATAAGACCCCGAAACATTATAAATGAATTGTTATGTATGTGAGAGAAAAATAAATCTATATATGTATATATAAACGGTTTGACAGAACGAATCGTATTGCGTTTAAAGAAATTTATTTTCAAAATAATCCGCGTGTTAATAGATAAATAATTATTAATACTCAATTACTATTGGCCATTCAGAATACTTAATAAGAAGAGTACCAGTAAACTCAAAAATGTTCTTCTTTCAGCTTGGTCTGATTTCGACTTGGCAGGATATATTCATATCGATGTCTCGGCCCCTTTACCGTTTCCCTATCAACCAAGCGTCAATAATCTCTTGTTGATCTGTTCATTCAACAGTCGAATGGTTTTGCCTGATCGCTTGGACCAAATTGTCCTTGTTTTATTCTTATATAATTCGTTAAACAATTTTCTCATCTTAAAATTTTTCTATCCTAATGTGAAATGCTGGCGGTAAAATAGTTATACCAAGTACACTACACATCAGATGAGTATACTTTAAAAACCGATTCAATAGTGTATAGTTTTTGTTTATCGAGACATCGCCGAATAGTGGTATTTTGGATACAAAAAAAAAAAAATGGTTTATTTTATGAAATTTACAACTTTGTAAAGCACACAATAAGTAGACATACATAGGCTGGATTGACTTATAAATCTGGCTTGTGGTGAAACTGTCCATTGGTAGCATTCCATGGCATTTCTATCTAAGTCTGAGGCCCTGAGACCATCTTCTTTTCAGGCGTTATAGAGCTATCGGGAATCAACTGGAAAGCAATTTTGGAAACTGGTAGGTTTTTGTAGGTATATCGTTCATGTTGAAAGAAAAATTATCATACCCGTTTCGGATTAAACCAGCAATTTATTAGACGTTAAGATCATCATGGATAATTTTATTGTGACAAATTGGGAGTTTAGAGCGCTTGTCTAGTAAATGTGGAAGTAGTTGGAATTATAGAATTATTATTGAAGACTTGTTTCTGCAGAGATATCGCAATACCCCTGTATAACAAAAGTCTTGTGGTGTTGGACACTGGCTATAAGTGATTTGAAAAAAATTGCATCATTCTTATCTCTGGATTGCATTTAGTTAAACGTTTTAGTTTATTTTCAAATATTATTGACTATTAAGATTTGGAATAATACTTTAAAATTCAGGAGATCGGAAGCCAATGGGTCCAAGTAATATTATTTGAATATTGGGTTATTTTCGTTTAAAAAAAAATACTTTAAATGAAAATAACTCAGTATTCAAATATTATTACTTGGACCCATTTGCTTAAGAGTATTTATACTCTAAAATTTTTAACACCGTAAAATGAGTATTTTTTAAATCTTGGCTCGTTTATTAATGTCTTGCCTGTACTTTAAGATTAAATTTAGAATTTTCTATGAATTATTTATATTTACAGGGCCATACTTTGAAAGGGGAATGTTTTAATAATTTTGAAAAATGCTATATAATTACTATGAGCGCTGTTAAAACTTATTTTATAATTTGATCTTACTGCCTAGTGTTAATTTCTGCACTTAACCCCATTTTGAAAAAAAAAAACACGTCCCTTGAACCTCTTGGCTTCTAACCCTCTCAAATTTAGTTATATATTTAGCGTATATATACAAATATAGTTATATATTTAAATGTAGTGAAACATTAATTATAATTTTAATTGATTCTGCCTTGAAATAAGTTTAGGGGAAAAAATAAAAATACAATATTCAAAATTAAATTGAAATTATATACATAAGAAACAAATCTGTTTTTTTTTTTTTTTTTTTTTTATTAAAACTGCTTGGTAAAATATTTGGAAAATATGGAAATTAGATATGTAAAAAAAAAAAAAATGGAATGTTTCCTGAATAGCTTTTACAGGCGTGAAAAAAAATAAATAAAAAACTTCTATATTTTTAAAAATAAAGAGGGAACAAAGAGACTTAAAATAAACAAAAAAATAATTCAGGTTAAGTAATATTTTTAATTTTGTTGCTATTTATGGAAGAATAAAAAAAAAAAAATCTGATAAAAGTTTTTCAAATAAATATTAGAGGTTAGTAAGGTTTGTGCACCTGTGTTTAAGGATAATTTCGAAAACTCAGCAAAATTTTTCCCAGATAAAACAAAAAATCTTATAATTTTCTGTAAAATCAGCTTATGTGAATTAGTATAAACGCAAAACCAATATAAAGTATGTAAAAAGATAAAAAAAAAAAAAAAAAGAGTTCTATCTCCCTGAATTCGACTGTAACTATTTTAGGGCTGAGAAAAAGAAATAGCGTTTTTAGCAACAGATGTCCACATCGTACGAGAAATCTGGCTCAGAATAAATTGAGTTTTTAAATGGTCAAATTCCTCTTCAGGAACTCTATGCAGTAACTCGGGATGATTCGAACTGAGAAAAATATTTAAGGATTAAAAAAAATTTTCTCGCTTTATGATGCTTCTGTATAAATCGCGTGACATGAAAAAATTTTTAGAGTCGTGCATTAAATCCATTTTTTTATTTCTTTTTTTTATGTAATTCACGATATAGATTTTAATCACATAATATGCATAACAAGCACACGTAATAGATGAGGTTTTTATGACTGAGGACCTAATCTTAATTGATAAATATTAATCACAAATACTACTCATCGTCAATTAGAACCTGATTTTATGACGGTAGATTAATTCTATGAATCGCTTTTATAACTTTCTATAAAATTAGAAAGTTCTTGATAATGCCGATTATGAGAGAAAAAATAAATTTCTATTGCCTTCACAAAAACTGTGAGCCACAGTTCTTCATAAATAGAATCCGGATTTTCATTTTATTCGCATGTGTGTAACACATTTAACACCGATTAGCTATCAGATCTATGGGATGATGTATTAAAATTGAATATTGCTTATTTTTGGGCTAAATTAGACCATTTCGAATTTAATAGCATAAAATTGAACGTTCGAACCAAATTTCTCATATTATATATGTGGACAGGTATGAATGTAAATATTTATTATTTTATTTTATTATTTTTTCCGTATTAAAATTATTTATAAATTTATAGGTTTAAGTTTCTCTTTCATTTATATTTAAGTTAATCGTAATTTATTGTTGTAGTTAGAGTTCGGTTCTTTTTTTTAAGTTACTTCACGTTTTAGGTTAAATTGAACGATTTTGATTTTTTTAATTGCTTATTTTTCACTTTTTTGAACAAATTATTAATTTTAAAATTGAAAGTTTGAATCAAATCTCCCATATAACATCAATAAGTGGGTATGTATGTTTATTTATTGCCTTATTAAATCTATTTTTGAATTTATAGGTTATGTTTCTCTTTTTTTATCTAGATTTACATTAATCGTAATTTATTGTATTAGAATTAGTTTTTTTCTCACGCTGCTACACCTAACACGTAATTTTAATTAAGAGGCAGCAATCCTAACTCGAGATTAGATTAGCTTTCCTTCTATTAATGTTATAAATTAAACCAACAAATTATTTCTGCACATTTTAGGTGTTACGTACACAATATTACACATTTTAGTTTCTCACTGCACGATTTTGCACATTTTGAGTTTTTTACAATCTGGTCTTTAATCATAATAAAATTCACTTTCTCAAAAATCACGCCTATATGTTGTTGTTTTTTTTCATTAAAAAATGCAATCATTAAAACAGTTTATACTGTACAGATTTAAAATTTATTAACATTTTAAAAAATTTATGTTTACAATAGTTATGCAGATCGGAAAAACAAATTAATTGAAATATTCTTTGCAATATTAAAACACTAGAAATAGACCATATTAAATAAAAAAAGAAAAAAATGAAGACATAATTAGATTTTATCAAGTACTTAAACAGCAATTGGATAAGAAATTTCAAAGTTATTTTGTCAAAGTTATTTTTTATTACGAAAAATGATTTTTTACAACACCCTAAAATTATATATATATATATATATATATATATATATATATATATATATATATATATATATATATATATATATATATATATTTATTTATTATACGATACCTATCCTTAGCTTAAAATAGGCTTCAGTGTATTAAAATAAACACAACGATTTTATTGTAATAGTAATGATAGCTTTTATATGAGAGTGTTAAGGATTAGTTCGGGAACCGTTTTGTTGATTTTTTTTAAGTTAAATTATTAATATCAAGCAAAAACTGTTTAGTTTATATTATAAAACTTTAAAATTTATTAACATTCTGAAGTTTTAATAATGTAGGTTTCATAATGTTCGTTCGTGTTTAGTGGCATAAAACTGCTTTGGACGTCAACTCCGTATGGGCTACTGGCGTATTATGCAACTATGTAAAATTCTGTTGTTTGTTAGGTATTCCACAAGGTTTCTTATCACGTTTTCGTCATCCAGGATAATTTCTTTCATTATCGTACCCAAATTCTGGTGTTGCGTCAGAACAGAGAAGGTTGTGCACATTCCAGAAGGATGTGCTTTACTGTTCTGGTAGTTCGGCAATGAGTGCACGTTTCCTTCCAGTCCTCGCAGTAGGAAACCCGTAGTGTCCGATACGGAGACGGTAGAGGAAATTTTTTTAAACGCAATATTAAAAAAAAAAATGTATTTATATTAAATTTTTTATTTCCAGATCGGCTTGGTGGGCCTCACCTGGGTGTTTTAACAGCTAAAAATATTTTTAACAGTTGTCGAAATGGAAATATAGTCTCATACTAGTGGCATACACCTAATGACTCATAATGTTTATAATTATTGCATAATTTTAAATTCTTGAATAATAAACACAAATTGAGCAAAACAATAATAATGAAAAAAATAAATTAAAAAAATATTTAGAGAAAAAACAAAGCAATTATAAGTAATAGAATATGACGGAGGAAAAAAATTAATAAATAAAAATGAAATAAAATAAATAAATTAAATATAATATAATAAATACATTTTTAAAAATGAAATAAAAAGTAAAGTCGGCTCTTTAACTTAATCGAATACCTCCTGTTTTAATTTTTACTTGCAATCAACAATATAATATTTTTTCCCGCTGTTCCTATGATGTTTTTTGTAAATCTCTAAATTTAATTGATAAATATTAAAAAGTTGAAGAGGGGAGGTACCGTTTGTCTTTGTGTTAGAGCAATTTTCATATCATCACTTTGTCTCTTCCATTGCCATGTTACGTGACCGTCCTCTGATGTTCAAAGCCAGAATGGAAGCCATAGTTCGTGCTCCATCGATTTATTCTGAACAATTACTTAATTTTCTTTTCCCACCGTAATCAGCTTTCGTAAAAAAAAAAAAAAAAAAGAAAAAAAGAAAAGGAGGATGATTATAGCCCAAGTAAAAGATGAAAAGACTCCAGCAATCAAGAGGGACAATAAGTTACATTTCTTTTAAAAGCTTTAAAGTACTGAATACCCTCTTACTAAACAATCACGCGTCTTAATAGATTTTATTTTAACTTTATTATGAGAGTGAAGAACATCAAAGTATGTCGGCCTAGTTTTTTAAAATATACTGCTTTGGTATACTTTGAGTCTAGTTTAATTTTGTATCATTTAAAAATTATTTAGTCAAATAAATGAAAAAAACCAAAAAAAAAAACCGACCTTCATCTTTTTCAAAATAAAGTTTTTGATTCCAATCCATTTTACTAAAAAATATATTGAGAAAATATTTAGTTTTGTAAATTAAAAATATGAAAACAGTCAAGATTAAGTAATAAGAAATTAGTCCTATTATGTTGCTTTATTTATCTATATTTTATATTTTGTATATATATATATATATATATATATATATATATATATATATATATATATATATATATATATTTATATATATAGCCATTTACATATAATAAAAAAAAAAAAAATTCTATCTAAACACTACGTTCGCTAAATATCCTCCATCGAAATGTATGCATTTTTATAATCCTACCGTGAAGTTTTGCATGACCCCTCGCAGTATACTGACGGAAATTGCTTCAATCTCGTTCCGAATGAGTTGTTTGAGGGCCTGGGTAGTTATAGAGGATACTGGATGGTTCGGCCTCAAACATTAGGTACTCCCATAAAAAAAAAAAAAAGAAAGTCAAAAACCGTACGAAGAAGTAAAAATTGAATATGCGAGAGGGCCAAGAAAGCATTCACACCCTTCATTGAAATTCTCGGAGTATGGCTTGTCCCGTCTTTTTTAAAAAGTGTGTTTTTCACTTTTTTGTTTTTATTTTTGTTTTTTTTTTAAAAAAATAAAAAACTATCATACGCCAAATGGATATTCTCGTACTACACGAAAAAATTAATAAAAAATAATTTCGTTATGTTCTATTCATTTGTTCAAACAGCATAGCAAGTAGAAAAGCATTATTAAATTTTAGGCATACGAAAGATGGAAGAGAAGACTGACATGACGTTTTCAAGAATAGAGAATCATTTGAAATGCATATCAAATACATACATAACAACGCGTATCCGGTAAATACAGATGATGTCATGTCATCACACACTGCTTAAAAGGCGTAAAAAACAACATGGCGTCTTGTTTTTCTTAATCCTGAACTAAGGCTGAAATATTGGAACACATTGAAAATAAGTTAGCACTTACCTTTGAGTTTTTTTTTTTTCTTGGCCGTACTCCACTACCAACTTCTCCTTGAATCACATCTGAGGTCAACGATTTCTCCATCATTAATTGTATTAATGATTGAAGTAATTATTGTAAGGTGCATAGCTGTTCAAGCATCCATAATAATTGCTCTGCTGTGGAGAGCCTCGAGTAAATAATAATAAAAACTACTTTGGGGGAAATTATTCGGTGGTGCTGTTAATTCAGTCAGCTGTGTCTGTTATAATGGAAAATATTCGGTAAATAATATTACCTATAATCTGCGTACTACACTTAATACAAAATAAAAAATATAAAATAAATATATAAATAAAATACACTTAATAAAAAATGGTATAGATCTTCCAGCATTTTGGAATTGCAAATGGTGCGCTGAATCAGTGGTTTAATTATATTAGATTGGCTGTAGATTGTGATTTTAATGAAATAATAACCCGATACTTTTTATGAGCGAGAGATGAATGCAATGAAATTATAATTTTTCTGTATAATAACTTTTCACTGTTAAACAAAACAATTCCTTTGTTGTAAATTTTGTTTTTTATGAAATGACAATAAACTTTTCTAAAAAAATTTAAATTCGTAAAAAAATGTAATTACTTTACAATACATTATTCTTTTGGTGTCGTTTGAGGATTGTTGATTTATATGAGCTAATATTTATTGAATTACATTTCTTTAATACTTTCTGTAGATATTAGTAACGCTACTGCGTTAACCTTAATTACCAGTAAAAGCTCATTTTCATGATATATTTAAAGGGAAGTGTATGGGGAGAGGGGGGAGGGCTAAGAAACCGAAATTAATTTTCTATTAATTTTTCACCAGTTCCTCAGCGGTAACAGCTACGGTTCCTTTGAATATTGTTAATTAAAAGCACAATTTCTCTCTCCTGACGCCCTTTAAACCATCTTTGGTACGGGGTTGGGATTGTCTCTGTTCCACCAGTGGAATCCTCGCTTCCTTTTATTCCATTCATCCTCCCCATTCAGGGTCTTCTTTCATCCAGTTTTCTTTGCCCTCTTCATTCTCTCGGTACCTTCCCATTGTATCTGCTCCCTCACTTTTAACTACAACACCCTAAATTCCTTATGAAAAAGGAGCCGTGCATTATCCACAGATAGGGGCATCAATGCGGAACCAAAACCCCCCTCCCCTCCAAGCCCATTCATCCCCCCATCTGAGAAATCCCTTATCTAATAACACCTTAGTGTTGAAGCGGTACTCATCTTCGTCTTCGTTATTCTTGTCAATAATGATTGATCTCTTAAATTTTTCTTTAACAAAAAAAAAAACTCTCAAAGTACCAAGGCCATTATTAGACTCCCTGCGAACACCTCCACGGAGATGTACGCTCCGAGGAGGTATCGAGGATTAGTATTAATCCGCTGTCAGTAGGAGGCTCCTCTACAACATTGGTTCATTGCCCAACGACTGTCAAATGTGCCGGATGCCCTGTTCCAATCTACGTTCGATTTTTCGGCTGTGATTGCCGAATGTGTCGAGAGATTGGTCGTTGATCAGGGAAATCGGAAAATGAGAGCTCTACGACAGTTGCTTCGAGAAGGTTCCTTTGAAGAATGGGCCAATTGCCGGTGGCAGGGCATTGTGTTTCGCCGTTTTAAAGATACCCCGAAAGCGAACTGATACATTTTTGAGAAGCAAATACTTTCGGTTTCCGAATGGTCTAATGCCCTGAAACTGAACATCAATTATGCACCCCAACGTGGAGTCCCTGGTGTCAGCGGACAGGTTAGAGACGCTGGGTCCCTCTGTCGCAAATGTAACAGAGAGCCTGGAATACCAGCACATGTGCTGGGAAAATATCCCAACAACATTCTCATAACACGTCGTCAACACAAAGTGAAGTATGAATTGATGAAGAGAGAGAGACTTTAAGAGAGTCTACTGCATAGATGCGGTTGGATCCACGCGATTTGCTGACATCGTAGCTTTCCCAAAGACAAGTCAGCAATCATTCTGGATCCTACTGTAAGATACGAAAGTAATGACTTTGACCAGGCAAGGATAGGGAAAAGAAAGAAATTTATGATAAGTGTATCGCTTTCATTAAGGAAAAGTTCCGCGAGAGCTTCGGAGAAAGAGACTTCAACGTGAGAGGCTTTTGGTTCGGAGCCCGCGGAACTCGACCGAGTGCAACAAGGAGCTTCATAAAGGATCTTGGTGTCGATATTAAGGACGTAGCAAGACTGGTCGAAAATATAATTCTTGACTCCCTTGAAAACACCCACCACCACATGCATGGTATCCAATGAAGTTCATGAAAGGTTGGACCTGTATACATGTTTTTGTTTTGTTGTGTTTGTTAATATTTATTAAATTTTAAGTTTTAATCATATTGAACTAATGTGCGAAACTTTATTCACTTATTACAACCATACATTTTTATAAACTAGAGAGTTTTTAAATTATATTTATTAATAAATTATATATTGATATTGATGTAATGCAACAAGAGTTTTATAGGCGTTAATGTTTATAAATTTTTTTATAAAAACCGCTAAAAGAAAATAATTTATATATTTATACTTTTATTATATATCATGAATATTTTAATCATGCTAAGTTTTACAAATTATCAATTTCATTTTAATAGTATGCTGTGTGTATAGCAACCCAATACAGTTGAGCAGCCCCTCTTTAATAATAAAGTGTTTATTTATTCTTCTCAGTGTTCTGGATTAATATCTTCTTCCGGAAAACAGTTCAAGGGAATTATTGGGAGATCTTCAAGACCAAGGAATTGCCCTTCATAATTTCTGTTGTGTAGTCCGCTAGCCTCTGGGCTGTTACGTTTATTTCAGGATATTTTTCCAGCCAACGACCTAGGGTTCTTCTAAGGTATTCTATTCTATTTTGTTATAAATTTGTGGCCAACTCGTAGATCCCTTTTCCGGCTCTCAGGAGTGATGGATTTTGACGAATGGGCTATCAAAAGAAAGGGAATTTCACGGATAAGTGACGAATCCCAATTTAAATTATTAAATTCTTACTAGGGCTAAAATAAAAGTTATGGGAAAACCCAACGTTTTTGAGATACCGCCCGATATAAGGCCGCACGGGCCCTATGACAACTCATGCCGTTGTCATGACAACTTTATATCAATTTGAATCTTTTTACAAAAACTTTTTAATGTGTTCAAAATTATATATTGTTTCCCATGTCAAACACTAAAGGGCACTGTTAAATATGAATACTACACATAGAAATTGGTGTAGGCAAATCTTATTGCCTAATCGTTAAATTGAAGAGATGTTTTCCACTGGGCTAAGCTAATTACTTATTGAGTATGAACTGTAACTTCAACATAGTCATTATAAACTATGTAGCTTCACAAAATGTGTGTATTAAATAAACTTTTTTTTGTAATATTCTAGTGTTTATACGAATAAATGTGTTTCCCTAATATCGCTTATACTTCTAATGTATTAGGGATTAGAATAATCTAGATATCTGTCTAATGCGAGAGTTCTCGCGGGGTTATACTAATTATCATATTTCAATATCGGATTCAAAGTGGTAAAATCTTTCAACAGATATTAAATATCGTTCTATTCATGCCTTTTGTATTTATTTTGTTAAACGCAGAAACATATCCTTTTCTGCAATTTTCAAATTTTTACTGCACAAATCGTCTCAAGATATATTGAATATACATATTTTCTATTATACTAATGAAAATTTTTAGTATTATTTTAAATAGACTTGTTGAATATCAAAATCTTAATAAAAAATTTGTTAGAAAAAATATTCCATGATAAAAACATAAGAATTTGAAATTTATTAAGTACTTTTGAACTCCTGACCATTTCTAGAAAAATCTATATATATATTTTTTTTTTTTATCTAAGTAAAAAATAGATTTTTTAAAACCTCTAAATAAAATGAAACATCATTGAAGTTAACAAGTAATTAACTTTCTTTTCTTTTTTTTTTTTTTTTTTTTTGGTTGGCTTTTTAGCCGCATTCCATCCAATAATTAAAAGAAAATTCTTTGACACGTCTTATGTTTATGTTATAGGTTTTATCAAAAGATTTTTAAACAATAAAAATTATATCACATGGTATGGAATTCTTAGGGAATTTTGGGCGATGAAATTGATTGTCCGCCAAGAATTTTGTCAATATAATTGATTAAAATAATGCCAATTATTAAATTAAACATGCGATCTCTTACGCACAATTTCGATTTATAACATTGATGGTAGTTTTAATTTTTCTTGGTTGAGTGAAATGTCGAAAAGTAGAGAGAAATTTTTTCAGTGACCTCTTCTTTTCAAAAAGCCAGGTGTTATCATACTTGGGACCTGAGCTTGATGGTTTTTGCCCAACAATATTCTTTAAAGCATAATCATACTTTATTTAATTATAACAAAATGGTTAAGACTATTTTTTCTTATTTTAAATAACGATTAAGTTCATATATTAAAATGCTTTCACGCATGTGTGATTTTCAGGTATACTAAATTCAAAATATTATACTTAAATGAGGGAATGCTAAAACACTAAAATTAAGTATTAAAAAGTAATGATCATATATTTTAGTTTTAACCTCTCTTTAACTATCGTCTATGCCTTAACCATTTTTCTAGAAAAGGTGACTACAACAGTTTAAACTATCACTAAAATATTAAGACAGTCTTTGATAATTTGAATTAATTTTAAACTTTTTTTTTCATTATTACAAGGATCCCAACGTACTTTTTTAACGCTATATTTTAAAATTCATTAACGACTATTGAAATTGTTGACTAATATTTAGTTTAAAGGATTTTAGTTTATAAAATAACTAAATACAAATTTTCATGCATAAATTGTATTTAAGAAATTGACAAGTCATTAAAAAGCACCTATATAAAAAATGGACAGAAATAAACTCATTTTGACCCATTTAGCCTCAATTTGTGATATTTTATATTTGATGTATAACTCTGTTAAAAAATTGTCTATAATTATAAAATTGCATTTATGTTTTTGTTTTCTTTATTATGATATATTGAATGAATTTTTTTATTATATTATATTATATTATATTATATTATATTATATTATATTATATATATATATATATATATATATATATATATATATATATATATATATATATATATATATATATATATATATATATACCGTAAACTGTGGTTTCAATACCAATACTCAGGTCAACCACCTGTTGCATCTTTTTTACCTTCTTGGCAATAATTAATAAAGTCGCTGTTGTTTAGGAATTGACAAAACAATTGTAAAACTTCCATTGCTCAGTCTTCCATTATTTCATTCTTACGAATTTTACGGAAAAACAATTGGTCTAAGAGTAAAATGCTATAAGAAAAAATTGTTGGGAATAAAATTTTCTCCTAGAGTATTTCCGTTATACGACACTTCGATGCCAAGTAAGCGCCTGGCGCGCTTCGACACTGTGAAGTTTTCTAATGACATCATTCTAAATGATATCATTTAAATAGTTTTAAATGCTAAAGAGTAATACAAATTAAAACGAACGGTGCAAACCGAATTTTGATACCTTTAATTATTTTTTACTAATTAATTTGAATTTATTAGGAAAAATTCTATCATTACCGGCTCGATAGTATATTTTATTAAAATTGGGGTACAAAAATACGTCGAAATCATGTATCACCTTCTTGTAACCGACATAAGTTTGGACGCGCGTCAAGCGCGTACGCTGCGTCTAATTGTCAAATAGCGGGCATATTCTCGAATAAAGCGCTCTACAATTTTTTTCATAGCATTTTTCTCTCAGACCAACTGTTTTCCAGTAAAATGAGAAAACATGTCTGTCCCAAAGTAGCTCCGGATGGCGGGATAAAATTAAGACAGAAACAATCTTCCTCTCCACCCCTGTTAAAGATATCCGAAGAATCTGAGTTTAGTATGGTAACTAAAGATTACAGCTTCCATTTCGCTTAGGTCTAAAATTAAAAATTCTTCTGATCAGGGTGATACAAGAAAATATCTGTTAAATATGCCCTAATGTTACCTCGGTTTACGGTATATATATTTTTGTTCTAATCTATAACGAATAAATAGTTTATTCGCGAATAAAAATAATGTTCACAAAAAAAAATTACAAATAACAATTAGCGAATAACAAATTACCAAAATATAACCTCCTATATTTGTTGCTAAATTATTTTTTCAATTAATAAATCATATTTAAATTTAATCTAATAAAAAAAATAAAACCTTACCATT
The DNA here is from genome assembly GCA_948150685.1 of Rhaphigaster nebulosa. NCBI lineage: Eukaryota > Metazoa > Arthropoda > Insecta > Hemiptera > Pentatomidae > Rhaphigaster > Rhaphigaster nebulosa. The sequence continues at coordinate 107,918,621 of OX411307.1, forward strand.
TCGCACCACATTAAAATTGGAAATTGAAGTATTTCTTTGGTACTTTTCATTTGCATATGCATATATCCATGCTCCCAGACGGAAAATTGCCTTAATGCAGCGCACGTGCGTAATTTTATAGTCATTCAAGGAAATCTTTCTCCTTTGATGGTCTCACATTTGAAGAGTTAACTGGAAGAACATGCTATAAACCATTTTATGAAAATTTGGAATTTTTCTTTGAAGAATATTTTAAATAATCCTTTCTGCATAGTACCTTATTTAATTTTTCTAAACCTTAGATTGTGTTAGTTTTCAGAAGTTGAAAATTGAGTGATCCAATCTAAAATAGGAATTAAAAATCATTAAATTCAATTTTTCTCAGATTCGAATTTTGGTAGCATAACATGTTCCTCCAGTTAGCTCCTCAATTATGTTCATCATCGTTTTCAAACCTTTAACAACTCCAAGAGGTGATGCAGTCTGTCTTTATTTGTATCCAAATTATAAAAGAGCAAAAACTCAAACAGAGACATAAATTAATTACTATAAACAATTGGAAGATTCCAAAACACATTGCCTCAAATCTCTAAAATACCGGCAAACAACTAGCCAATCAACGTTTCGCCAATTTAGACATCATCAGGACACACATGATGAGTCTTTCTGGACGGTTGATGTGAGCTGTGCTGTATTTGATCTTCATAGATGTAATTACAATAAATTGTAGTACAATAAATCTAGTCTTAGGGACGAAATGATTTTTTAATGATGTTCTATCACTATTTGTTGTATTTTTCAGATACTTTTCAGGTGTTTTTTTTTAGACTTCAGTTTTTTTTTTAATTTCCAATGATATCCAAACAAATATTTTTTGTGTATGTATTTTTGTTCTGACTAATTAATACGACATTCTTTAAAGTTAATTGGAAATCGTATTAAAATTAAAAATAACCGAGTTACTACAGAAAGTTTTCGTCTCAAGTAGTCTTAAACATATCCAAAGCAGATTTCATTCCTAAGAGTAGATTTATTGTACTACTGTCAACATTGAAAACACGATTTTCTCTTAGTATTTACATGATAAAAAGAAAGACAGGGAGTATCACCTCTACGAATCGCTAACTGTTAAAGAACGCTGATGAACGCATTAACAAATTTAACGCTAAATAAAAAAATTCCTGTAAACATGGGTCAGCAAATGAAGTCTTGACCAGTTTTCAGGCCAAAAACATGAGAGAAAAAAAAAGTTTTCTCGACCCTTTTTGGCAATTAATGAAGAAACGACTTCTTGCGTCAAAAAGCGGATCGAAACTAGCGTGATAGAGTTTTAGATTTGGAGTCGAATGGGACCAATAGCAGCTCGATAGATCAAACACTTGATCACTGGCGGATTGTCGGAGTTGACATGATTTTCAAAATGAAGTTCTACCTCGCTGTTAAACCCCGTTTTTATTTTTCTGAACAAAGTTGGTTCCGAGTCTGTCGGTTTTTAGAATGTTTTAATTTTTTGCAAAACAATCTAAAACCAATTTTACTAAAAATTACATGTTGGTTTGAAATTCGACATTCGCTAGTCATTGTGAAAATCGTATAAAAGTCGACAATGCACCAAAGAATGTGTGTTTGATCTATTGAGCTGATGTTGGTCTCATTCGACGCCAAATGTAATGTTAATTTTGATCCGTTTTTTTTTTTGTATGCATAGAATTGTTTCTTCATTAATTGCCAAGTTTCGAAAAATGTATTTTTTCATGTTTTTGCCCAGAAAACCGGTCAAGACTTCATTTGCTGATCCATGTTGATACGAACGTTTTTGTTAAATTTTCTTTAAACCACTCAAGGGTTATCCTTTTTTTTTGGTGGCACCCTCTATACGATAAAGGTGCTTTATGGTATTAAGGCAACAAATCCCTTTAACCGCTTCTTTAGCTAGTAATTAACCGCTAGGTAATTGCCCCTGGTTATTTGCATGTGTATTTGAAAAGTACTATGAAATGCATTGATTTGCAATTTTATTGGGGAGTTTTTTTAATTTTTTGACTTTCTTTTATATTTGATTACTTTACATTTTTATTATTTATTGAATAAAATAAACTCCAGATTTATATCGGTAGTCTAAAAAAAAACAACAAAAAGAGATAGAACATCACTCAAAAACATTTCAGCATATCCTTCTAAAAATTCTGGGACTTGCTGTCCTGACGATGCCTGAATTGACGAAACGTTGATTGGTTAGTTATTTGCTGGTATTTGAGAGACTTAAGCCTTTGATTTGGAATCTTTCTATAATATTAAAGAATATCGTAGGTATAATGATTTATTTGACGCTGTCCCTATACACATTTTAAACTTATAGTATAGCAACATTGATCGTAGGCGACTTATCGACCTGTCGAGTTTGGCAGATGTCTCGTCGGGCTAAGTTAGTCCATCACAATAATACATTGGGATGATGTCGAAGCTTTTAAAAGGAAACAATCTCGAATTAAATTAGCAACAGGGTTTTCAGGAGGAAGAAGTCCATCATTTATTCAGAAAGTACAAACTACAGAGCATCCTTTCGCCTTCCTCTTTATTGGAATTGGGGGAGGTCGAAGTGGTGTCCCCATCCCCCTATCTCGATAAATTATTCACATCTATTGGCCCTCCAAGGGTCATCATATGTTGTCCTTTTGTTTCCCTTCCCTTCCATGGCACGGCTGAGGTCATCGGCAAAAAGTGGATATTGTGGTGGAAAAAAATGTTATTGTACAATTTATATTATGTATATGATATTCCTCTTAAAGGAAGATATAATTCAAAATATTTGAATAAAGTGGTGAGATGATAATTATACTATTACTGTTCGTAAACATAGATCTGTATTTGCTTACTTTTTTTAATTATAAAACGTAAATAAAAAAAGAAAATACTTTGTAGTTGTCAGTGTCTCCATTTATTAAATAAAAGAAGTTACGTATGCAGGACGCCGGATTGGGGAATATACCCCCTCCGCTCTCCCCCCGAAATTTACTAAAAAAATATGATTTTCATATCCACCAATACAAATTTTGTATATTGAGTAATATTTTCTGTAATTTTTATCCAATTTTCTTGCTTATCCTTAAAACTGACGCCCAATTTGACCATTATAGAAGGTGATTACTTGCTTTCTTCGTATTAACTCTCCCCTCCCCCCAATAAAAAAGTTTGCGCCCTGAATACAAATATGTATTATTAATAAATCTTTAAACCCTGTTGTGGTCATTATCAAACAATGATTTTTCTTTTTTAATTTCTGAAAGTGAATAATAAATTAATTTTACAAAAATTTGTAAATACAAATTTTTATACAATACATTTAAAAATTTAAAAGTGCAATTCCATAATTTAAATAATATTAAAACAATCATATGCAAACCATGTTCCTTGCGTGCGTTCGAACGTACATATTGCATACCGTAATCATTGTCATGGCAACTTCATACTTGTGGAAACAGATTCACAACACACTCTTTATTAGGTCAACGTTTATTATTTTTTGCTGCTTATTTCTCATTTTGGGGGGAAGGGAGTTTATAACTTCATTTATTAGGTTAACCTTTAAAAATTCGGGTCATTACTATATTTATTGTCATTGCATTAGTGAAACAAAGTTGAATAAATAAATAAATACTATGTTGTTTTTTTTCTCCCAGTGACTATAACCGTCTTGTGAACGGGTTAAATTAAAAAAATATATATACTTACATTTGTACTTGCAGTCATTTAATTACGTAATAATAATAATGTTTTCCTAAATTTACGGTGTGAATTCCTATTTATAGAACCTGATTGTTCGTAATTTTTTTTGTTTTTTTATTGCTGTATTATGTATAATAAAATAACATTAATAAATTTAAAATAAATTGGTGCCTGATATAAAATAATACCAATGATTGACCCTGTGTTTTACTCGGTACAATAGTGGAACATTATGCCACTTTTGAGGACAGAAAAAATTGCATTTTTTAAATTCCTTAGCGTTATTAATTTACCTGAAGCATATTTACAATATAAAATGTTATAAACATAATAAGGGCTATGATTAGTAAATAGGCCTTGTGACAAACAAATTATTTGCTATGAGGAAGTTAAAAGTAAAATGTTAAGATCTTTTTTTGATCTCCGGTTTCGTTAATTAAATGTGATGGCGGCGATATCATATAAAAAAATACTAATTATTACGTATTTGACTTACTGCAAGGACAAATTTAGTTTTTTTTTTTTTTATTTTAATTATGGAAACGGTTTTTGGCGAGTATCGGAGCATTATTTAATTTATGAAATTGTAAATTTTTTGTAAAATTAATTTGTTATTGTTTTTCAGATTTTTTTATTTTTTATAATATGTTTGTACCACATATTTATATTTAATTCCTATCTGGAGATCGTAACTATAAAGAAAAAACATTTTTTTTTTTAATCCATAATACGAATTAAAGGTCTCTGAACTGTCTGAAGAATTTTTCTAAATATTTTTTTCTTTTACTTTGAGGTGTGCAATTAATTTGGAAATTTCGGTGATTTTTATGTGAAACACTCATTTTTTTTTTTAATAATTTATTTGTTTTTATTATAATTTTATCTGACTTATATATCTGATATTATTTTCGAGTTTTTCTCATCATTATTTTTTTTTCCTATTTAAATTAACTGGGTTTTATCTGGCGGCCTTAAAAAATTCACGCTACTATTGAATTTTGTACGCACGATGTACACTGAGTCCAAGTTTTAGTAGAATGGCTCTATCCCTAATCCGCGCTTATTAACGTTACTAAGATCTAATTAAGTAATTAGTTATTCACTGGTCAGAGACGCGGGACAAACAAAATATTGGAAGGAGACAAAACGATTGTTGCATTATCGATACTGTAATGTGTCTGCCTGGCCGATAACCTTAAGATAGCCCTAGAACAGAACCAATTTGCAACTGACTTTTATTTATTTATATAATTCCTTTGTTTTATTTATTTTTTCGACACAAATGAGTTTGTAGTAGTTAGCATCTGTCAACACGGCGTGACATAAAAATCTGTAATGCGTAATGGCGCCCTGAACTCCGGCATGATTATGCCAATAAATTTAATAAATATGCAAAACATCAAGAAAATCTTTCAGCTTTTATAGAAAAAAAAAATTAACATCACCTACGTTATCTTTTCATTAAAAAACACATTATTTTCCTTTTTATTATTCTTAAGGAAAATTTCTAGTGTCAAGCACCCTGCGCAAGTTATTAGTTTACTTAAGAAATAATTTTTTTTTTTTGCCATTCTAACCATCAACAATTCCATTTTAACCACCGTTTGAACACACTATGCAACTCTATATAATTCAATATTTTAGTTTTGGTTTATGTTACAAAAAAAAAAATAACAAAAAATTAATCACAGTATCGATTTAAAAACTCAATCTAATAGTCAAATATATAATGTTTCCGGCATTGGAACGGGATTCAAAATTACATTATTTATCAAATAATTATTTTTTTATTAATTTTTCATCTATAAATATAAAGTACAAGAAAAGCAATATAGGCAGTATCGGGACTGAAAAACAAAGGTTTTTGAGATTTCTTTTATTAATAATTAATAACTTACATCTTAACAGTACAAAACATAACATAATTCTCTATTATTAAATATGAATAGGAGGAACCGAATATAGTTTGTAATTAAATTATTATTGTTGAAAATTCAATTTGGTACTTTTAGTGAAGCCTTGTAGGAAAATCTAATACTTAATTTCAGAAAATAAACTTTGAAAATTTTTGAACCGGTTCATATAAGCATTTTAAGGACACTAATAATTGCATCTGAAAACCATAAAATAACTGAAATTTTTTCGAGGGGAAAAAAAAGAAAGAAGTAAATTGATCCACATAGATATATTTATGGAATTATATATATATATATATATATATATATATATATATATATATATATATATATATATATATATATTTATATACTAATTCACCCTCTATCTCACGCCCCCAATCGCCCACTGTCTGGTATAGACAATTACAGGGATTTTCAAACTGTTGGGTATGGTGGCACTCTAAAATTTTAAATAAAATTCAAAGCACCCTTTTTTTTTTTTTATATAAATGAAATAATAAACCATAAAATAAAACAAAACATAAACTTAAAAATATAATACTTTCCAAGTATGTTATCACCACCTGCCATAATTTAGACCCTAATCCCTTAACTTGATACTTGCAAAAATTAGGTTTGCTCTTTCTTTCTTTCCTTAGAAACAAGTGAGGGTGTATTTCTGTTATAGCCTTGATTAACGATAAGTGCTTAGCGTCGATCTTAACGTGGCGTTCTAATACAAACACCTCCACTATATTCCGATGCTTGATCAATTAAAATTTTGGTTCCGCGCTGCCGAAGGTAGGGAAGCTTTTGTATTCATGTAGGAAATGAAAAAAAACTTTGTCCTCGGTATTGAAAATTTCCACTCGCGTTTTACGTTTTAGACAAAAGGGAAGAAATTCAAATCCTAGTGACGGGCATAATCCCTTATACCATTAATCAAATTTTGATATAATTTTTGATTGTGCGGGTCGGTACCTAAATGATCTCTTATTAATCCGATTCGGTCCAAAATTGGAGGAAAGATGGGGATTAGTATAAAAATGGTTTGAAATCAATTCCATCCTCTTCTTTCGCTTATGCATGCGCAAATATATTTTCCTTTACTCGCCTATGTTTCGAAATCTGTTCTTCCGATTTGGTCCAAAATTAAAGGGACTTCGTTTTTATGTATACCAAAAACTTAAGAATACAGATATAATCGAAGGTATTACAGTTCGATAAACACCACTCCACTGTTGACTGACTTTATTACCAAAGTCTTCAATGAAAGAAAACACATCGGCTAGATTTTGTTAGACGTTGAAAAAGCTTCCGATACGGTTTGGCGTGTTGGTCATTTATATAATTATTATTGTATTACAAAGTTTTCAATGCTAATCACAATATAAAGAAATCCTCAGACTTAAGAAGATTGAATTACTAAAGATTTTTCGAGTTAAAAAAAATCGTAATTCTGCTCAGGATTAGTTTTAGTAATAATAGTTGTGTATTTTTAAATCTTAAATTGAGCATTCCAATCATTAAAAATTATATTTACTCATTTCCCCTATTTTAAAAAATAATAATAAAATTATGAAAAATTAAAATTTATGACTTAAAAAAAAACACCCTAGTGTCACAATGAAAGACAGTTTCCGAGAAACTTTTTTAGGTGGAGGGTAAGGAATGCTTCCTGTCCTATAAGGAAATAAGTTAGATACATTTTTCCCCGTCCCAAAGGGTTTATAAATCGTGAATTGTTTTCATCAAGAATTTAAAACTAATAATTTGTTATTTGTTTTTTGTTTTAGTAAATTGATTATCGCACTGATTGGATCCAAAATGATTGGCAGACTATTTTAGTTTAGAAAAGAGTAAAATATTTTACTGATTTTATTAAAGATGTGCCTTTCAGTATCCTAAAAACTGTTAAATGACATTTTAGAAATTAAAAATTTAACTGATAAAGGCCACAATTTGAAGATTTACAAATATAAAAGTATCAATGATTTCTGCAATTTCATCTTTATCTGTTAGAAATAATTCAAAATATATAAGTTTTGTATGCTCTACGGGAACATGTTTTTTTTTTTTTTTTTTTTTTTTTACGTAAGTTGAGATCCGATAGTTGTAAGGTTATTATTTGTGCATACCTATCTGTATCACATATACATTTAAAAATAAATCCAATCCTTTTTTTTTTAATATAAAACATCGACTTATTTCTTTTCAAAGAAAAAAAAAATGGATAAAAATGGCGGACGTCGGGAATTCGGATCAAAATATTTTCGTTAAGTTAGATGATTTGTATTTGTCGCCCATATAAGGATAATAAAGAAGTTGGTACCAATACTGATGTAGTCTCACATGTTCAACTTTAGTGCCCAAAAAATTAAGTGCGACATAGAGGTGAGGCTCAGAAAGTTTTTTTTTTTTGGGACGCCTGAAGGCAGAACTTTAAAAGAGAGACCTGTTGTTCTGCAACAGAAAGCTTTAATCAAATTTTATTTTGCATACGACATCCTGTTCTGCAGTATCCACTAATAATCTTCTAATTATGCCTATAGAAGAAATCTGCTAATTCAATTTGAGAAATACTTTGGTGTGATTAGAGGCTGGTTTACACTGAAGTCGTTAGGGGGTAAACGGTTGTCTCCAATGCTCAAAAAAGCACATATGTGCGGTTTGCACTCCATTTGCACAGTACTGGTGTAGATTTCACAGAAAATAGTTCTTCTTGTTCCCGAGATAATACCTACTCATTGTTTCGCGAATCCTAATAGAGAAAATAATATTTTTGTACTTCAACATGTTGATAAGATTACGTTTCGACCGTCGGAGTGCAGTGGAACATTGTAGACGTTTCGATTTAGTAGATGGTGGTGTTTTTTCCCCACTTCCGTTGTGTTCCACGCCCCCTCTTGTTGTGTCTAGCTTGTCTATCCAGGCATACCTCTGCGAGCAAAAACTCTCCACATCCACTTCCAAAAGAAGTAGCGTTCCTCGGTTACGATGGGCTATCTATCAGGGTTTAGTCCCCTGACGCCGACGCTCAGGGCCTAGGGTTGTAATGAAACTTTATAAAATAAAAAAATCATTACGACATTGTTGAGAAATCTTTTAATTATTTTATTTTGTCATTGAAAATTTTATTCTGTATTACTTCGTTATACCTGTACGTATTGGTAAATTAAAGTATTATACGCCATGCCACAAATTAATCAACCAAAATTTATCAAAAAGATTAGATATGAATATTTGTTAGCCAATTATAATAAATAAAGAAATAAATAATTTAATATAAATTATACATCTTATCTGGAGACATAGGCAAATGAAAAAGGCTCGAACAATTTTGTTGATTGTGAACGAGTTTTATACAATGTAGCTTGTAAAAAACTAAGAAAAATAAGATTATCTAAGACGAGATAAGAAAATTTACGAAGATGTGATCTCAACGTACCTCATTGTTACCTTATTTTATGTGATTTTTATTGTTTCTCATTTAAAAATGTTGCGTTCTGTTCTTTAAAAGTATGCATAAGAAATATTTTTAATATATATATATATATATATATATATATATATATATATATATATATATATGCAAAATATTTTTTAATTATTTTTTGTAAGCTTTAATTTTTGGTGTAAACTTTAAAAGTTTGGTGTAAAAGTGAATAACTATTACTTTACATGTTACGAAACCTGCACCATTTCACTTGTACGAAGTATTTCCTTATACGAAGAAAGTGGGGCTCCACTGCATATGCAGACCAAATGCAATAGATCTTACACCAACAGTTTAAAAAGACATCAACCAGAGACCCTAAGATGTCAGCTAGATTATGTGTGTAGATGTCTTGTAATGAGGTATTGTCTCTAGTTGATGTGTTTTTTTTTTTTTAGATTGTTGGTGTGAGATATACTTCATTTTGCCTGCGTATATTTGATCTTATTTTTTCTGTCCTGATGGTTTCTGAATTGGTGAAACGTCGGTTATATATATGTGTGTGTGTGAATGACATTACTACTATATTTAAAATGTAATTTTCTGAAAAATGTTATAATAAAAAAAAACAGTATAGTAACTAGTATAGTTTCCATTTATTTTTTATATTTTAAGATAATGAGAAGTGCCTATTAATATTTTTAAAAAAAATATTATCATATTTTATTTTGAGGCCATATAATTTTTTTTTTTTACTATATTGACTATACAAATCTTTTAATAATTTCTTATTAATATTATTCCTAATGCTAAATTTCGGCTCTAGTTTCGAGCTGCAATTTATTTAAATAAACGGAAGAAAACTATATTTACAACATTAAAATTTATTATAATAATACTATCTTTATTCATCCAAAAACGGCAAGACAAAAAAGATTTGTGTTTTATTTATTTATTATTTATATTTTATTTTTCTGTTATTTTATCCTATATTTCACTACAGTTATTAATATATGTATATCAAATCGTCTGCTAAGTATATCACTACGCGTAATAATAATAACGTGTCTTGATTTTTCTTCAAACAGTGTAGAGATCAAATTACATATTTTAACTATCTTTATTCTATGTACTTCCAAATAGATAGATCATTTTACATAAATAGTTATCAAACCTTCAAAATACCAAATAAAATCATTTCAGATGTAACCAAAGAAATATATTTACTGACAATACAGAATAAGTGATTTATGCATTCTTATTTTTAAAATTTTAATGACTGCCTGTTGAAGACACAATAAACAGTCATAAAGGAGAATTTGAGGTCTTCTATTTTTGAATAGGGTTTCATTATGATCGTAAATTAGGCGGTATTCTCGTTTTAAGACACACACTTGAAACATGAAACAAACAAGATAAATCATTGTTCTTCTCTTTACCAGAAGCAAAAAATAAATTTTGAAAAGAAGAACAAATTTTTAAAACACTAAAATTTGCTAAAACAACTTCATTAAGTGATAATTATCTATGATATTAAATTGAGATTAATGTTTCAATCGTTTTCCTATTAATTCCTGACTAGTCATAAAATACTCCAATAGCAATGACTTGTTAACAATCTCTAATTCGATGAAAATTATTAGAGCCTAGGTAACGAAAATCTCGGGGCCCTCTCCCCTTTTCAATTAGTATTATAATACTATAATTATAATATAATTAATATAATATAATAATATAATGTAATATTATTATTATAATACTTTATTAATAATTTATTCAATACTTTATTACAATATTTTATTGTATAATCAAAAATACAGACACAATGAAGTAAAGTATAGATTCAATATCAAATTTGTGATATATTCCATTGCACTGATCCTGTTCACATCCAGACAGGATTTATGATAATAAATCAAATTTAGTGTGTAGGTAGGTAACATTTAATTAAATTTTATATTAACACAAAATTTTTATATATCGGTACTAATGCAGGTCGTTTATCAAAACAAAACTATAGTTAATGATAATGATTTTAATGTAATGTAATTTATGCAATTATCGCGGATGAATAAACTAATATTTTAACAATGGTTTATTTCTAAATCCTCGGTGTTCCAATCCTTCAGAACTGAAAAACCTCCCTGCATCTTTAATCTCTTCACCCTGTGTTCTTCAGTCTACTCTTAGGACACAAGATCCCTAACCTAGGGTGTCTCCTCTATGGAATTGTTTCTTAGAGAAAATCCTTCGTTTTTCATGAAACTTCCTTCTGGAAGACCTTATCCGTTCCTTTGCGTAAATTACTCTACAGCATCCATGAAACACCACTTATTCTTACACCTCTTTAATTATCATTTTATATTATTATATAATATTTAGGCATATGCTAAAAATTACAGCTATAATTTATTTATGCTTGATCTTGACAACAAGTAAATTAACATGTAATGCACGCATGTACGTAATTCTTAGAAGATAATATGTTAAAGAAAAAAAAATTGTTTTTTTTTATTTTCATTCCATATACAGATAGCTCAACTGTTTGTTTAAATTCACCTTAATTTTAATCAGGGCCGAAATTATATCTATTTATTCTGCTCCGTGAAGATAATTGATTAGCTCTTTGAATAAAAAAGCGTCTTTCCCGTCTAATAAAAACCTCCACTTCGATAAACATGGATTTCGATAAGCAGTCGATTTTTTTTTTTTTTTATTTAATCATTACCGCAGGTTTCAACATCACTCTATACCTTTTTTCTAGGATCGTAGAACAAGTAGTTGTTTATTATTCTGCCTTCCTCATAAAACCATACAATTTTGAATTTGAAAAATTAGTACCAAAGAGGTATTGTTTATTTATCTTTAGCAGTATTCGAATGGGATGCGTTTAATCGGAACTTGAATATATAAGCTGCTTTCCGGTCTCTTAATTTATAATGTAAGGGGGGTGTTATGAATTCACTGCTTTAGCAGATTCGGTAAGAGAATTACATATTGGATAGATTTGTATTTTCACATTAAAAAAACTAATATTTATGCCTCTAGATCAAGCTTAAATAATATATTTGTTATTAGTTGTAATTGTTAACATATATAAATATTGTAAAAACATTTGTGGTATATCGATAAATAAGAAGGTTTAGAAATAAGTGTTATTTAAAAGACGCTGTAGAGGAGAATTTTCAGATATAGGAATTGGTAATGACTTCCAGGTAGAAGTTGCATGAAAAATGAAGGATTTCTTAAGGAAATAATTATATGGAGGAGACATCGTTGGTTGGGATCTTGTATTCAAAGAGTAGACAGAAGAACGCAGGTTGAGGAGATCAAGGATATAGGAAGGCTTTTTAGTTCTAAGGTATCGGAAGACTCCAAGTAAGTATTGTCGTGTTATAAAAATAATGTAACGAGTTTAGCCTTTCTTCTGTCGGATACAATTAAAGTTATCAAAACAATGCATTTACATTTACGATTTCAGGGAAAAATTTATCCGAAATTGATACAGGAAGCCAAGGATTCTCATGGGAATTAGTTCTCGACCTGACCCTCAAGTAATCGATACTGCATAAATATTCAGGTCTGGTTTCGTCAAGTCGCCTCATCAAGTGAACCAACAGGGAGCCGGGACAGTACTATAAGATGGTCAGATCAATTTGCCACAGAAGGGATCGGAAGGACTGCGTCATTAGGTTGTGGCTCGGTGGTGCGGAAACGGCCCACCATCTCGACAAAGAACCAAAATAAATGGTAGACCACTGATTAAAGGTTGCTGCAGTATTTCTTGGTCGGTTGAGTTAGACAAATGTCTTCTGTTTGTCTCCGGTAGGTAATCCATAAATATAGCGGTCCCATTGTCTCTTCTGCTGACCATTAATCCTCAAGGCAGTGTCTCCGGTTTCACGCCCCGACATTGTAATTGACTCGGAGTCCCGCCACCTCTCACATACACCACACTCTTCTGTGTCGAGGTTCAGGGACAATCTTCGTACGGTTGCGGACTTCGAAGTATGAACTCGATATGTGAACCTATCTTCTTCAAAATCCATGTTTCGCATTGTAGTCCAGTAAAATTAGGATTTCGGTTGGAAAAAGTTCAGGTAAAACTGAAAATTGTTAAATTTATGTGTTCTGCCTATATAATAAAAAGAAACTAAGTTTGTGCCGGAGTTTGGTAAAAGTACTGAAATTTTAAAAATTATGCACTATTTGACCACCCGTTTTGGCTATAACCCTTGATCGAATTTTGATATTTTGGTAGTCATTCAACGCAGAATTCGATGCTCTACTTTTATGAATTAATCATTTTTTTTCGATAAACTGGATAGTATTTGATTTATTTTTAATATGTTAAAAAAAAATCGGAAAAATTCAATACATTTTGAGAGTATTGCTTTAAGCGCACCACAGAAATCGGCGCAAACTTAGTTTCTTCTTGTTAGAACCAGAATACATAAATTAAAACAATTTTCAGCTTTACCTGACTTTTTTTCCAAGCACGGCCCTTTTTCGATCTTATTTTACTGGCCTATTGCTTTCAGGTGGGAAGAAACGAATTGGAAAAACCTCTTCTAAGAATACCCACCTGGAACTTCCCAAAATCGGTACATACCACTTCTGAACTTTCTTAATAAAGTATATTCTCTTACTCTATACGTTGTCAATAAAATATTGAAAAACACTACACATGAATAAATTCATACATATTCATCTATGCTGTTCATTTGAAGACTGATAAATTTGTATCATATATTTGTTTAAACAAACATATTTATTACGTACATCTTTAAAATTACAACAATTTTATCACTACAGTAGAACTCCCTTTAACCGGAATAATCTGGCCAGGGCTATTCCGGATAACGCGAAATTCAGGGTAATAGATGGTATGATCATTAAATATTTTTTTCTTATATTAATAGTATTTATTAAACTAATGTGCAAATAATCAGATAGTAGTGTACCTATCATCCAAAAGATGGATTATATTTTCAAAAAACAGCATTAAACAACACAACATTAAAATCCAAATTAAAAGAGCTTCATTTAATTTTTCATTTCCGTAAGATAGCGTTCATTTGTGACAGGTGGAGGAACTTTGTGGCAAAACCTTTTTTCTTAATCGAAAAAAAAGAAGCGTTTTTTTTTAATTTCCTCCCTAGAATTAATTAATATATTGCCAGTATCATACAGTTTTATCGCAGGTAGCTTAAAATTTCGTAGAACATTGTAAAGAGGCTACTATTACTCATGTATTAATTACAGAGGTAATTTTCAAATAAACTTTCTCTGTGGTTGCCCGGAGGTTTCTAGAATATTTTTCATTTTTTCGGTTTTCATTTTCTTTTTCAACTCCTTAATCAATCTTTTGAGCAGAATGCATTTTGAGATATTTAATGTTTAAAAACGTTTATAAATAAAAAGTTTTTTAACAAAATTCCTTGTGAAAAGTTCGCTCGAGTTGCATTCCGTCCGAAGTGAATTTCGAAAATTTTCACTAAAAATTTTAAATCGAAAACTTATATTTTGATCACTGAGGCTCCATTTGCGCAGCGGCAACTAGTCCTGCTTGGTAATAATGCAAAAAAAAAATTGGGAAAAAACAAAAAACATGTTTTTTTTGTGTAACTCTTGTGACATAAAAGGGTTTTCTATTTTTTTTTTTTTTTTCAAAGTACCTAGGGAAATGAAAAATCGTAAAACTCGCCAACCAAGTCAGGTTTAGGGCTCTTTGAGATTGACATAATACTTATAAGGACCAATTTTTATAAGTTACTTTCCATGAGCGTTTTTTTCTTATTATTTTTTTCTTATTATTTTTTTCATATTATTTTTTCATATTTCGAAAGTGACAGTTTATTTGATAATGACCCAGAGATACTGGTGGCTAAGCATTTCCGCAAGAAAAAGATCTGAGAACAAGCTTCAATCGAAAATTTCTAATTAAAATAAAATAAATGTTAACATTTTTTAAATCATGTTTACATACCCATGTAAATATTTATATTTCTTTGCACTTAACTTTAATCATTGTCAATAATACCAAGATCATTTTCATTTATTGATCATGCCATCTCTTATCCTGAATCCCACGTTATCCGGAATAGACTCGGCCACGTTATTCCGGACAAACGGTATTTCGCTGAATTGGTTACACAGGCCAACGATGAAAAAACTTTTTTTACTGAAAATACCTTATTCCTATAGTTTTTAGCGTGCTGAATCCAAATATATTATTTAAAAAGCTGTATCACCCACAATTTCTTCACATTTTATAGTTAAATTTATTAAATGTAGCGATTTTTAAAGAATTGAACAGCTTTCAGTCTTAGGCCTCATCAAAGAATTAGACCATAAGTTAGGCCTCATGAAACACCTCATCTCTGCCAAAAGTTTCCACACCTTTCAGAAGCTAAACTAAAATAAGGCATCTTTGTCGGACCTGACATTAGAAAAATGATGTTAGATGTTAACTTTGAATCCAGAATGACCTTAAATGAGAAAGAAGCATGGGTATCATTCAAGCAAGTCGTTACAAAGTTCTTGGTAAATGAAAAAGATCCAGAGTATGTTTCTATTGTAGCTAACATGTTACAGAAGTTTAAAAAGTTAGGATGTTTGATGAGCCTGAAACCTACGGAAAACTATGGGTGATACAAAAAAACTAAGGCCAGATTTAGATTTAGCACATAAAAATCTATAAAGATCAACTAGTAAAGTTAAAAAAGTTTTCAACAATTTTTTTTTTGTTGGCCTGTGTTATTTTTCTTAAAATAACCACAAAACCTTAGGTCCTTTCTATTGTATATTATTGATATTTTTCGCCGGTAACGAACCGAAAAACAATCCGATGAGCGTTTCCAAGGAATGCATCCCCGAGGAATATACACCAAAGTATTCGGTGGAAGAGGCTGGGCGAGGATGGATTTAGAAATTGTCATTTAGACCACTCGGCTTAAAATTTTATTTTTAGATGAAACCTACTAAGATGAATGGCTCTACTAGCCGCGGCGGCAGCAGCATTCACCGGTGGGGCTATGTCGTCATCGCTACCTGCTACTGTATATGTATATATAAATATATCGACGCGCATGTGGATTCTAGGATACATCGAAATTGCGTACTCGCCCGATTGCCCGGAGCGTACACTCACTTTCACATTCTTTTGCGCACCCCAAACTGAAATCGGAGTTGGTAAAAGGGTTAATAATTAAAATAAGTTTTTGGAGCAAATTTTTGAATAATAAAAACTTTCAAAAAATGATGTTTCAGACTTTAAAAAAATCAAATTATGGTTTGTTATAACTGGTAATATAAGGTAAAAAAAATTCTAAAATATTTGCCTATTTAAATTTATGGATGATTTATATACAGTTATTGTAGGATATAAAAACTAACGGGGTTTGAAAGGTAGTCCCTTTTCTTTTAAAATGAGCCGTGTAACGATCGATTTCGTCATCTTTTACGTAAGTTTCGACTGTTTTTGTAAAAAAAAAAAAAAAAAAAAAAAAAAAAACATTTTTTCCCATTACCAATATATCAATAACGAAAAAGAGATAGGAAAAATGTGTAAAGATGAAGTTGTGTTATTGAAAAAAGAACATGCATCTGTTGTAAAAAAAAAAATATTAATTTTTTATTTTTATGGCTTAGAAATGTTATTAAAAATTGAAATTAAAGGCGTAATTATTACAATTACAATTTTCCGAGCTTAATTTCACTCGTTGAGCTTCAAATATACTCGTAAGAATAGAAAAAAAAAACAGATTTTCTATTTATAGAAAATTAATCATTTATTTTTTTATTTTATAGAAATAGCAATTAAAAGAAGTAAAAACAAAATACAAATATTTTATAATTTTTTTTTACCACATGTTCTTTGTTCACAGCTTTTTTTCTCTTTACACTTCTTTCCTATTTCTCTTATTTTTTTTTTATATTTTAGCAATTGGAAAAAATGCTATTTTTTATTTTTTGTTTGCAAAAATAGTCATAGCTTGTGTAAAAAATGACGAAATGGGACAGTACACTGCTCATTTTATATGTAAATGGCCTATCTTTAAAACCCCGTTAGTTCTTATATCCTACATTAACTGTATCTTAATCTGCCAGCAATTTAAAAGAGCAAATATTTTCGGCTGTTTGATGCCTTTTATTATTAGTTATAACAAACTGTAATTTGAAATTTTTTAAGTCTGCAACATCATTTCTTGAAGGTGTTAACCCTTTTAGCGATTCCAATTTTTGCTTAGGGGTACGCAAAAGGGGGTGTAAATTATATTACCATTTTATGTTTTTGAAAAAAAGAATCCATTTTTCAAATTGAGCCAGATATATCTATATTTTTCTACCCGTATGATTTACAATGCGTCTATCCTGAATGGCTATCTAGACTGCTCCGATGTTTTATGACGTAATCTTAGCCAGGAGCCAACTAAAAAACTTTATAGCATCCAGGCAGATCCATATTTATAGCTGTCGGGTGCTGCCTTTTTCAAGTCCCTACTGACACGAGTCGGAAAGGTCGCTGGGATGTCGAGCGTACGAATCGGTATAAGTGGAGAACGGGCGATTTTAAAATTTAAATCGGTGATTCGATAAAATCGGTGAAAATTTCCCTCCTCCGTTATATGGCTTTATTAAATCTCAAACCTTATTGCAAACAACGTTTCGGAGTTTTGCCCCATCTTCGGGATTTAACTGCAATATTATATTATTTGGTTAAAAAACATTAATATAATGTATGCATGGTCCAACGAACTACACAGGCAAAATTTTTTTATTATAAGAACATATTTTGATGTGTAACAGAAACTAATGATAGTGTCAGAATATATATCAATCACTCAGATAAAATAAAAAGTTTTCTAATGTTTCGTTAATCATCTTTTTTTCTTCAGATATTTCATTCCGCTTTCCCTTTCTTTCAGAAAGTTCTGCATTCATCTTTGCCTTGTGGTTATTATATTTTATTTGTCCCTAGACTTATGAATCCCCAAAAATATTATATGAGGGTTGCAAATAAGATTTCGAATACTTTTTCCAAATCTTGTTCGTTGCCTTATAAGAAGATTTCTTAGCATTGTCAGGTTAGCAGTTCTATTCAACCATCAAACCACGAGCTTGAAGGAGGTTAAAACTACAGTGAAGGACGGTATATGTTTCAGGACGGGAGAGAACGGTGAGATGAACCTTATCAACCTGGAAGCACTGACGGGGGAGACCATCCTGGAAAAGGAACGAAGGCTGTCCGAGATGATCCTTCAGCTCCAGATGGTGCGGGACCAGCTCCTATCCCAACAGGAACAACACACAAAGGTAAGCAAGTGCAATTTTAATAATTATTAGATTAAATAATCGATGGCTTGTCTCACTTTAATGATGCATCATCATGAGTCCGCTTCTATTTGCTCTAATAACGTTTCTTCCAATAAACATCATGGATATTTTAATATAACAGAAACACAAATTTTAATTCCGAAACAGTGTTTCCTTGTGAAAATGCCCTCTTCTCTGATAAATATCTTCTCTTTTACGGAAAGTAAAAAAAATAATTCAAAAAATTTCATTTGAAGTTCGTTGGATTCGGTTAGGATTACGAGTTCTTTTCTTTACCCCCTTATGAATTGTGCCTCTGGCTGAACGCTTAATATTATCGCTTCCCGTGAAAACTTTTCGATTTTGCTTGGAACGCTTTTTTTCTAGATCTTGACATGACGACATGTACATGTACCTCTGCCGTTCCCGGAAAAAAAAAATTAATTGGCCATTTTTAACAAAAGAAAGATACGACGGCTGAAGAAGGGGAAGTGACCATCATACGCTGGAGGTACGTGCTTAGAGTAATTTTCTTTATTTCCAATCTTGAGGGTGTGGGGGCGACTTTTCTGCTCACGTGCTGCGGTGGCCCCCTACCGTCGAAATTCATTATTCATCACGTATCTGAATAATTTAGGTAATACGCAGGAGCCTGTACTTAGAGAGGCGCCTTTGTCGCCCATCATTGTACTGTGTGTCACAGTCCTTGCCAATCTGGGCTACAGAAAAAGTTAAAACACTAAAAAAAAAATTCGTTAAAATATTCGTTTAATTTTTTTTCTTAAAAAATCCAAAAAAAATTAAAAATCTTTCTTTCTTTTTTTTTTCTTTTTTTTTTTGTATTATAAAAATCAACAACTTGCTGAATTTTTCATATTGTATTTTATTTTAATCATGAAGATCCTTTTACGCGTGATGTATTTTTTATAGACATTTATGTACTGATGGCCCTGATGGGTAGGGAAGCCGATAGCAGGTCGGATATAACCGATAACCGGTTTTTTGTATCGAATAACCGGTTTTGTTCGGTTATTGTACAATATCGGTTATAACCGTTGTTTTGTTTTTTTAATAAAAAAAAAACAGATTGAAATTGAATTTCTTAAAAAAAGAGACAAACTTATTGAACAATAAATACGAAATAAGTATCCTACCTTCTCAAAAAGTACAGAATAAATTACGATATAAAGAGAATTACGAATTACGAGAATAATGTTATTCTGTACTCTATGCTCATGACCCACTCGCCTAACTCCTAGCGCTTACTTTCTTGGTAAAGCTACACCCATTGTTTATTTCACGTTCACCGGTAACGCAGTAATTGTTTTCAGGTTTACAGATTTCTATTTATATTATTAGTACTCATTTTCTTAATCGGTCTCATTATCAGTTATTTCTCAGGTAAGTCAATTTGTTAGTTTACTTAAGATAATTAAAGACTTTAAAGATGTTGTTTTTTTAATTGCTTAACTTCTACTTTAGTCCAATCAATGAATGCTCAAAAGGGGAGTGTAAACGGAAAATTGACTTCAGGGCTTTGTTTGGACTAGTTAAGAGATAAACATACCAAAAGTCCCCGGATCTAAGAGCAAAGGCAAAGTTAGGAAAAAGCTCATATTTTTCCGTTTTTCGTTTATATCTCGAAAACGGTTGTTCCTTGCTTAAAACATTTTATGTATAATATAGACGAGAGTTAAATTTTCTACAACAATGCTTCTATTATTTTTTTATTATCTGTTATAGTTTTAGAAATATACGCTCATCAAGTAACAAAGGGTAAAGACGATAAAAAGAAAAATATAGATTAGTGTACTTCCGCAATAAGTTAAAAAACCCTAACTCCAAATTATTTTTCTAATCTTTTTTTTTTAGTCTGTCCTAGTTGGTCTAAAAAATA
Organism: Rhaphigaster nebulosa; assembly: GCA_948150685.1. NCBI lineage: Eukaryota > Metazoa > Arthropoda > Insecta > Hemiptera > Pentatomidae > Rhaphigaster > Rhaphigaster nebulosa. The sequence goes on from OX411307.1 coordinate 107,938,875, forward strand.
CCTTTCTATGGCACTAAAAAGCCCTAAAACCAATGATATAGATCCAACCATTGGATTTAAGGTTACCTAATGTCATAAAAAAATGTAATTTTTAAACCAATTCGGGTACACAAGAAAAATTTATTTTAAAAAATGATTTGGAGTTAGAGCCTTTTAGCTTTACCACAGCTTTATAGCATAGAATCAAAAATGATTTTTTTTTTTTTCGAATATGTTACTTTACACAGACTCATCAGTGATTTAGGTAAGGCACGCCAAGCACTATCAAAGGTTTTTCTAATAGCCAGTTATTTCCAAGATTTTAGCTATTTATTTACTTGTTTAAAAGATTTTATAGGTTATTGATGTGTAATTTACTTGAATTAAAGCTCTTGCCAATGACCAGTTTTTTGTAGCTATTCCAGTAACTGTTATTTGTGACGCCGTCAATAAATTTTTTGATTGGAAGCTATTTCATTTAAAATAACCGGTTTTTGGAAAAACCGGTTATTTGCATCAGTTAAAGGCTGTCTGCTTTAATTGAAAGTAATATAACTGGAATAACTGATAACCGTTTTTTTTTTTCCCACAAAAACCAACACCCGTACTGGAGGGTATCTCTCGAACTGAATTTCATTCAAAAAGCTAGGTTAAAGTTCTTGCAAACTTCCAAATATCCGTATTAACGTCCTGAAAAGTAACTCCTACGCCGGTCTGTATGCGTTACCAGCTGTAGGATGAAGGGGCGCTAAATACGTCCGGAGGGGGGAGGGATTTAATCGCCTGAGAATCTCGAGCAGCTATCTTGGAAGAGCGGTCAACCATCCACGACCTAGCCATGTTCGACTATTTTAATAAATTTAATAAGTATTGCGTATTACCTTTAGCAATATTCGAAATCATATTGTTTTTATTGTAGTTTTCAGTTAGTAATAAAATATATTCGGATTTTATTGTTAGGTTGTTAATAAAATTTCAGTATTATACAACTATTTCGATAATTAATATGAAATACAATAAAAAATTATTAGAATATTTCTCCTCTTATTATATACCATTATTTATTACAACTTTCGTCCATTTTCTTGCAAATGAGTTAAATTCAGAGACGATGCCACTCTTTCGGTTTCGAGCTAAACAATTTCCTAAAGCTGATCCTAAATATAAACAAGTCATTTACCAGAAAATATTCCGTTCAGATGAGCTACATCAGGTCCGACAAGAATAGTAAGTTATTTTGTCGAACAGATAGAATTTAACTTAAAAAATCCTCGAAATCCTTTAAAAAAAAATTTAAAAAATAGCCTTGTATCTATTATTCAGTCATCAATATTAAATAATGTTATTTTATGATATTTTTCCGTCCGACACAGAGGCGTAGCTGGGGTAGGGCGTAGGAGACGGCCGCTCACTTAGAGGGGGGACGCCAAAATGCCCAAAAATATATTTTAATAATTTATTTTTTCTCCTTTTTTTAGGCTCCGAAAAGAAAATTTATTTTATTTTATTAAAGTTATTTCTAATATATCAAATTTTTAAAAAATGGTTGATATTAATAAGCCATTATATCTTATTTGAAATCGTTATATCAAAAATAATTGTAACTGCTTCCATACCGGCAACACGATCTGCATTACTCGTATTCTTGAAGGATTGATTTGTTCCTGTCGATGAAGTTATTTAAACCTTCATATTTATTTATTTATTAATCATTTATTATTTATTTATTTATTAATTATCTATCGATCTGTTGTTTGTAACACTCTGAATCAATAACTTTGAAATTTGGAACAAGTTCAATTATTCCAACGATTCAAGTTCAAGGACCTTTGAAATTCCGTCAAACGTAAGACTCCATTAGAACGAATGGATTACCGATCCGAAGACATTGAAATATTCGAATATATAAATCTTTAATATTTCATCTATCTGAGCTTCAAAATGATTTATTCAAAAAAAATGTATTCCATAGCTGAGACCTAATAATTGTTTCGTGTACTGCCTTGCGCAACACCCTTTTAAAAAAATCCCAATAATTTGTTGTTTTAAGTTATTACGATTTTTAAAAAGGGAGGTAAGACAAAATATAACGGTATAAAATAGTGGGAAAATATTTTGTTAAATATCGGTTTTACGTATAAATAAAAAATATTGTGCGGTGCGCGCATCACACAACTTTCACTAAACGTCCTATATATATATATATATATATATATACTATACTATACTAATAATCATCCATTTTTTAAATATAGTTTCATAGAATTAAATTTTCTATTAATTTTTCATGGAAATTATAACTAAATGACATAAAAGTAGAAATTTGTGACCCAAACAATCACTTATGTTAATGCAGTTTTAGTCACTCTCCATTATCTTCTACAGCTTTATTTGTTAGATATTAATTTTTCTAAAATCTTTTGCTTCCCAAAGGTATATTATAATTCCATATTACTTTTATTTCCGGAAATTTGTTTTCAACCTGGGAAAATATTTCTCCTTTTTTTCTACTTCTTTTAATTTTAAAATTCTTTCTTAGTTTATATTAATACATTTTTTATTACTACCGACAACGATAGACGGTTTTAAACAACCAAAATTAAAGGTACTAAAGAGGAAGAAAATTTTGAAAAGTGTGACAATTATGCTCTGTCACACTATTTCAATGAGGATCCGACTTTACTTATAATTATGAACATTAAATTGTACATTGATGTAACGAGTTTAATCAAAATCGTTACAGCCTTTTTTAAGTAAATTGTAAATTAATAACATAAAATTATCAATTTATACCGGGCACTTCCGGTAGGTCGATTTTGATGAAAAAGTTGCTGTAATCATCCCAGGCATATGTCTACCTTAAATACGTAATTTCAGTTTCGTACAACTTTTCGTTTTTGAGCTAGACCTCCAGCACACACACAATCTGTTGGAAACCCGGATTTAAAATTTTTCACGATCGCAGTAGTTTTCCTAGCTATAAGTAGGTAAGTAAAAGTAAAAAATAATTTAGTTTGTCGTTACAATATCTGTAAGTTTTATCGTCACAACTACAATCAAAAACCTGAATAAGAATGAAGATATTTCCGATTTCTACAGCTTTTATTAAATCCCGCAGCAAATGCTCCGTATTTGCTTTTTATGTTATTTATTTTCCCGTCTTTTAAGTATTGCAACGTACCATTGGCATCTTCTAATTGATTACCAGTTCTCTTCCATTCGATTTGAATATATTGTTATAAAGTGTTATATATCGTAAAGCCTCCCGAATATGTTATTATTGTTTAAAAAAAAACAATAGGATTTTTTCTGTGGATGCCATATTAGGTCAGCCATTTTGAATTATTTACTTTTGACATAAAGGGGTGACTGACGATCACTCCACTCCAACCGCTTCATGCCTAATGGAACGTGGAACGACCGAGCGTGTGAAATCCTGTGTGGAGTGATGTGTAGGCGGCTGGAATTCCAAAGATTCTAAACTTCAGTACGCCACTCCAAAATCCAATCGCTCCAACCGATCGTGTGGAAAACTGATGTAGTGGAACGATGGACTTCGCGGTTTTTAAGCTGTGCTATAATAATAATAATAATTGTTGGTCAGTAACTATAGTATAGTTAAGATTTACAATATTGATTGTATACAATATATTTAAAAAATATTGATATGTATAACTTACAATTTTGTGGTTATTATTTTATTATTAATTATGTTATAAACTATGAATCTTTATTAAAAGGAAATAAACATTTTTAGTGAATTTATGAGTTATGATATGCTTAAAATGTCCACTAAGTTTTTATTTTTTGAGTAAAGAATCATTTATTTAATGTTCATGCTATTGTATAGGCACCCTTTAAGTCCCATCAGTTCTTATACTAATCTGTAATGTGAAGTTGGTATTTTCAGAATGTAAATATTAAAAAATACGTTATCATTTTATTGAAAAAAGGAGTGACCAAATCGTATTTTGAGTTGCAAAGTTATTAATTCCATCCTTCCGACTATTAATGCAATTTTCAAAATATTCAGAAATAAGATTTCTTTTTAATGCCTGGAAGTATGGTGTTTATTAGTTCGGAATAGTTTTGAAAATGGCCTGTAGGAGCGTGACTCGCTACCTTCCGGTAAAAAATGGAACGATTGAGTGGAGTGATCGTCAGTGGGGCCCTTGAAACCGTCTTCGCTCCAAGCACTCAAGTCGCTCCACTCCATCGTTCCATTCTTCCATTTGGTGTGACCGTCAGCGGCCGAATTTAGATTTAATTTCAGCGACTCTCAAAAAAACACCCTTGACCGAGTTTTTCTTTTTACAATTCTCAACCCACATATCAAATCTACATTTTATCCTAAGTGTCAGTCCAGGAGCGTACCCAATTTTTTTTTTTTCGGAGGGGGATTAGATAAGAATAAGGCATGTAGTTACCTATAATATAGTAGATAGTAATTAATTGGCAACGAAGAAAATTAATTCTATACTAGAATTAAAAAAAAAAAAAAAAAAAAATACTAGCAGCAGTTCTGCACTTTCTAAAAATTCTGTGCTTCCATATTAATTCTAATCTATAATTAATTGTCAATAAACATTCCCACTACCTCTTCCTAACCCACTTGTCTTTTTTTAGAGAAAAAAAAACTTGTTTAATTCGAAATTTTTCAGTGGTCCCTTCAATTTCGAATTAAACAAGCTCCACTGTAATAATTTTTTATTTTACCTGTAATTTTTGTTCTGAAGATGGAATGTTAATGCTGAAACTCTTGAACAAGAAAATAATTAAATAAAACAAATTAAGAAACATGATTATGAGTTTACATTCGTAATCAAGTTAATATTTCTTTTTTACTTCATTAGTTTGTTTTTATTTTCTACCCATCTTATTATTTTTATTTATTTCCCACTAGCGGCAGAATTTTATTTTCCAATAGACTGTTGAATTATTTTATTTTTATTTTTTTAAACGATATGACTTTCCGTAAATTTGCCTCTAAGCGCTGAGAAACTCGAAAAAAAATGCACATATTATCGACGTACTCACGCAATATTCCCCCGACAGTTTTCATCAGCATGTCAATACTGTATGCCGGCGTGTAATTTGGCCGTATAAAAAAAAGAGGTGGAGAAAGATGGAATAAAAAGGAGAGAAGGACCATTTGTTGGAGTAAAACGACAAGATAAAATCAATACACTTGTTCCTTTCAAAATGAAAACTGAGATATAGGCCGGTAAATGACCCTCAGTTGTCCCTTTGTACCTCGATTACAATTTGCGTCATCGAGAGGCCATTAGAGCTGCACCTAACGAGCAGTCGCTCCGCCGCCTCTGTACATCACCTGCACTTTTTGTCTAATTATTAATTATTCCCAATTATGATTTCATTATTTCGATTGCTTTATTTGACAAAAATAAAATAAATTAATAATAATAATAATCTGCTTTTATGACATTTACCAACAAGGGTGTCATATAAAAATTAACTCAATTAAAAAAAAAAAAAAAAATTGCAATTAGGAAACCCTCACCAGTTATAGAGAGTTAAAAACGACGCAAAGGAAAAAAAGTAGTGCGGATTTTAGATCGTATTGTGTATTCCTTAAATTTTAATAATTCTTACTGGAACATAACATATCGTTATTGGCTCTGTGAAACATCGCCATGTACCAAACACATGATTTTGCAGGACATGTAAAAACTGATTTATAAGCGATGTTATAAAATATAAATTTATAAACTAATTCTAAACATTCCAACTTGGGAGGAGGAGGGGGAGGGAAAATAACTGTGAAACCGTTTATATGGTCTGTCCGGGAAGTGTCTCATGGTTGATTTCTAGCGGTTACTGTTGCGTGTGCGATAAAAAATAACAATAGGATGATTCTTTTAGATCAGTTTGAATCATTTTACGATTTTTTAAGACGTGAGTGCTTTTCACCAGAAAATAGAAGATAAAATCTTGTATCTAATAAAATCAAAATCACATAACTGATTTTGGGTCACACAGGAGGTCTCTCGGTGGCAGCGACGATATATTAGAAAAAAAAATACCTTATTAAAATTATTTTAATCCAAGCATTGGACTCAATGCATTTTAGTTACAGTTTTTGGCACTAAAATATGCCTAAAATCAAATTTTTAATTAAAAATATTTTAATTCAAAATTATTGAAAACGAAATAAAATTTAAATCCCATGAAAATCAAAGAAAAATGAACAAAAATATGTGTTTCTTAATGGCATGGCTAATATAAAACACAATTTATTTTATTTTTATTTTTAATTTCTACTGCTTTTATCGTTAATTTTTTAATTCTTTCGTTATTTTTTTTTAAATATTTAATAACAGGATTTAAGTTTATCGAAACTTTTTTAAAATAATTTAGTGAATAGGACGCAGTTTCTTAGTCACAGTGGAACTGTTCTCAAATGTTGAACTTAACTAATTATTCGATTTATGTAATTCATAAAATTAACTAATATGGAAACTTACCTTATTATAATATAAAGAATGTTATGCTTTAAATCCAAGTTTTAAGAGCTGCTAATTTATTTTAAATAGAACTCGGTTTTAATCTTTATTAATTAATTCTTGAATTGAATTCTTTCTTTAATTGATGTAGCATAATTACTTCGCTGCGAATGAACCAAAATATATTTTTATAGTTTTTTCCTATTTTTTTTTTTTATTATACTGTTTTTTTTTTAAATCTAACTAGAGAAGAAACCCGTTTATTCGGAATAATTTGGCCAGAGCTGTTCCGAATAAGATATGGTATGACAGAGAAATAAACAATTCTCGGCATTTATGACATTTATTAAAGTAATGTGCAAACTAATTGTTTAACCGATTGAGGACACTGCTCGTTTCCTTTTACAAAATAAATCGTCACTTTTCATTTATGTTAGCGTGTCACACGAAACCACCACAACACACACTTTGTTGGGAAAACTTCAAGATTGTCGTCCCAAGGACCAGAACCCCGGGGGGGGGGGGGAGAGTAAAAGGGGGCATTTTTCTTCAAGCGGCAGAAAGTAGAGGGCGGAAATTTGTAGAGAAGGTTTATTTTTAAGTTAAGAAAACAAATATTTGTTTCTTCATTTTAAGAGTTTTGACCTTAATTCAGTCAATAAAAAGAGTTACTGTTATGAGATGATGATATTTATTTCGAAATAATATTACCTAAAGCACTGTTATAAAACTTTTTACTTTAATTGGAGGGGGGAGGGGGAAGAAGAGGCGACAAAATTAAGCTTGTTCTTCGACCCCTCCGCCCACCCCCCGCCAAAAACCTATTTTCAGTACCTGCCACGATTCCAGGTTATCTCCTTCAAGGGAAATACTATACTGACAAAGTAACGATGCCGGAACTCATTAAAGCACCTAAATCAAATATTCGATACCATTAAGACATCGGAAGTAATATTGAATGATTAGTATCTAAACTAAAACTGCTTGGTATTGAAAGGAAAGTATTGGTACTTTACTTGTATCGATCGGTATCGTAAATCTCTATCTATTTATTATACACATTATTTCATAATTACTATTTTAAACCTATGTTCGACTTAAATCCAATAACATTAATCTTCATTTCGGAGCCTAAAAAAGAAGGAAAAAAATAAATATATTTCTTGATTTTTGACGTTCCCCTTTAAGTGGCTCCCGGGGCGGCCGCCGCCCCCCCCCCTCCCCTAGCTACGCCACTGCTCCTAAGAACACCATATGACCGAGAATCATGGGATGTTGAAGGACTGATCTATCTTTTTTTTCTCTATTTACTTATATTATAATAGTTGTATTTCGTGCTTCAATTTTTATTTTATAATACTCTTCTGGGAAAAATAATATTTTAATTAACGATATAATTAAACAAGTAAGGTTAACTCTGTGGTTGAGTAAACATTTTATTTATCTACGATACTAATAGGTATTAGATCATAAAAAAATATTACTGAATGTTAATAATTATAGGAGTGCTGAACCCCAGATGCCTTAAAATCAAATACAAACCTATAGTTTGTGCGGGATTTCCTCACGGGGCCAGGTATTAAAAATAATTGCATAGGTATAGAATTTACAAATTATGTAGTATTATTCATAAAATGTTACTATATACGTATAAATTGAATACAATTATTATTATATAATGACGATAAGTAACCTGTAACCTCTAAAAATGAGCATTTCCACTTGTACTTGAACTGTTGTACTTTATTATGAAATAGGGCCAAAGTGTTATAGCCATCCTCGGTATCTTAAATAGACATCTCCGAAGATGATCATTACCTAGCGTGAGAGATATAAGGCTTTCAACTTGAATTCACTGCATAATACCGTAATGATTATAATTTTTTGTGTTGTACTCCAATTTCGTTATCATAGATCAGAAAAGCGTTGGGACGCTCTTATCTCAACACGTAAGACTAATATTCATTTACTCGGCCGTAATACGGTTGCATCCTTCCCACAACTCGTCAGCCAATGAAACAAAACAGGCGTAGAGATAATCTCCCAGTATCCTGTTGGTGAAACAAAGAACAGTTGTTACAGACTAAGAACATAATGGACCCCAAGCATCTGTTTCCTCTGACAATGGCTCTTTTATAACTGAGCCATGCGCTTTATTTTTCTTCCGATAATCTTAATTTAATAACCGATTTCTTTTTATTAATGGAATCAACAATGTAATATGTAATAAAAAAAAATATTGCTACATAAAAACTAGCGGCGAAACTGCTCATCCTGAGTGTCATAGAACTATGTTCTTCTCACAAAGCTGAGGATTTTCAAGAATTTTCCGGAGTAATGAATTTTATTACTATTTATTTTATTAAATAGCATTCGTGGGTCAAACAGCGACTTTACAAACAAAACAACACAAAAACAACAAAATTTTGAGTATTTATTGTATCTTATAATATTTAATATTTTGCCTAATAAATACTCGGGCCTGTTTGTGAAATGGTTTATCTTAGAAAACAATTGAATAACAGGTTATTGTTGAATCAAAGCAAACGACGTTATCTGTGCTGACATCATCTCAGGTTGATAGACGAAAAAATTAAGAAAAGTTGCATTTTACTATAACACAGGCCAAAAAAAAAAATTTGAAAACTTTTTTAACTTTAATGGTTGATCTTTATAGATTTTTATGTGCTGAATCTAAATCTGGCTTTAGTTTTTTTTGTATCACCCATAGTTTTCTAGCAATATGCTTTGTATTATATAGTATAAACCCCTATACGATATACGGGGGAATTAATGAAACACTATGCATGGTTTGTATTTACAGTGGCTACTTAAAATGGTGATATAATATGCTAATACAGGTTTCACTTGTCAACTGGAATTGGCCTATACTTTCTTTCTCTTTTTTCTTTGAAGCTTCTTGTGTAGCTTTTTCTACGATGAGTCGCTTGTTGAACTATGAAAAAACGTTTGTACTGATTTAATTTCTTCACATTTTATAGTTAAATTTATTAAATTAAGCGATTTTTAAAGAATTGAACAGCTTTAATAGTTAAAATTGTGGGTGATACAGCTTTTTTAATATCATATTTGGATTCAGCACCCTAAAAACTACAGGAATAAGGTATTTTCAGTACAAAAGTTTTTTCATCGTTGGCCTGTTTTAATTATCACATCACCATGCAAATTTTTCGTTGAGCAACGCGAGACGAAGTTAACACATACTTCTTAAGCCAGCAACTTCGTCTTGGGTTAATGAACGAAAAATTAGCCCAAATTTGTACTGTGCTAATTACATTATAAATGCTACTTTTCTTAATTATTATTCAATTGTTTTTTAAATCAAATCATTTCACAAACAGGCTCTAGTATTTCATCTGACCGGAACTGTACGAAAAATAACACACTATTTGTTTCCGCAGATGATTTTTTAATTGAATATAAGGCGATACATTTGGAATAAAAATATAACAGCCGACATGCAATCGTGTGTAACAATTTCTGTAACTTTCTTAAAAATCGATTTTGTTCTATAATTTACTCTAATATGCAATCAATCAAAATTTGTTTTTTCTTAGTTACATAACTTCATTAGCTTCCATTTTAGCAGCAAAATTTGTACCTAATGATGAATAAACACATAATGAGAGAAAGAATTTATTCCTTTTGTTTTCTCTTGTCTTATTGAATCATTAGTGTAAACAATGGAGGCTCATCACTCGTGTCCAGTATCACTAACTACTCTAGTTTGGATACGAACAATTTCCATTTCAATATTAAATATTCAAAATTTTAATTTTTTCGTTCTGAAGTCGATGTTTGATCCGCTATGCATCGGTGTGTTTTTAATATTTCCATTTTATTATAAACTACTCTAATAATATTCAACGAATTCCTTTTTAATAGACTTAAAAAAAAAAAAAATTGAAACAAACAAAATCATCCAGTAGGAAGAAGAATTATAATTTTGGAAATTCTAACTTTCAAGTTTCTAGAAAGTAGGAGCGAACTAAATAATTTTATCCGCCTTTAATCTGGCCTCAATATTCTCTGAAATTAGGCTTATTCATAGTGAAAAATAATTAAATAAATTATAGGTTGATATTAAATTTGTTTTATTTATAGTAAAGACGAATTGGATAAAGTGTTAGGATGTAGACTTTTTTTTTTATATTTGTTGATAAATAGAATTATAAAAAAATTGAAAAAAATATTATTCTCTGTCTCGATATCAAGAGCGTGATCAGTTAATAATTTAACAAACAATTATTTATTTTTTTTAAATCTGATATTAGTTAAAGATTTGAAAACAAAAAAATAATACATTTTTTACTGAACATAGAAAAGTTGAATACTACTTTGCTCGCTAAGCCTTTCCACCCTAATGAAAACAATCAAGTATAGAAAGGACTTAATACCAGGCTCCTCTTTGTAACATTTTTCCACCAAAGTAAGTTCCTTTTGAGCTGAATGGAATCTTTAAGAGAAAGAGAGAATGTAAAGCAGGTTGAGCTCTTTAGTTAACAAGACTCGCCGACAATAGGGACCGTATATTCATTTCCCTTTGCCCACATTTAGCCCTTTCCTCCTTGTTGTTGCTTTTATTGTAAACTTTTCAATTACTAATCTCTTAAAAAATAAAAATAAAAAAGGAACACTGTAGCCCTTTTATATTCAGTCGGTTTGTTGTTTTGACTATTTTCTAATTGACTAAGACTCTGAGCTATCATGTCTAGTAACCTAGTCAGTTTCCCTTTGCAATTTTTTGACCATATTTATATATTTGATCGTGATACCGATTTTTAAGTGATAGAATCGCAATTATTTTATGTAATTATCGCAGGAATTTTCTCCTTTAATGAGTTTATGAGGCTATATAACGCAGACTTGGTACTTCCCGCCGTAGTTTCTGGCAGCGCTTGCCAACCGTTTCAGCTAACCTCTAAAGCCGCTCTACGTATCGGCCAACTCCTCTCGCACTAAACATCCTAGTTTAAAATATTTTTAAATAAAAAGTTAATGCATGAATATAATGTTTTTCATTTTTATCGCAATGGTAGAAATGCACACAGTGGCGGAATTGTGATGTTATTCAATCAACAAAGGCTATTTGGTCAAGTTCAATAATAAGGCTAGGTTATGTCCGTATAAAATCTTAACCTTACACTCATAAATACTTGTACAATAAACTACATACTAATGCCCAACAGGTACAGAGTGATTTTGTAGTATTTTGAATATGAAATAGAAGAATTGAATGCATATCTATGATTTTAAATTTATTAATTAATAAATAGACAGTAATGGCTTTGTACGATCATTTATGTAATAAATATCCTCTATTTGTAATGAAATCACAATAGACAGATAAGTGTTTTATCATTATGCAATTAGTAAATCTGTAAAAAATTAGTAAGTCCGATTCAGAAAAAAAAAATCACGTAGTACATCTTTGGCCGAAAAAAGACAAACTAAATAATATATCATTCACGTGGCAGTTCAACATATACTAGATGCATAATGTGATTTTGTGTTTTTCTATCCTGATGATGCCTAAATTAGTGAAACTTGAAGAATGTTAAGAAGCCTTAAGGCCCAATTGCATGATAGTATTGATGCTCTCGTTGGAACTCTTCCTCATAATTTTATTTATTTCTTCAAAATCGAGCTAGATCCCTCTCTTCCGGAATAATTCCCAGTAAAAGAAAGACATATCAACGGTGGCAACTATCCCTTCTGTCGTTAACGAAGAGAGCTTTGAATAGGGTCTAGTAATGACAGTGGCAACAATTTGCTCGGGGTGGGCACCAGGTTGCTTTGGCAATGTATGTAATTTAGAGGGTCGTGCTCGCTGAAATGAGAAGGCGAAATAGAATTGATGTTTGTCCCGCCTCCTTAATGACACCATCTCTGTCTTATCTGGGCCCTTTAATCCCGGCTCAGTCGTCAGCGATATTTGTCACGTCACGGTGAGGGAAAGTCTGCAAAACAGGAGGCTTATAAACATGGATGGTAATCGGATCCACGGGCTCTGGTTGAAAGGCGCCATTGAATAATGATTCATGGTCAGTGATTGACTTCGAAACAGCTTGCGACTCTGTGCACTCTTTAAGGTTTATTTCTAGTTCGAACCTACCTAACTTATTATTTATATGCAACCGCATGTTCAGTTTTTCAGTATTTTTTAAGCATCTGTCCAAATATCTATCCAAATAAGACAGAGCTAAACTCCATTTTTGGGTGAATAATACATTTGTATTTGAATATTTTGACGAAAATAATTTTTTTTTTTTATATGAAACGTTATTTTTATTCTCGTTTCGATCCAAATTACGTTCTAAAGCAATGCAGACTTCTTCATATAAAATCATTTATTTATACTTTGTTATCATGTGACCTTTCGGGGTTACTATAAACCATTTCTACCCTCACCAAGCTATATATGAAATATATAATAAGGGAAAGTATTGCAATCGTGAGAAATTTCGAATCCGAGCTTTCAACGAAAATATACGTTTTAAGCTCTTCTGAGTCGAAATAACCAAGTCACACGAGATGGTCTATATGTGTGTTTGTTTGTGTGTGTGTCTGTGTCTGTGTGTGTGTATGTGTTAAGTCTGGCTCAAAAACGAATAGTTGTAAGAAATTGAAATTACGTATTTATGTTGGGAATTATCGAAAGCGACTCAACGATTTTGATCAAACTCGTCATGTCAACGTACAGGGCTTAATTGCAAAATTTTCAAAATGGCTTCCTCTAAAGTACCTTTAATTGTGTTTATTCGAAATAATTGACCATCTCTCATTGTTGCTAGTAATAAAAAAAATGCATAAATATAAACTATGAAATAATTTGATAAATTACTAAAGGAGATGAAAGGAGGGATATTTTCTGAGCTGGAAAACAAATTTACGGAAATAAGAGTAGCAGTATAGATGAATACAGCGACGTTCTAAGGCGGAGGTAAGGGGGGACCGGGGAACGTTGGGAAGTGGGTGTAAAAGTGGAAAAAAAAATAAATAAAAGTTACGTTACTGAATTGGTAGCTTATAACAAACATTAATTTTGTGATTTGTGTATAGCATTTTATGAGCTCATAATGTACCATTTTACGATGTTGGCTAATCTCATTTGTAATGTACCCCTATTGTACATTTTGTAATGTAAAAGTTTAAAGAATAAATAATTTGAAAAAAAAAAAGTTAAAATGTAATGCGAAAATATTACTTTACCATTTCACTGCTATTAGAGGTTTACAAAATAATATCTGTTCTTATTTTTAGTTAGGGCTGGGGGCGTAAATTGAGTGAAAAAGGGGACCTATTTCATAATTAAGTACAACAGTACAAGTGGTAAAATTACAAGTGGAAATGTTTGTTTTTAGAGGTTAAAGATTACTTATCTTCATTAGATAATGATAATTGTATTTAATTATTTTTTTTATTAACTGTTTTTAATATAACTATTTTAATTGTTATCGTATTTTAACATTTCACTGTGTTAGTCATAGGAGTAGTAAATCACAGGCTGACTTGTACTTTATTATGAAACAGAGGGTGTCTATAAAGTTAAGTACAAGATGTTGATATATATTGTGTTGACATTTTTAAAATGTTTAAATACGATGACATTTAAAATAGATTAAAAAACAGTAAGTTAAAAAAATTTTAATACAATTATTATTATCTAGTAACGTAGCCTAATAACATAAGTAACTTGTAATCTCTGATGAACCTTTCCACTTATACTTTTCGGCTTTTACTTGTACTTTATTATGAAATAGGGCCCTGGATGTAGAATATATTTAGAGAGCTAAAAACATTTTAAAAAAATATTTTCTAACACAAACAGTCGTAGAAGGTAATCAAGAGTGACAAAATACGCATAAAATTAATAATAATTAATAATTAATATTAGTTAATAATTTCTACTTTTGTATTATTTAATTGAAATAAAATGTTTCTATGGAAGCTAACTGGAATTCCCATGGATACTTTCCAAATTTATTTCAAGTAAGGTGGTATATGAAAGTTGTGTGGTATGCGCACCAGATTTTTATTTTTATTACCAACTCAATTACCACTACATAACATACATAAATATTACTCTATATAACTCTTTATATAAAAGTAATCGCCTGTTTCTTATTGTACCGTGTTCCTATTCGTCATATTTACAATAATATAAACTTTTGTGGTATACAATTCCCTATAACACAATATTTTAGGAAGGTTTTTATTTTATTTATAAAAACATGCTTTTGGTTGAAAAAAAAAAAAGAAGTAAGAAAGATTTATTTCTATAGCGTAATTAATTATTGTACTTCTTTTATTATCGTAACATTTTGTTTCTCGTGTACCAATAGGATTCACCTGCAAGTCACTGGAATTCATTTGGAGTTAGGCAGAATTTGTGCAGCAACTTTATACAATAACTAGTCATTTACAGTTGATAAAGAAAATAGACTTATGAGTGAAAAAAGTAAACCCTTTGTTAGCCAGATGTTTCATATACTGAGATTTATATATATATATATGTGTGTGTGTGTGTGTGTGTGTGTCAGCTTCTCGCTAAATAAACATCCAAGAAGTGTTTATTTAGGGCATGAATAAAATTGCCCTAACGAAGATCACTGAGGTACACCACATTTTATCTGCAGAACTTTTTTTTTAATTTGGACTGAAAAAGATCTATTGATTAAAATTATTTTCTGGCTGCCCGGACAAAGCCCTTTTCTTAATGAAAACAATAGGAATTCTAATCCCGCTTGCTATATGCTGTATTATTTTATATTTCTAGTTAAGAAATGAACAATATGAAATATCCTTAATTTTAAAATACCAAAAACTTATGTTATTGCCAGATTTCTGGCGTATCTTGATCCTAAAGCCACAGGATGACAATAATACTTCGAAATATGCTAGAACAGTCCCAAGTTGATTACGCGAAATGAAAAAAAAACACCGTCCGGCTGACTGAGAAACATTTGATAACAGGGTTTAGTTCGAAGGGTATGGTAGTTTGAAAACTGCCTCCTAATGCAATGAACCGACGGTCAAATCAAATTTTGATACATGGAGGGATGGATGTGTGGATTGTGAATGTCTAATTGGGCGCCTTGGGGCTACATTGTGCACTAATCACCCCCCTTGTCTCATCCGTCGACTTGTCCGAGACAATCCACCCCCTAATTCTCTCCATCCCCACCCCTACATTCTCTTAGTATTACCCCCGTCGAACCACAACTGTTATTTTTTCCCTGTCGATACTGCTCGTACCGTCTGTCCTTTTCTGGATTTTGTGAACAATAAATCTGGGCTGAGGAGATCGAAATAAAGGGAAAATAATCCTAAACCGCTTATAACTTTTGAAGCTGTACAATTCTTATTACAAAATTAAAATATGAAAACAATTATTGCATTAAATAAATGAAAAAAAAAAAAACTTAGCGAACCCAAAAATTCGTCAATAGTACCTTCCACCACAAATAGAAAAATAAATAATTGTATATACATTTTTTTTACTCAATTTATAAATATTACAAGCTTTAAAACCCTAAAAGAAATCTAGAATTCTTACAAGACATTTAAAAATACAAATAAAATTTAAATCGGATTAAAAAAAATGGATTTAGTAAAAAAAAAAAAAATACTGTTGTGAATTCAGAATTTGAACATAATCGTTTGGATATGTGTATGTATTTTTAATATTCTTATGAATAAAAATCAACCTACTGAAGCTAGCTTTTTAAATTAATTATATATTTTGACGTTATTGATTGATGGATTAGTTACAAAAAAGATCAATATTACAAAAAGAGCAATTTTACAAAAAGTATCTCATCGGTCACTTTCTCCTAATTGTTCATTATATTTATGTTTAACTCAATAAAAAATAATTAATTTTGTTTTTAAATTATTCCCTATACACAACATAAACAATAATAGCCAAAAATCCATTTGTTTAATTAGGAAATTTGTTCTCTCTTTCCACTGACGAAATTTAAGCCCCCACCCTCTTCACTCGATAGTATCGAAACTGTCGATAGTCTGAACTATCAAAATATCGCCAACCCTACCTTACTGTGTTTTTTTTTAATTCTGGCCGCACCCCTACGATTTTCGAAGGTTTTTTACTGATTATTTTTTTAACTGTCGATTCCCAGAGTGTTGCTCTTTGGGACTGAGACACCTTTTATATCTGAAGTAGATTCTTTTATCGATATCTTATCAACCATCATTTATTATTAACGTTATCTACCAAGGAAATTAATAGTAAACAAGTCGAGTACATCAAACCGGACAAAATCAGGGTTGGATACGCAGACTAGGGGTAGAAGTAATGGCCAAGCATTCAGCCAGAGAGCTCATTACTCGCAGGATGGCCATTGTGGACCAATAGAACAACTAGCCTATTGGTCCAATGGACCGCCGGCATAAAAGCGAGCGCTGCCATTGGTCCGCTGAATGGACCTGATTGTAATGAAAGACGGTAATATAACGGCCGTGTATTCTGTAATCAGCAATCGCCCATCAAAGGCTATCCTTTGTGGAATGGTGGACCCACTCCCTCATTAAAGGGGATAGTTTATGGGCAACCTTCTGCAACCCCCTCCCCCCCCCCCATCCCACAACCGCAATAAAAAACCATCCTACTGGCCCTGTAACTTGTGGGTCAGTGAATAGCAAAGGCAAGAATAATGCTCATGGGGCATGCTTGCAAATGAGTCAGTTCCGCGAAAATGTAACTGGTATGAAAAAATGTAATGGCAAAACAAATAAGTTAAAATTTACGTGGAAATGGAATTCGTTATTATGGGGCAAGAAGGAGGGGTTATCTAGTGAGAAGGGTAAAATTCCATGGGTCCGATGGAAAAGTAGCCTCTCCCCACCTCCCATCGGACCGGATTCGAAGTGAAATTTGATTTGCAATTAAAAGGGACTTAATTAATAAGTTTACAATTTATTTAGGCATGAAACAAAAAATGTATGCCTGACTTAGTTGATCACCTTACTCCTGAACCTTTTTCGATCCAATGGTATCTTGGTGGTGTCTCTATATGCTATATGGTGCGTCTATGTTTTATATAATGTTTTATCCGTAAAACGTTAGGAGTGAATATTGTCAAGTATGGATGTTTTTCTTTAAATTATAGCGATAAATGTGCAATAACAAGTGTATTCCTGAGGATGGGAAAAAAACCCGATACGTCCTATCAATACTTGATGTGTTTTGTATAACAGCATGTAAAAGAAAGTTTCTAGAAATTTTCAAATTCAATTATTGACATAGAATGAGAACTCTTCCATTTTTTAATGGAAGATATAGATTTCACAATAATCATATAAGTTACATATTTTCACTGTAAATAAAAATTTATTTTAGACCTGGAGCGTTTAGGATTTAACGGAGGATTTGTATTATGGAAACCGGATACTAGATGCATTTTTTTTAGTTTTGTTGAATCTTGTTTACAATACCGCCTAATGAATCTTTTATAATCGTGTCGATGAGGAATTTAGAGCGTTCGTAGAGCAAATGTTGAAATTGCCAGAATCTATGATAAGTTTGCTTATCGTTTAAGTTAGCATGTCATACCATCTAAAATACTCCAACCGGGACGCTTGTAATGATGAATTCTTCGACAGCGGATAAACAGAACATTATTAAAGATACAGAAAATCAGGGTTGAGTTTATGACCGAGGTCGTTTTATTTAGCATTGCAAAAATTAAATGTGAATATAAATGATAGTCTGAGCATAAAATCGTTTCTGAATGAAGAATTTTAAAGCTAAAATATGTCTATTTACTGTCGTAAACTTCTTTTAGAAAGATATTTTTCTGGGAGTTGCGAAGGGTCGAATACCTACTTTATCCATTCCTACATCCCCATACAGATATGTTTATATTATATGACATTCCAACGATCTCCAGTGTAAGGCGATAAGCTCCATGGATTCCTTATCCATAAACCTACTCAGCGTTTTCATTATCTAGAGATGTCACTCTAACCGTCTTAAGTTTAAGATTGTTTACTTTAGATTTAATGCGTTTTATTTTTATATTATTCTATTATTTTTCTATAACCTTTCATTTATTTTATTACATTATAGACAAAGAAATCTTGAAGAGATTTTTTTATTTTAAATGGTATTAGACCCGTAGCATAATTTCATTAATACATAATGTATAAGGTATGTTTTTGTTAGTTTCATGTTGAAATTATTTTTGGCCCTAATTTTTGCATGCGAATGAAATAAAATCACATGCAAAACATTTTCTCGAAATATTTTTTATATTCCGAAATATTAAAGTTTCTAAAATAAAATTTTTATTTTAATAGGCTTATACAGTTCTACTTATCAACTAAAGATTTTTGAAACTTGTTGAAAAATTGAGTTAAAAATCAAATAACACATTTTGCTTAGATATAGTCGTGGTTAAAAAATTGTATGTTAAAAGTTTTACTCATTCATTTTCATTCAAATATCAATTAAGAAACATTTGTTAAAAAAGAACAATTTTTATTACGAAATAATAAAATTTAAAATACTTAATATAAGATAATAATGTATTTATTTTCTTTTTCTGTAATATTTTTTTTCTCTATTCCCCCCCCCTATTTTTATATAGTTATTTACTAACTTTAAGCCCACTGACTTTGATACGCTGCTACGACAGTTAAGTGGGGGTAGGGACAATATCTAAACTTTCCCAACAATTTTTGACCGGGTTTCCCAACTACATTAAATATTTTAATTTTTCCAACTCTTCTGGATGTTATCTTTCACTTAAATGTTGCAAAGCTGACATTTGACTAGAATTTTCTTTTCTATTCAAACTGAACATTGTATCGATAAAATCCTCTTTTCTTAACTTAAAAATGTTGGTATGGTTTTGGTATTGTTTTTAAATTTTAGTAACTCTTTGTAAGGAGAGAATATAATTGATTTAATTACCTAACAATCAGATGATTTGTAATATCTTCAAATTATTGAAATAAATATAATAAATAATATTTAGATAAAAAAATCAGAGCTATAAAAACTGTAATTATATGCAGTGGCTTACGCAGAGGGGGGGGGGGAGGGGCCGGTCAGAGAGATATTTCCCTCCTCCCCTCCAAATTTTTGAAAAAATATGATTTTCATATAAGTTTTGTATTTTGAGTTATGATTTTTGATCCAATTTTCATTCTTATCCTTAAAACTTGCGCTTTATTTTGTGATTATGAACGCTTAATGGTCATTTGCCTTCTTATTAAATCCTTCACCCAAAATAAAATTAAAATCGCTCGAAAAAAATATTCTGACTATATGCTTAATATAAGAGAAAAAAAAGAAAAAAATAAGTTAGATATAGCAGATATAATAAAAGCTACAATAGAAATATAAATCACCTGATTATTGCATTGTAATTGCTTTTTATATGTTATTTATTATCCGTATAATAATAATGGAACCAGAGTAAAGTATTTTTTTTCTAAAATTTTACCGATGAATATATATATATATATATATATATATATATATATATATATATATATATATATATATATATAATTAGAAATATATCGAGCTTCCGCTTATAAATAGGGTCTCAATTTAAGACTGGCCTAAATTTAGTCACGCATTTTGATCTTCTAGCCACATTGTGTCGATAAAATTGAGGAAACCCTTCGAGATATTTATCATTGAAACTAAAAACGACAAGCCCTTCCCCCCTTCTCAGACAATAATAATAAATATTTCTCCGACAAAGAAAACACAAACCGTAAAAAATTAAAATGATGATGTTCCACCGCCCTCTGGAGTAGACGACACTTTGAACTGCCCCGGTATAAATAATCTAAGAAGACAACCACCGTAAAACCCGAGATGAAATTATCTCCAGCTATAAAATTACGCTATACTCCTTCGTCCAGCTTTGACCTCCTTAGCATCAGTACGATATAATCTATAGATTCTTTTTTAGAACTATGTCTTGTAACACAATCAAGATGCCCAAATTCCCGAAAAGGTATATCTGCTAGACTGATGGCAATGCACGGAGTGGTCAAAAAACGGCCTTTTTTCGAAAAAACTAGTCTCTCAACCTGTTTTTAGCTGAATAACACTGAATGAGGTTTGTTTTAATATATATGTTAACGCTGAATCGATTGAATTAAACCCCGATTCAATAGAGTTAAACATTTCAAGATATAATTCAAAAGATATAGAAAGTTATTGGGTAAATTAAAGGATATGGCTTATGATAGCTAGGAGTATGAGCTTAGCAAATACAAGCAAATAAACATACTTAAGAAATGATATATATATATATAATTTTGAGTATTTTCAGAATTCTCTAATTAATGCAATTTGAAATTATCCCAAACCAACTCCTTGATAGATATAAGCATATTCTTCCATGAATTTTTTGGAGGTCAAGAAACAAGAATCCAAGAATAAAACGGAAGAATGAATACAAGCATTCTGGCATTCCCCTTTATAATAATAAATCCAATAAAAAAGTTTTTGGACTTGAAGAAATCCGGAAAGCTATTTTTCCTTAATTACATGTCTTGATATCCTTTTATACCTCTGCTTTATAACGATTTTTTTTTTTTTTTGAAACAATAAACACGGGCAACGTCAGAGAACAGAAGAAAATAACGTGTGTTGCACACATCTATCTTACTGACGACAAGATTAAACAATGCCACGGTATTCGCTAAGCTATAGCAAAGAACAATATTAATCAAAATAGAATTAAAATTCCATTTGTGGGGGGGAGGAGTGGTACAGGCTGTGCAGGAAGAGGTTACATTATTTATGGTTGTCATTAATCATATATCAAGAAGACAGGGGGGTCGCAATTCAATTGGCATTTGCATTCGGACCTCTCACCCTTAGAGTTACTGCCTCATATGTTCATCCTTTTGTTTAACTTATAAATATCACACATATTGCCATTGCACAGTGTTATTATTTATATTGGCATATTATATATTTTTTTACATCATCATATAAATAATATATTAACTTCTTTCCATACAGCACGTTCCATCAAACTATGGAATTGTATACTTTTAATTCATTGTATAAATTATAATGTTTATGAATTTTAGTGCTTAGTGGTACCCAGGTTCTTACAAAAAAAGAAAAATTAAATACTCTAGACCAATTAATAAAATCATTTTTCTTCATCATAATGAATCAGAGAGTTGAGAGTGAGAGTTAAAAATGAAAAAAATTAATTTTTCAATTTATACCTGCATTTATCAATCGATTTCAGGACTATTAGTTTAAATGAAAAAAATAATAATGTAGGCTTTATTCACGTAATGGTTCTAAGATCGGAAAACAAAAAAAAAAAATTCTTCTTAATTTAAATATTTTTGTGTTTAAGAATACTCATTTATTTATTATATCATTTATTATGGTATTTGATTTCAAAGAATAACATACATTCCCAGATGGTAGCACTTGAGGATGGATAGGTTGTCCGAAACATTTTCTTTTCTAAGAAAATAAAAAAGTGTGCAGTATGGAGTTTGAAAATATAAATATGTGGTGTGAATGAACTCTTTGATTATTATTGTCATTGTCCTTGCTGAGACAGAATATAATATAATAATTAATTAATGTAATTATTACAATATAATAATTACACAATAAAAAACAGCTTAAAAATTTAAAAAATATAATCGAAGTTATTAGCTTTTTCTCAAAGAGTTAGTATAATATAAAACCTTAAAATTTAAATTTAAAAGTTAAGGTATTGTAATTTTTTCGATACGATGTCATGTTTGAATAGAAAATAAAAATATTGTTGTCAAATGTCTGCTTTCTCAACCGGTGAGTGCGAAGTTCAAATCCACACGAGTTGGGAAAATTAAAATATCGCGACGCACCCGATGAATATAATTGAAGTGGTAGCATGGAGGCGACTTAAATCAGCGCTGATTCAACTGGTAAGCGGCCTTGGGTATCGGCCGAAAAGTAGACGGAAAGATTATGTATCAGGGCTGACCTTGAAGATTTGGGTTTCGATGTGGTTCAGGAGGCAAAGGTTTTCGATATTACCGGCATCGAGCCTCCGGATTCGTTAAATCTTATTTCTAAAATCGGACCAAACAGTGCTACCGATCGATTAATATTTTATCAATATCTCTGATCAATATGAAATAAAAAAAAAAAAATGGTTTGAAGCGTTGTTCTAAATAAAAATTGTTTTTTGTTTAGTTCTTAACGGAAGTTATTTCAATGGCAATAAATATAATATTTAGTAGTTAATATAAAAATAAGGCAATTTTCCACAGATAAAAACTCAAGGGGGTAAGTTTTCCTTGTTTTTCCGTGTCCTTGATAAGTCCCTATATGAAAGTTATGCCAAGGGATTCCACTAGGGGATGACAAATCCTTCAAACGGGTTGAAGCATTTTATAAAGGAGGGACGAAGACAGGTTTTAGGATAATTGCTAGGGGTTGGGGATAATAGGTAAATCGCATTTCGGCAATATGGCGCCCAATACATTCGACATGCAGGCAAGGTTCAATATTACGGATGGCTGGTCACATATACAACTCCCGCTTACCAGCCCCTCAACTTGTACCGCTCAATATTGCTTGGTAATCCCTGGTCAATTTCATTATTATACATCAATTTATTGTTTAATAATTCTGTATGATTATTATTTGATTTTATAATACTTTTTCTGTTATTAGGAAATGTGGCTGTACTGTTTAAGCATACAATGAAATGTACAAGACCACAAAAATAAATGTTTAAAACTATGACGAGGTATATACATATTCGAGAGAAAGAATTGACAAGTAGTGTTTTTACACTTAAACATAAATACAAAATTATAAGAATAAAATAAAAGAAAAGTCTTGATAATGGACAAAAAGTCTGAAACGTAAACTAAGGATGATGATATGAAGAAGCAATGTAAAATAAGAGTTAAATTACACATAAAACTATATGTTTAATATGAGTTAGTAGAACAATTTATTGGGGATGGGAGGAGTTGGTCAAAATCTAAAATGTCCTAACAATGTCGACCGGATTTCCCAACAATAGTTTTCTTTTCTTTTAAACACAAAACTGCATCGATCAAATCCCAATTTCTTAACTTAAACGGTATTGGTATTGGTTTTAAATTTTAGTAACTCTTTGAGTTACACAGTTTTCGCAGTTTGAAATAGGTTTTCAAATCACAAATCACCCAACATTTGGAGTTTTCGAATTATTGAGGGGAGGAGGTACATCCACTCCTCCCATGGCGACATCCCTGTCTGTTATTATGTACTGATTTTGGAAAAGTTTGAACGTTCAGAGATAGTTCGATCATGATCAGGATCATCCTGAGAGTATTGTTACCAGTTATTGAATCACAAACCGGTTTTGACTTCGTATTCGACGGGCTCTATCTCGTTGAATTATTTTTTGATCGTTTTTCCTTCACTTAACACATTCCAATGATATGTTAGAATAGAGTTCTCTAAAAAATTTGAAGAAAAAAATAAATATATATATTGATATGTCCGTCCCATTCCCACCTATTTTGACTGGGTGATCTAAATAGAAAATTACAGCAATTAATTTTACAGTTTGGTTAATTTTAGCCCAAAAAAAATATATATATATAAAACCAGAACAAGAGATGAAATAGCATCATTGAAATGTACAGAGTGTTTTAGCGCCGAATTTGACACTTCAGCCAGTTTTGCTGACACATTTAAAGAACAAAAGCGTGATAAACGGGAAATTTGCTTCAAGTTGCAATGATATAGTTAACACGTGAATGTTTAATTTAAATTTTCACAAATAGAACAAGAATTAGAAAACCCATTCTCTAAGCCTTGCTCACAACATTTTTAACTAAAAATACTACTAAGTTCAAAAATTTCATCCTAAATAATTGATTTATTTAATTTTGTTTATTCGTGGCAATCGCTCTGTTGGTTTTACTACTCTAGAAATACATTTAATAATAAAAAAAATAGCTGAATATTCTCTTTATTCCAAATAAATGATAAATATATATTAAATAAATTGCATTTACTTTTTAAGATTTAATATAAATGTTTATATTAAAATTATACTTTCTACCAAAGCTTCAGTACTTTTGTTACTCAAAAAAAAATATTGTGTAATAAATTTATTTATTTTTTTATATTCGAAGTAAAAAAAAAGTCGAGTATAGTTGCTTTATAAGTTATTAAAAAAATGCATAATTTATACGAAAGTTTCTCAGCTAACCTATTGTCTCAGATAGAGATAATTTGCGCTGTCCTGATTGGCTGGAAGCTTTGGGGTGGGGGAATATATCCAAGGCTGTTATATAATTAGTTCCACTGACGCTAGCCAGCTCAGAACGTAGCCGGATGGGGTTCAGCTATTTACACTTAATTGTTTAATACATCTTACGATTAAATACAACAATTTAATAAATTATTAGTTTAAACGAGTGTGAAATTAAATTTCAATTTCAGTCAAAAATTTAGTGTGGTTTCAGTGTTATGGGAAATATTGGCTATCAAAGAACAGTAAGAAGTAACTAGTTCTTTATAATTTTTTTCTGAATTAAAATGAAATTGAAATAACCATATTTTAATTAATTCTTAATTTATTTAAATTTATTGTGATTTAAGATGCAATAATTGGTGGCTTTAAAAAAATTGTTCTGTAGATGGGGAAGTTTTTACCGAAACGTAAACATAAATGAAATATAGTGAATATTGAAATGGAATATGGAATTTATTTACTACAACATAAATTTTTAAAATATGTTGACTATATTGTTAATTTTAATTAAATAAATATTAAAATTGAAGTTCATTATGCATTAACGGTTAAATAAATGGCATATAATTAAAAATTATTTTTAAAATTATTATTAGTGTATTGATATCACCAGAGATCGGATTTGTATATGATTTTGTATGCTTGCCGGATTTTTAAAGCAGTTTGTCCGAATATACTTTTATTTTAATTTTATGGGGATAAATGCGTATATCTGATTGTTTGATACTTTAATATACTTTTTTTACGAACAATCACTTTTTATTCTCATTTTAATTAACTCATTTTAATAACAGAAAACATATATAATAAATAAATAATATTAATGACAAAATGCTTGTTAGCATTATTTTCTTGTACAATCTTTTCTCATTTATCCCGTCTAATTTGTGACTTCCTTTTGAACTTGCCTCATTTGTTTTTACCATTTTTTTTTTTTTTTTAAATAATAACTACAAGCGTATTTTATTTAGTTGTAAATATTCCAAATTGATCGTTCGTTTTTTACTCATTTAGGTCTTTACAAATAAAGAAACATTCGTGTTTCTCATTTTTTATTTTCTTTACGGAATCTTTTAGGGTGAAAAAAAAGATTTTTTTGTTGGGAAAAATGTAATTAATTATTATAGTTGTTTCATATACACAATTTTATTTTACATTTTTATGTTCCTTACCTTAACAAATCATCTTTTATATTATTATAATTTTTAATAAGATCATTGTTTATTTAATTTATTTTGCTGTTAGGACATTTAAAAAAATATATATTTGTATAATATAAATAACAATCGTATATCTGGGCTATTACGTACATTTTAATAATTGTACTGCATATTTTATGACTTTTTTCTGTGTACAAATCACTAATTCATCACATCAAACATTTAATTAAATAATGAACTCAAAGATGCACATAAATATAATTTACACAGAGCATAGCAAAATGTATTTTTTATTTCATTAATTTACTTTCAAAATTAAAATAACTTCATACAAATCTGCACATTTTTTCGTCATATTATCATTTCTCTTTAAGTTATAAGTACTCAACTTTTCACTTCAATGAATTTTCATAAAATTTGTGAAATTTTCCCTTTTCGTAAAATATTTCCTCTCTTATTTTTTCATTGAATTTGTCATTACTTTGTTCATTATTCCTATATTATTTCGTCGTGTTTTGACAGTTGTACTAAATTTTGCTTCATGTTGATTATGCTAAATATTGATTCAGTAGTAATATTTAACTCCATAGTAAATGTAACGAAAGAGGAATATAAATCTTTGATAAACAAAGTTATACATATTTCAAGTAAATTATAAAATAAAATAAAATTGTAAAACTTCATTTTATTGTAGTTTAGTTATAACGGACTTCTTTAAACAAGCGAAAATTAAAGAATGGGAGAAAAATAAAATTATATAAATTTAGATAATCTGTGAAGATTTTCGCCTACACCAATCACTTATTGTTGATGATAAACTTATAGGTTAGATAAGAATAACAAATTTGGATACTTTTACAGTTAACTTCTGATTATATTCACTTTGATTTCGTAAAAATATATATCTATATATATATATATATATATATATATATATATATATATATATATATATATATATATATATGATGATAAACTTATAGGTTAGATAAGAATAACAAATTCGGATACTTTTAAAGTTAACTTCTGATTATATTCACTTTGATTTCGTAAAAATATATATATATATATATATATATATACACACACATATATATATATATATATATATATATATATATACACACACACACAACATACACACAAACACACACACACATATATATAAACACTGTCAATTTTTTTTTTAATGTTCACTATAAATCTATTGGCTTAAATGTCCAAAGTCTTCATAGCTTATTCTTCATAGTTCATAGCTTTGACGATACTTTTATAAACTGAAATCTAATTCATTACCAACTTCGAATCTATAAAGTTAGCAAATAATTAGTTGACAGATTCGTGAGATCGAGTCCACAGTCCATAACGGGCAGTCATAAAAAAAAAAAAAAAAAAAAAAAAAAAAAAAAAAAAAAAAAATCAATGTATCTAATTTTTTTTGTCTGATGAATGATGCCTTTCCTTCGGTTCACAAAGTCGAATATATTTTAAATTTAAAGAATCCGTTTTAAGTTTCCATGATTCGTAAAATCAAAGAATTATTTCAGAAGCATTTATACGTTTGGCACAGGATAATTATTTATCATCATAATTAATATAATTTTTGATAACTTATATTACAACAATTTTAACTATCATTATTATAGTAAAAAGACACAACATAACTCGTAGATTATATTTAGGATGATTGGTAGCCATTATAGGCTGATAAATAAATTAAAACGTTTATTTTTCCGTTGAACAAAGTTCAACATTTTTTTTTTAAAACGTATTTAGATAATCGATGATTCTTCATATGCACGTTTGTCGGAGTGTTCCTGTTGCTCATTCATTTTCACATATTAAGTATTCACAAAATTATATAACGCGTGATACGATTGTTAAAAACATTAAATATGCATGAAGCATTTCAAAACATTAAATTGACACAAAGTTAATGTAATTAATAATAATATTCATAATAATAGTCTTTTAATATTATACAACAGTATTAAGTAGTTTATTGTGGTACGCCGCAATGACTTGATAGATTCATTACTGTATTATATACTAGAAATAAATAAATATATAATCCATAAAAATAAAAATATATTTTAAAAATCTTTAATATTATCTTGAATGGTTTCAGTATTTTTATTTCTTATTTAATTCCTATACTATTCCTTGTTCAAATGCATGTTACACAAGATTTTTTTTTTTTATTTCAATAAACAAAGTATTCTTAAAATATATTTAAGGTTTACAAAATTGAGAATATTGGTGAAATCTGAAAAGGAAATTTCGCTTATCTGGAAAATTTGTTTTTATACCTATCAAGAACTCTTGTATTGATGTTTTGCTTTATAAATTATAAAACAATGGAACGGAAAATGTAATATTATCACATCATCTTCATTTTTGGTTTAAAAATAAATAAATTTCGGCGCCAGAACTCTTAACAAGAAATAACAAAAGTTTCCACACAACTTACTCGTGTTACGGAGCCAAGTAATTGTATCCTCGAGTACGTCAGCAGATTTTTCTTTATTTGGCTTAGAAAATATCCAACTCCTATTTGGGTGTTGTAATCGCAAAGCGAAAAAACAATGCAGTTATTGTTCTTGAAGTAGTTGTGGTATGTCTTGAAAATGATAAATGATTTTCATTGAATTAAACAGAAGAAATTATTATATTCGGTTCTCATTTTTCCAGTTTCAAAATGTTTTTGGCTCTTGCTCGCCTGAAATTTGAAACTTTTAAACCATATTAAAAAAAAATAATAATAATTTCGAAATTGTGATATATAAAAACATCCAAAAGGGAATTACTGTAATAATCTTGATTAATTGTTTACTGGATACAAGTTGAGAGACGTAAATATAAAAATTTATCTGCAAAAATTGTTATATTTTTTTTTAATTAATTACAAATTCTGCCGTTTCCCAAAGATAGGTTAGTCGCTTATTTAAAAAACAATATAATATTTAAATTAAGCTCTGTTTTAAATATTTTTAATGTATTGTGATTTATTTTATTGTATCTAAGTGCATCGTTCGAATTATTTTAATTTTTAATCCTGTTTTTATTGACTTTTGAAAAATTAGAAAAAAAGTTATAGGGCTGATCTTTCTTTTAATTGGGCGTTTAAAATATTCATTCACTGAGGCAAAAATTTTAATTCGCAAAGTAATATAACTTTGACGATTAGTGAGACGTTTTCGCCCCCCCCCCCCTCCCAATAAAAAATTACCTGTCAAATTATATTCGTCATCACCAATAGCAATCAATTTTTTTTGGGAGAGGGGGGGTTTGACAACCTATAATGCAGTCCCTCTAGCAAAACGTTGTCTTATTTATGTAAATCATTCAGGATAACTGCCAAATAATAGGACATTCGAGAATAAGATATAATTGAAATATATATATCCTAGTACTTACTTACCAGTAATACACTATGACGTCACAACAAACGTTCTTCATAATGACCAACACCAAACATTAACCTGGTAATAATTCTAAAACAGAATTAACAGTATCAAATAACGCAATTTCACGACTTTGATCTACCGGAAATCAAAATTTGGGTAGGTACACGCGCAGATATAGTACAGCTCGCACGTAGCAGACACTTTGAAGAGTTCCGTTTATCCGGAATAATTGAGGATACGGTGAAATTCCGGATAAGAGGTATGATAAGTAAAAAAATATATATCTTGACTGATAATATTAATGACATTTATTAAAGTAATGCGCTAAAAATTTGTTGGTTCGATGGATATTACTACCCGCTTCTTTTTAACAGACATATCATCACTTTTCACTTCACGAATCACGTAAAACCCCCACAAAATACAAATTTTTGAATTACAATAAAAAAAAAAAAAAAATTGAAAATTAACAGTACAAAAGACAATAGTAAGCTGAATTCTTGATTGAAATTCGTATGTGAAACAAACTAGAGGGAAGGCTTCTAAGAAAAATTTCAATTTCTATTTTCACAAGAACTGTAATAAGTCAAGTAGAGCTAGGCTTTTCCGATAAATACATATATGTACTTCATCTTAAGAATTTCATATATTTTTTATTAAATTCGAATTATGTATATGTTTTTAAATATTAAATTGGATATGGGATATCATACAATTTATATACACATGTGTTCAGAATAATAGGACCTACAAGAATAAGATGTAACTTAAATATACCTGCCACAATATTTAGCAATAATGAACTTTTACGTCACATAAAACGTTCTTCATTGTGACTAAGAGCCACTCAGTTTTGCTGTTTGTCAAAAAAACGGACCTATCTTAAAGATTTTAATTTTTTTGAACACCAATGAGTAACCTGGTAATAATTCCAAATTTGAATTATCAGTATCAAATAACACAATTTCACGACTTGATCCGTCAGAAGCGCCACCTGTCTCTTGTCGGAAAATTTCATTAGTTGTAATTTTATAATTATTTCGAATATATTCACATATACAAAACAAACAGATCGATACTATTTATTTATTATATCTTTTTAAAACAGCGATTTAAAGCAATATTTGATTCCTTTTTACTGGCGTATATATTTCAGCTAAGGAGGACTTAGTATAATGAAGCTTCCTAATTTATTTATTTTTAATTGTTTGTCTTATGTTTGATATTGTGAAATTTACATCATGCACAATTAAAACTCCTCAAGAAATGCATGTAAATTTCCATCAAAATTTTTTAAATATCTTTTTATACCATTTAATATGAACAAACATCATTATTCCTCGAACTAGGCTTCATGTACAATGATGAAAAGTGAAATTGGTAGTCTTGATAATTACTATAGTCTATAGTTAAATAATCTTGATAATTTCGAAATATTTTCTGAGATTCTGATGATGAGTTTATTTATTTGTTATTGGGGATTAGCCCTCACACAAATAGAGTTGGTCTTAAAATAAGTACATAATAAATTATATTCAAATATGCAAACGAAATAAAAAATTAATTAAACATAATAAATATAAGAAAATTTGAAATAAAAAATTAAATACTTATAAACGAATGAAAAACAATTCTACTTTAAAATGCATATATATATATATATATATATATATATATATATATATATATATATATATATATATATATATATATATATATTTAAATTTTCTGTTTAGTAGTTCCTCTATTTCATAAGTTAAAAAAGAATATAGAAAACAAAAAGATTAAAACGAAAAAAACATGGCTGCTTTAATCGTATTGAAACGAAAAATATAAAAAGGCATATTTTACGTATTTCGAAAAATCGTATGTAGCCCTATTTTGCTTACTTTTTGCACTCAAAAATATTATATTTTATATTTTTATAAAAACATAAAATATTTTTTTTTAACATAGCAAATGAATTATTTATAAAATCATTTATTCTTTTACTCATTATTCCTTGTGGAAGGAGGTAATGTAAGTCGCCAATTAACGTTGTCCCGGTTTACGTTGTTTCGTTACTACGTCGCTTGGCATCGACGGCCCAATTATCGTTTAACGTTTTGATGTTTCATTATTTCATCGTCCAATATGTGCACTAGTTACTATCTTTTATTTATTATCGTAGTTCACTAAAACCTCTTTATCTTAGTTCATTTTCATAATTACTTTATTGTGTCCATATTATGTATGTACCTGCATATCGATGGTGTCAAAAGAAAGGCGTGAGAACCAAAACGAAGAAATTGAAATTTTTTTAGGAAAAACATATAGTAAGCGATGATTCTTTCATCTCACGCTTGGAACATACAAAATCGGTTTTTTAATTTCTCGATTTTTTTTTATCACTTCAAACCTAGAGTGAGATGAAATATCGCGAACGAATCCTTTTCACTAAAAATCTCATTTTCTTGGTTTGACGCTTATACCTTTCTGCTTTGACAGCGTCGATATTATGCAGTTTATGTTCTGATAACATCAATATGTATTTTCTTTTGTATTTAAATAAATTGTTTGAAATATATTTTTTCTCTGTATTTATTTCGCATTTGATATTATTACTTACACATAAAAAAAAAAATAAAATGTATGTTCACATAATTCTCGCTTAACGTTGTCAAAGTTAACATCCCTGTTTCCAAGTTCTTAACTGCAACGTTAATCGAGGGTTTATTGTAGTGCGATAGAACCTTTTGGTTTTTTCTTCATTTAATATAATATCATAGAAAACATTTTGATGATATTTATTGAATTTTTTAAGCAGATTATGTTGTCTAAAAAAAATTAAATTAAAATGTATGAGGATTGGAGCAATAAGATCGAGAAAGAACTTAAGACGGTTCTTAAAATTAATTTTTTTAAACATTCCTAAATGTAAATTTCCTCTTAGACTTAGTGCACCACATGAAATATTCGCAGATGAAACGTGAAACAGCTATTGTCTTGGACCTTATTTGGCAAGGTGGTGGGGTTGAGGATAAATTGATATAGTAGGAGGAGCCTAGGGGTAGGGGTATATTTGGGAGTGCCTTTATAAAAAGCTGTAATTGAAATGCTAAAACTAAAATAGAGCGAAGATAGGGAATGGGAGTTGAGGTGGTGGAGTGGTAAAGTGGTGAGGATGGTGAGGTAAAAATGGCGAAGTTACCTGTGCTAGCGGAGCCAATGAGGGCTAGCCCCTCCCTCCCCCCTCCACCGCACCATACATCCCCCACTCCTTCCTCCTATTGTTATATCCTGTATTGTGTACCCACCTTTATGGCTGGCTCTCTTGTCTTCACTGCCCTTGGCTATTTTAGCCTTCGTCTTACTGGCAACTATGGCCGTTTTCGTTTTTAGCTGTTTTCCTACGAAGACAGTTTGGGTACACATGCAGATAAAGGACAGCTCGCCGGTAGTGGACACTTTGAAGCTACGGTAGAATCCCGTTTAACCGGAGTAATTTGCGGATAAGACGAAACATCGGAGAGATGGTATGATAAGTACATACAAAATCTTTATATTAATGGAATTTATTTAAGTAATGTGCGAAATAATTTTTTGTTAAATATAGATTAATACTCGCTTCCTTGTACCAGACATATCGTCATTTTTCATTATATGAATCGCATAGAATCACCACAATCCAATTTGCTGAATTACAATAAAAAAGAGAAAAACTTATGAGCTAACACCACGAGAATCAATTATTAGCTTAAAAATTTATGATTGACAAAACAGTGGGAACAATGGCTTACAGTCCTTCATAAAATTCCAATCCCTATTTTCGCAAGAACTGTAATTAGCCTATTAGGGCTCGCATTTCCAACAAATGCATATATATGACTCACTCTTAAGAATTTCACTTAATTTTTATTAAATATGAATTATGTATATGTTTTTTAAAAAAAAAAATTGGATGTAGGAAACTGCGGTTAATACTCTGTGTATTTAAAATTTAAAAAAAAAAACAAGCCCTCCAATACGAATCGTAATTCATATTTCCTAAATTAATAAATTAGATACGTATAATCAAAGTTTAGCTGAATTATGAAATGTGTATAGTAAAAAAAAAAATCTTTAACCAACTGTGATGTCTCATGATCATTTATTTGATATATTATTATTATTAAATGAATTATTTAAAGCGCAATAATATCTTTTTAGAAAAAAAAAAAAAAAAAAATCTTTAACCAAATGTGATGTCTCATGATCATTTATTTGATATATTATTATTATTAAATGAATTATTTAAAGCGCAATAATATCTTTTTAGAAAAAAAAAAAAAAAAAAAAACGTTTTAAGGTCCCCTTTGTCCAAATAACCAAATCTCAAAATGGTGGGTATTTCGGTGCCTGTGTATATGTGGTATGTCCAGCTCAAAAACGAAAATTTGAAACGAAATTGAAATTACGTATTTAAGGTAGTTATATGCCTGGGATGTTACAGCAACTCATTGAAATAGTATGGTTGAACTTAAATGCCGAATTTTCAAAATGACTTCCTCTCAAGTACCTTTAATTTTGTGTTATAGAATAATTAACCATACCTCATTATTAGCAGTAATTAAAAATGGAGAAATATAAACTATAAAAGAATTTGATAATTGACTTAAGGAGAAATATTTCTCCATATATAACAAATTTCCAATATATAACAAAATTTCCATATATAACAAATTTTCATCAATAATAATATAGATGTATAATATAACGTTGGAAAGCTTAATATTTTAGAAAAATTAATATCTAGCATATGAAGTCGTAGAAAGTGATGGATAGTGAAGATAAACGCATAAACTTGAGTGATTGTTGTAGATATGAATTTTTCTTTTACATCATTTGATGGAAACTAAATGGAGTTATGCACAGACCGCACCAAATTTAAAAAAAAAATAATTTTAGTTAAAAACACGCATTTTGGCATCCGTCAATGAGGTTTTTCTAGGCAGGAATCGGTATTAATTTCGTTCATAAATCTATTATGAAAAAAAAACTATTCTTCTCTTAGTCCACAAAATAGTGGGTGGATCCTTGATTTTGATCATCGCTTTTGTGAAAAACACTTTATGAAAACTACTTTACTTTGCGTACTTTATTATAGGCATGCAATATTATCTCTTCCGTGATTTCGAATTTCACACGTCGGTTTTGGTCAGTTCATACCGACTAGAATCACAGGTCTTACATTCATTTTTAGTTATAATTCTAATGGAGAACAGTATCGGAGAATCCTTTATACATTTATTTTGTCACAAATAAAATTAACCGTAATGACTTAATATACCATACTTTGCAAATTTGGTCCGAAATAGGTATAAATCTTTTAATTACATACCCGTACAAACGAACTAGTTCGTAACCTAACACCCCAATGTATTCCCGATAACCCTCCGGGATGTTCCTGAAAAAGAAATGGTAGCGGGATCTCCTAACGTTGAATGGTAATAGTAGTGCTGATAATGACTAAAGTCCGAAACGACCCAAAAAATATTATATGAACAAGAAGTGTAAAAATGTGGTTAAATTGTACTTGGAAATAAATGTATGATTATTATTAAACTCGTTTACCCTTGCAAAATTAATAATGGCCTATTAAAAAAAAAAAAATGGTGTACCATAAATTTATTTATTTAAGATATATATATTTTTTTTTTTTAAAACAATAGATACGATCCAGAGTTTAGTCATTTACATAAACGATTTTTTTTTAAACTTTGAACCTATCAGTAATCAATCGCAAGCTTTCTAGACGTCCCGGCAACCTTTTTATTCCAT
Source organism: Rhaphigaster nebulosa (assembly GCA_948150685.1). Classification (NCBI taxonomy): domain Eukaryota; kingdom Metazoa; phylum Arthropoda; class Insecta; order Hemiptera; family Pentatomidae; genus Rhaphigaster; species Rhaphigaster nebulosa. The sequence goes on from OX411307.1 coordinate 107,973,980, forward strand.
AGGTAAGGTGATTTGTCTGTTTTAATTTTTGTTAATTTTTTATTAATGATTTTAGGATTTTTAATGAGGCATCATAATTTGACCTTACTCTTCCAGTAGAAACCAATGACTTACTCTTTCGTTTTGTACTCCGACCAGAAACTTTCTTGTAATAGGCTACAAATTATTGAGGAATAAAATTTATGGAATCTGTCAACATACACTAAATCAGTTATATACAAAAAAAAAAAAAAACATTAAAAGCAATGCTGGTCGCACATAACCAATGATTATACTCACTTAGAATGATTTAGAATGTCAGTGCTAGAAAAAGAAAAAGAAAAAAAAAACTGACCTGCGCTCCTATATCGGTTGTGTAAATAACCTAAATGATTTGTATATAACAGGACTAAAAAAAAATGTAGGAAGGGTTCTACTAGGCACTAATAAAGTGGTCACATATGACCGGAATAAATCAGAACATCCCCACTAATCCCGGACAGTAGGTCGAGGGGTGGTCATATCTGATCGTAGCTCTAGGGGAGGTTTAGGAGGGCCCTCGTTCAAAGGGGGTTCATCTTTTGTTAGATCACCAAATAGGAGATTCGTTTTACAAGCCTTGGACTAATTACTAACATTTTATTATTACATTAGTAATTTCTATTATTAAAAATAATATTGTTACTAAATGAATGCGCCGAAGATTAAATACAACGCTGATGAATTCTGGTTAAATATAATGTCTAAAAATAAATATGGAGTAAACAAAATCTTGTAGGAACTGCGACGATTTCGGTGAAACACACCTGAGAGTTGTCGCGTGGGAGCATATTGAGCTTAGATGCCCTGGAGTCTTCAATATCCATAAGGAAATCAATTCGAGAGGAAATGAAGGCAAGTTAAAAGTGACTATTTTTCAGTCGGGAAATTTACTCATTTCGGTACTTCCTAATATCTTTAAACTAAGGATTTAAATATGGAAAAAAATATCGATATATATATATATATATATATACCTATATTTTTCAAATATATTGAATTAATAGTTCGATACTTTGCTTAAACCAAACAACACTTTAACTTTTAAACCAAATAGTGCTTAAGATTAAGTGCATATTGTTAATGAAAACTTTTCAAATTAGTCAACGTCTGTTTAGGAAATGAGAGCGTATTGAAAAATGAGGAATTTGAATGAAGATAAGGAAGGAGCATTTGACAGAAGGGGATTCTAGAGGGTAGAAGAACGGGCAAGAAAGGAGCGTTCAAATGTTTTAGTTCTCGCTTCAATCTGCCCTTAGGCGCATTTGATAGATCACCGTATTCCACACAGCGGTAGTCAAAGCGGGGAAAAGAAGTGAGGATACGATATATGAAGATCTCGGTGAAGATCATCATTTCTGATGTACCAGGGTGCATTGACAATTCCCCTAAAAACTTTATTTTGGAATCTTTTTATTATTTTTCTGCTGAAGTCCTACGTGCATACCCACAGTTGGATTCCGTATGTCCAGATAGGTTTTAGGACTTTATTGTATAGAAGTTGTTTTGTAATAGACAGATTGAATTGCCTGCCCGATAACAAATAGATTTTGAGATACCGCGAGTTAAGCTGTATTAATTTTTTTTTTTATATACCTTTCTATCGGAGCTTTGCGTTCAATGTCATCCCGAGTTATTTGGCCTGATTAGAATAGGGTCTCACTTTGTTATTTATCCTAATCAGCAGAAGAAGTTGCTGGGCTGATCCAGTAGCAAGCAAGGTAAGCAACACAGAAACGATGGATAAACCCAGGGAGAGCCCCAAAGGGAAGACCTAGACGTCGAAATTTATAACGATTCGAACATTAAGTTAATAAGGACAATTATTAACGCTAGTATTTCTTCGAAAGCTGATCACACTTCAACCCCTAAAGGGGTAAGAATATAATATTAATTAAAGAATATAATCACAGTCCTACAGTGTTAATAATAGTCACAAACCAGGTGATGGGTTATTTAGTAAAGAGTCTTTGATGGTGAAGACGCCTATATTGTGAAATAATAACGTGAAAATTACACTTATTTGTTTCAACTTCCTGGAAATTTATCTTCAAACCACAATGTTTGCCTCAATGTTGTAATGGAGGATTATATTATTAAATATCATATTTGTGAAGTATTAAGGTCATGGATGGATTTGAATATTTATATCGAAATTCGAAGATTTTGTCTGGCATACTTAAACTTTCAAGAAATATAGGGTCCGGAAGTAAAACGGGGTGATTTCAAAATTAAATTATTTATTAAATAATTAATTTTTCATGTATAAATAATTACGAGAATACCAATTTACATACAATACAAAAAAAAAAAAAATTCTAAACACTACCTTCACTAAGTATCCTCCATTGAAATTTTCGCATCCATGAAGTCGTTCCTGGAAGTTTTGCATGACCTCTAGTAGCATATTGGCGAGAATTACTTCAATCTCGTCCGGAATGCTTTGTTTGAGGGCTTGGATAGTTCTGAATAGATCGACCCCAAACGGTTTTTTTTTTAGGTGCACTCTTAAAAAAAAATTGCAAGCTGTTGAATCGGAAAAGCGAGCCCAGTTTTGCTGAAAAATTGTGGGTTTTTTTTTTTTTTTTTTTTAAAGAAAACATGTTTTTCTACGCCAAATGGCTATTCTTGTACTTTATACTTATACATGAAAAATTAGCTCTCAAAAAAATATCTGTTACTCGTACGAAACAATTGTTCAATTGACTATTTTATATAATAGTTTAACAGTCTCGATAAGTGATCCATTTCAACAAGAAATGACATAAATATTATTTGACTAGTCAAAGATAAGTCATGAGAGATTGATGAAGGTTGATCATTTTTCTAAGTGGTTTGTTTATCTTACGATCCCTTTTATTCTACGGCATTCTAATTCAGAGATTGTTTGTCCGCCGCTGTTGGTCCATTATTTATCCACCGACAGCCCACCAAAAAAAAAATAATAATAAAATAAAATAAATCCTTGATCGAATTCTGAATTAATATGCCAACCTTTCTTGAAGTCTAAATTCATTCATTCATTCATTCAACATATAAGCGAAAATGCTGACCGAATTTCCCCCAAATAAATTTCTTTTCTGTTCAAACACATCGATAAAATCCCAATATCCTAACTTTAAAGGGTATCTGTATTAAATTTTGATAAATCTTTAAGTAAATTGTTTCAACACAATTTTTTCAGTTTGAATTAGGTTCTCAAAATTCTCAACTATTTGGGCTTTCAAATTTGTAGGCGGGGGAGGGGTTACACCCCCCCCCCTTCCCTTCCATGATGACGTCCCTGACATTGACTTTGTAATGAATATTTTTCACTTCAAATCTGGGTAATTATTACTAGTTTTAATTAGTACTAAGAAATACTAATTTATTATTTGAATAAAGCTTAATTTTAAATTATATTTTGAATAAGTTTCGTGTGATAAAATTAAAATGTGAACAAACAAAATATTTATTTTACGTATTAATCGTGAAAAAATCACTAGGGGGTAGGAGGGTTTCATTCATACTGTCCTTTATAAAAAATATTTATTAAAAGAATTTCTTGACCAAGGAAACTTACAAATTAAATGTATTTAACATGTGTGGCATGCGATATCAAGTCTGCAAAAACAAATAATTATAAAATAAAATAAATAAGGTATTATGAGTTTTCAGTAATATATTATTGAACAGGAGGTTAAGGAAATTAACTAGGAACAATATAACAACCTAGATAGACATATTTATTTACAAATAATTTATGGTATACAATTTTTTTATACAAAATATATGGGTGTAGTCGTGTTTTATGATACTATTTATGATATAGTAAAACTAAACTAATAGTTTTATAATCTGAAGGGCTTTTGGAAGAGCGAAGAACTTTAAATAATTATTTTGTATTATCAATTAATAATATGACCATATCACAGTTTTATTTTAATTTTTTGAAATAGTATTTCTAAAAAAACATGCAACCGTTTGTAAAATAGATAAAAATCTGTCCGATTGCAACGCATCATAAGTCATTTCTATATTCTTCAGTAATTAATTTTATCGGTTGAATCACCTCTTGTATCTTCTTCAAAATTTATAATTATTCCATGAAAAAAAAAAAAAAATTATAAATTCTGTAATCTACACAACAGACATAGGATAAAAGAAATTTGCAAAGCATGCAGTTTGGTTGATCTCCAAATTGTAAAAATATATTTAGACAACAAAAGACGAAGGCGGGACACACACCCTAACGGCCATTTTGAAGGTATTGCCAATTTTACAAGCTGCGGGCAATTTTGTATTCAAATTATATTTTTAATTTATGCCAGTTTATATTTATTTTAAAATGCCAATTTATATTTATTGATTCATCATATCTCACTCATATGGTGTATCAGTTTCAGCTAATATTGTTTTAAACTTGTAAACAGCATGAATATTCTGAAAACGGCTACAATGAATACGTTATATTGTCACTGCCTCCTATGTGACCAGTAATCAGTTAAATGCTGTCATATGTTAAAAAAAGCGCAAGGTTATTTAAATTAATCAATAATAGTTCTCTTAATTCTGTTAATTAGGTTACTTGAAAGCATGAAAATTTATCGTGCAAAAAAAAAAAAATATTCATACAGTAACAGTTTTCGTGAAAATAATGTGTTAGTTTGTTCACAGCTCATAGTTTGCTTTCGATGTTATTATCAATTGTTAGTTTCGAACTATTGACTATTACCCCTTCAAAGAATCTTCATATGATTCATGAACAACTTCATTTCATAATTTTTAATTAAGATTTTGGTTCTTTTATATTTTCGGTTCTTCAGAAAATATTAAATATTTACTTTTATATAAGCTATATGTGAATAATTTCTTCGTTAAACACTTATTAATGTTAAATACATGTAAAACCGAAGTCTCGAGGTGTTTTACTCATCATCAAGATTTATCTAATTATTATAAAAATAATACAATGCATTGCACATTTGAAACGTTGCATGTAACATTAGTAAATATTAAAAGAAGAAATTGTCTACATAATGTATCTTATACAAATAGAAATATATCTCCCTATAGTAAGTGAAACTATATTCAAATATTCATAAATAATGACATTTAATTTAGTAGTTTTTCACTTTTTGCTTGTGAGCAGGGTTTGAAATTTATAAATATTTTTCCAACAAATCATGGAATAGCCATTATTTTTTATCAATAAATTAAATTATAATGCCTGATTTGTGCACAAAAATCTATCTTTGAATTTTATTGATTCCATTAAAAATAATGATTAATTCTTGATCGAAAAAAATGTATTCAAAAAATAAAAATCAGAATGAATAAAATTTTTTTTTTCTCTCTATTTACTATATTGTTTACATAAGTAGAAATTATGTAATATTGTATAGTACTAAATAAATACAAGAATTTTATGGACTATTTTATGGACTCTCAGCTTACACCAGAGCACATGGAGAAGGTACCAATTTTGAAGCTGGACTCTTCCAGTTATTACTAATATAGATGAATATTATGTGCTTTATTACTGGATTGGTACTATTATCAGAAACAATTTTTTCCTTTATAATAGCTATCCCTAATATGGTCTATACTTTTTTTGAGTGAAAAAGAAAAGCTTAAAAAAATAGACCTTGGCCTATTGGTCTGATAGATTTTTTGCCACGCGGCAACAGGAAAGCTAACATAGTTTCAGATTTATATATTTTTAAGATAATTAAAGATTTTTAAAAATATTGCTCACAAATGATCATTATTGTTGTTCGAAAAGATTTTGCTCAGAAATAATTATCAAGATATGATTTTTTTCAGCCGTTAATCATAAAATAAAAATCGCTCTTGATAAAAATCATAAATTGATTTACAAAATTGCCAGAAAAAAAATTCGACCGGATCTAATTTTTATTTATTTATTTTTAATTATCGATTTTTCTAGCCCTTTTTGTGAGAATAACGAAATTCGAATACGCTACCGTCTTTTGAAACTATTACATGCATTACGCTAGTTGAATTATGGATGGGACCAAATATTTTTCCAGCTACAAATCATTTTACACAAGTTTACGATTTGACGTAAGTAGTTATTAATATCTCATTTAGCTGTTGGTAACTTGTTACAACCATTAAGGACACAGCGGGCGTTGAAAATACACACAGGGAAGGACGTTAGCATCTAAGAATAGGAAAATAAAATGTCTTCTTAATAAATCTCCCTTCATCAGTTGTATGTTGCCAGTCGGAATATATTCAACCTTTGAGTATAAGTCAGCCGGGTAAATTGTTGCTAATCGTCGAATTATTCTGTTTGTTAGTTGTATAAATCTTTGAACGCCCAGTCCTTCCAATTATCTGTTTGTCACTATTATGAGTTTAGCTATAATAAATAGAGGGCAATTTAAAATTCCAGTATCATTTTCGATTTTATTACACATTCTCCATAGTTAACGTTTCGATGAATCTGTCCCCATCTTCAGAACTTTAATTCTAAAAATTATATAATATGTATAAATGCACCTACAAACATGAATCCTTTGCATATTTATCTACATAAATATATTCATATTATGTATGAATAACTTATTTATAATTATTTATATACTCTATATATATTTATACATAATTATACACACACACATACTTGAACCATCCATTGCATATTAAGTTATACAACAATTATCTAATTACCTATAATTAAACCTTAAATGATATTGAAAGTTTAAATTGCCCTCTATTTATTAAATTATTAATTTAATTAAATAATTACCCTACTGGTAAACGTCCGAGGAATAGACCGAAACGTAGGTGGGAAGATTGTGTTAAGGGTGATCTAATGGATTTGGGTTTGGACGGTAGTCGGTGGACCGAGGTTTGTAGGCAGCGATTGATGGTATCGGCATCGAACCTTCGGGTTAGCTAAGCCTTTTATTATTATTATTATTATTATTATAATTACCCTAAGAAACTGAAACAAAAAAAGAGTTTAGTTTTATTTTACAAATGTGTTTCTTAATAGCTAGATAACGCATTCATTCTTTTCCATGCAAAGTAAGTACCATAGCACATCTCATACCACAAAATTAACTTTCTGGAATAAAGAAGGGGGAGGGGGTGTTTCCAGCATGCCTAGAAGGAATACTGAAACAGATAAAATCCGTAAAGAATGGAATACTAAAACTATGGAGAGAAACCAAAGCAGTATTTATTACAAAACTTGTTAATCAGTTTAAAGATAAGCCTAAGGAATACTGACCAATAAGCCTCTCTTTAGTAGCACTTAAGACAATAGAAAAGGCAATTGATGGTCACATACAAGATGGCAAAAGTGGCCAGATGGCAAAATGTTATTGTTCAATTTTTTGTCTCTTAAGATAAGATAGCAAAATGAAATTTATTTACATTAAAATGCTTAAAAAGATTTGATTATTGATTATTTTATTTAAAAATGTGACAAACAACTATTTTATTATCAGCAGTCCTCTGGGCGATACAGAAGTATTTCAAGAGTTTTTCAGCAGGTAGCAGTAATATCAACGCTAGGTAGCGGGGAGACGAATTTAGGCAAAGGGACGGATTACGGCACCCTTACTCTTTCGTTAATATTGATCAATATAAAAATAAAAACCTTATTTGAAATTAAAAACGAAAATATTCAAAAATATGCATTTATCCTCACATTTGCAAATAATTAACTGTGTTTTTTTTTTAAATCCCTATAAATGCACTAGCTAGGAAAGATATTTGAACAACTGTTTAATAAAAAGGCGAATTAAAAAATCGCCGTATGGATGTTATAAATATACCATTTCACTACTGGTCGTATACCTTTGTAAATTATGGGATCATAGCACTTAATTTTTAATTTACTTCTGAAGATTAATTTTTATTATTTTGTCTTTGTTGCCTCTTAGCTAAATGTACAGTAGTTAGTAGGATTGGTTGACTATTGACGTAGTTCCCCCGGTCAATGATGGTGTTTCTATTGAACTTGTGCACCGCAGAACGACCCTACACCAATGTGAATGGAAATGTAGATCTCCCCTTTAGTTAATAACTAAAGTGTAGTTTGGCTAGCTACCTTTGAGGGTTCACATAGGTATTTTAAGTTAAATTTTATCAATAATGTGACCTGAACTCCCACCGACCGTAGTCCTATTTTCTTTCTTTCTATTTTTTTTTTTTTAATTTTTAATAATAATACTCAAATACCATAGGTATCGGAATTCAGAATGGATTTCTCCTATTATACCTTAAAATATAAATTATTATAATTAGCATTGCAATCGAAACTAAAAAAAATTATTATTTTTTTTTTTTTGGATTATTCATAAGATAGAAATCAATTTCTCTTCAAAGTGTTTTTTAAAGGTTTGTTGCCCAAAAGGTTTCTTGAAGTAATCTTATAGCCTTCAAATTTTATACGATTTTGTTCGTTCAAAACGTCGAAGATTCGGAAGTAAAAACGATCTATAAAGAAATATCGCTTGTAAAATACTTCAACATTATCAAAGATATAGTAAGTATGAATGAGCTGAAGATGATTTATTTTCTTTAATTTTCTTTATCTTGGTTGTTTAATTATTTTGCTATTATTTAATTTAGCTATCTATTCATTTTTATTTGCAATGCACATATGTTATTTTACTTATATTCCTCATTATTTTTTATTTTATTTTATTTTTATTTATTCTGTATATATGGTGTGAATGAATAATTCAGCCTTAATACTTACTGCCTTTAAGCGTGGCAACTTGCATTGAAGATGAAAACATATTACTTAAAAACGTTAAAATACTAAGAAAAGTTGTTTTTGATCACATAGTGTGCATCTAGATTTTTCGTGTCTGTTTTATAATTCATATGTTTCTTTTTTTATTATAAAATGTTTGTAAATATCCTTTTATTATTTTTAAAAATCGAATTTATGTTATAATTTAATACTATGATATGCCAAAGCTGTAGAATTTATATTGTTATTGTTTTTACAATTAAAGATATCTATGTTGTGATACTCCGTAATTAATTTTATTTTGATATTCCATAAATTTTATATTTTATCCCCCAATTTCCACAGTTAATTTTATATCTGACAATTTATTTTTTATAAATCAATCATATTATAGATGAGTGAATTTATATATATATACTCGTAAAAGGACTAAAAGCGCATACTTTTGTTATACAGTTGAACGTATATATTTAAAAAAAAAAAAAAAAAAAAAAAGATTAACAAACAAAAACTCATATGATGATTAATACATTAATAAAGAGGGCGGGAAGAGATTAAAGGGTGGCTACGAGTTGTGGAGCAATTATTTGGATTCCTTGTTGTGTGGAGTGAGCTAATTGGTCTTCCACAAATACAACCTTTGTGAGATGTACCAATGGGACCATTCATCTGACACACGCTCCCAGAAAAGATAAAAAGCCCCCGAACAAAAATGTGACCAATTTATTTGCGAGGGTTCCCCAATACATTGATCCCGTGGCGCCGCGATCATCCCATCGGTTGAGGAGCTCGCCCCGATTGTTTTTTTTTATAATATTAGAATTTGTTAGGATATAACTGGAAGATTCGAAAAAACAAAGCCTTGTCTTCACAATTCCAGTAAATAACCAGCTATGCTATGCTTTTTTTCCCTTGCAACGGATCGTAAGGTTCTTCAAATGATGATTAATAAGGTTGCGGAATAAAGTAGCTTGTGGATTTTGTTAGTCAACTGAAAAATATTTATATATATATATGGTATTTCGCCATGGAGGAAAATTAGGGAAAAACGAGAAATGGAAAATGAAAGCAAGCAATTTAGACATCGTAAATTATTATAATTATCTGGGAATAGGCCTGACCCCCCTTTGTAAACTGAAAACTCATTTCGTAGATAATTTAAATTACTCAAAATCTGCAATAAATACAACCTATAATTGTCTGTTAAACAAAAATTAAATACCGCTATAAATATAAAATAAAAAAATGAATTTTTTTTTTCTGCAGTAAGGTCAATAATTTGCATCGCTTTTCAGGTATGGGGACATCATAGTTTAGAAGAAATAGAAAAACTGAAAATATTTTTTATAATAAATTTGTTCTCTTGTCCTTTGTTTTATGTCTGGAATCTGATTTTTATCCAATAACCTTTTATAGTTTATGTTTACATTTGCAATATGTACAAAGGGTACTCTCTTTTAGGCATCCTAAAATTTTAAATTTGGCTGCGGAAAAAATTAAATCGAAAATATTTTGACACAAACAAAACTCTGGACACTGTAAGAGAACAAATATTCTATCAGAATACGCAAGTTATCAAATAACTATGGATATGATGGGAAAGGCCAGAGCCTCCAATTTTCATGGTCTTTTTAAATATTTAAACCGTGACTTAGGTGAAAAACATGACATATCAGATGTGATATAAGGTTATTTTTAAGTTGCAAGGATAATCAGTTTATGTTAACAATAGTGTAATAAGGAGTGAACATCAAAGATTGTTTACTATCCGTAATTTGAATGTAATTGAGGATTTATATCATTACGTCGCTGTTTGTCCTATTTTACTTGAATATAGGGTTAAGTATTTTTAGAAAAAAAAAAAAATACTAAGCCGTAATGAGCTCATAGAGTTATTGAATGATAAAGACTGGACCATTTTGTTCCAGTACCACAAGTCTGCTTATGTGCACAGAATGTTTTCAGTTCGGCAATATACTGCATAATACTCTTCAGCTAAATGTGAACGAAAATTGCACTACTAAGTATATTAAACAGAAATTGGTTGTTTCCTGTTATTTATTCAATGTATAATTTATTTCATTTAGAAATTAATTATTTTTGTTTCTTATTGTATAATAATTGTATATACTTTAAAGGCAACTCAAGGCAGACAGTATTATGCCATACCAATGAAGGCTTGTCAGGAATTTTTTGTTTGTGTTAAGTGAGAGAATGTAAATTTATTTTTAATATATATATATATATATATATATATATATATATATATATATATATATATATATATATATATATATATATATATATATATAAATGTCCAATATTTAGTCTGCATTTTTGGGATCTTGTCTATTTCTGTCTTGATGACGCCTGAATTGGCGAAGCGTTGAGGGATTAGTTATTTACTGGAATTTAGGAATTTATTCAATGATATCCTACAATTTTTTTTGTATCTCTTTTATTATTAGGATTAATACAAAAAAAAATTATTCGAACCCGAAATAAATATCCGTTTATTCTGCTTCTTTGATGATGGCGGCGGATTCGAGTATTTTAATCCAAACCTCTAGTCTCGTGTCCATCAAGAATGTGGCACTTATTACTCCAGATCATTTCTTTTCTTCTGCATCAACAGATGACACGGATCTTAAAAGACGAGGAATTACTCTTCCTGTGTGGTGCAAAAAAATATGGATGTATACTTTATTTTTTTCAAATTAATTTAGGAACTTTTGCACTTAAATATAAATAGTTCACATTTACCCTGATAAGTTTTTTTTTTTTTTGTTTTAAATCCAACAAATTTTAATCTTGTCTTACAACAAATTTGAATTATATCTTAACCTTTTAGTATATTTAAAATATATAAATTTAATACATTTTTAATTTTTATGAAATAATGTGCTACGAATTTTTAACAAAAACGAAAATTAGAATCATTAAGAAAATCTTATTGAGGATAATTTAATAGTAAAAAGTTTTAACTTTCCAATTTTAATATTTCTGTATTTCGTTTCTATGACTTTCTATTATGTTTTTATGATTTCAACATCGCTACGAAAACTCCCCACCCCAAAACAAAATCAACGATTATTATTTTTTTTATTTTTTTTTTTGTCAATTTCTTAACTAAGATTTAAAACAGAAGATATTTTTGTTATAATAAATTAATTAAATTATTTTACAAAAAAATCGGAAGTCGAGAATACGACTCCGGTTACCCTGTATATTTCAAATTATAAACATTATTTGAAATGAAGGGTTAGATGGTCCGGTAAAACTATTTATTATAAGCCAACGTTTCGACCCAAATTGCAGGTCTTCATCAGGGCTAAATGAACAAGATACAAAGATTAGAGTATAAAATGACACATACAGGGTATTCATTGTAAGACGGCTCAAAGGCATTTTACGGGAAAACGATCGGTCTGGTAGATACATGCTTAAAAAAAAAAAAATAAAAAATAAAAATGTAGACCGTAACCTTTTCTTCCAGGGTATGCCCATTACTTGACACTTTGATTGCGTAAGCACTAGACTCGCCTCCAAATTGATGCAGGCTGCACTAAAGTGATACATGATTCTGACGAATTTTTTTTAATCACTTTTTAATAAAAACGTGATCAAGCCGGTAGGGACAGTATTTTCCTAATAAATGCAAATTTATTAATTAAATTTTTAAATGCGGTTTACACCATTCGTTTTAAGTTTCGTTGTAGGTCACGCGGCGTCAAAATGTCAAATAATGGGCATATTTCAGATGAAAACTTTGCGGTCTACAATTTTTCTTCTAGCATTTTTCTTTCAAACCAACCGTTTTTCCGTTAAATTCGTTTGGGCCGTCTAAAAATGAAATATATATATATATATATATATATATATATATATATATATACAGTGGAGCGTCGATTATCCGAACGTCAGTTATCCGAACGTTCGATTATCGGAACGTTTTTTTTTTGTTTTTTTTTATGTGTGTAATTTTAATTAATTTGATCATGTAAATTATTTATTGGTACTGTTAAAATTATTGTTATTTTGAATAAAATTAAACGACAAATAAAATTATTTTTCCCAGAGTGATTAAAAAGGAAGCCATCCTTAATTATTTCTCAGAAACTGCTTCGTTAAATAGTATTTATATACCTAGAACTGTAAACTGTATATGCGAGTACGTGAATTTCGATTATCCGAACTTTTGATTATCCGAACCACCTCTGACAACATTAGTTCGGATAATCGGCGCTTTACTGTATATATATGTATATATATATATATATATATATATATATATATATATATATATATATACATATATATACATATACGATATGCTGTTCATTTTATACTTCTATCTTTGTCTCTTGTTCATTTGGCACTGATGAAGAACTGCAATGTGCCACTCGGACCATCTCATCTTATCCTTCATTATCTGTACGGTCGACCAGTAAATATTCAATTATTTGAAATGATTCGATGTATAAAAATATAATAGTATCCTCTCTCTCCCTTTTTCTCTCGCTTTGAATCTTTCATTCACTCTTCCTCTTTCTATTTCCCCTCTGACCCTCTCTGTTATATACAGTTTCTGTTTGTAAAATTACTCCCTCGTTATACAAGTAGCAAGCATTGATATAGCTATTGATTTCTTCTGTATTGCATTACTAACTAGCATGCTTTTCGTATATATTGCTATATAGGTAATCCTTAACATATATGTAATTTATAATGTTAACGAATCATTGATTTATATGATGTGATTGTTGATGTAAAAAAAGCAAAAATAAAAACATTGGTTTGGGCTTCTCTCTATATATTTATGAAATACAATCTACTGTACACAATTCAAACTCAATAACTCGAATTCTTTCATAAAACGAAGTTTTTCCCCGTTCCTCTGAATAAACCTCCGTATAGTTTAAAAAATATATAATAATAAACTCAGAAAATATAATAATTTCGTAATGATATTTACCTCTTTAAGAATTAGTTATTAAACAAAATTATTTAAAAACATTACCTCTGTTACATGAATTCTCAAAGTTTATAATATAATTGTAAATCTTATCTTTTTATATGATATAGGGCATTTTGAAAATTACTTGTTTGTTAAAAACGCTACCATACTTATTAAATTTAAGCGGCGATGTATCAATAGTCATGTCTTACTCGTCATTCCAAATTGCGAATTATATCATTCATGACGGGCCGGAAGTACGACTGACGTGTCGGATCCTGAACTGTGCCCAATGAGTGCAACAATACAGAAGTACCGGAGCCACTGACAGATTTAGGTCACCCATCGAACATACACCTGGAAGTAATTCTAAAAAATAGTTAAGTGATGCCTCAACCAAAAACTGCGCGTCTGGCTGTTGTAGTGTAGGGAGCATTCTGAAAATTTAAATTGAAAGTCGGTAAATTTTCGTCAAAACTTACCCATCGAACATATATCTGGATTCTATATCATTTTCTTCTTTGTGTTCGGCTGAAATCGAATGTGGATGTCTGGCTGATAGTAACTGTAGCGAAGTGTGCGCTTCAGTGTTGCAGATTGGGTTTTTTCTCCCTAGATTTAGGGTTTTGTTCACCCTCTGAGGTTGTTTTTTTTACTTTTCTAATCATTTATTCTTATCTTATACTAGGGGATATTTTCGGTTATACTAATAGAAAAAAAAACGAATTAAACATTTAGGGTTAAAGTTGGTGAATTTAGGAGGAAATTTAGAAAGTTTTAGGGGGAAAATACAGGGCTGACCTGGCAACACAGGTGCGCTATAACATCCTCAAAATTGATCCATCGAACACCTGCAACTGGTCTTATTTTCTTCAAAAATATTTTTCTGATATCAAAAATAAGCTTCTACCCCCCTCCACTTTTGCATCGTAGAAACCCTCTACTGTCTGGCCTACTATGATAATCAGCAATATATTTGGTATACCTTATAATATTATCACTATTAACAATACCCGCTACGAAAAGCCACTGTTTTTAACAATCTCCGAGTTCATACCCGTTGAAGCTATTAGGCCCAGAAAGCCTATTAGGAATCGCGCAAGGAAGGGTGGGTCGGGTAAGGGGGAGGAGGAGGGAGAAATTTATACATATATTGTAACGCTCTACAAATAATACTAATTTTTGGCGAGGATATAGGTCCTTCGAGAGGTCCTTATTTCAAAAATAGTCGGTTTTAACATTATTAAAGGCTTCGATATTCCTGCCTTGTTATTAAATCGGAACGGACTATGTCAGCGAGTAGAGGGACATTAGAATAGTGTCTATTTTATTAATGTCCTAATAAATAATAAATAATTTATTAAAAGTTATAATAATGAATTAAAATTACTTTATATTTAAAAGCTGTTCTTGTTCAATTTTTTAGTAGCTGTAGGTACCTCAACATTAAGTGGAAAAGTAAGTTTTGCTTTCTATTGTAGCGTATGGGACTGATTTCGCTACACTTTGAAGTAGCAAGATGTGCAATTTTGATATCAGAAAAATATTGGGAAGAAAATAAGACCAATTCCAATTGCTTGCTTTTTGGGTGAATTTTGAGGATGTCAAAGCGCACTCAGGGCGTGTCTGGCGCACACCTCGCTACAGTTACTATCAGCTAGACTTCCACATTGGATTTCAGCCGAGCACGAGGAACCAAATGATATGAAATCCAGAAATTTGCTAGACAAGTAATTTTTGACGACAATTTAGCAACTTTCTATTTGAATTTTCGAGATGTTCTCTACACTTTACAACAGCCAGACCCGCAGTTTCGTGTTAAGACATCACTCACCAATTTTTTAAATTACTTCCAGGTAATTGTCGATGAGTGACCTAAATCTGCCACTGGCTCTTGGAATACAAGGAAAGGGAAGTAAAATTTTTTTTTAACTGAGACGGGCTGTGACGGATGTGTATGAATCGACGTTAAATCCTCCAAGAATGGACAATAGCTGATTTATCCCTGTTATTAGCGGTAATGCAAATTGACTTCGTCTTCAGAGCCTCGGATAAAACTTCTGTTTCTCATAATTTTTAGAACAAATGGAAGGTCGAATTTTCACTAAAACAAAAATTGAAAATTTCATAATGGCGGGGGTGGGATAAAAATGTTGAGATCCCCAAAAGTCACTGCTCTAATAACAGCTCAATTCATATACAAATTTTCAACCCTCTAACTCAATTTGGAGTGGCTATAGCGATGCGCAAAATATTAAAAACCGCGAAAAACTGGTTGATGTTTGAATGAAATTTACCATCGCTTCCACGGTATTGTTCTACCATGAAAGCACATACAGAATTTCAGCTCATTTGATCCAAAGGGGGCCGCTGGAAGCCCCTAAATGTAGCTGAGGAAATATATTCTCATTTACGAGTAAGACATCCCCGGAACCTGCAAAGTCGTGTTCTAGGGCGTATGAAACAGATATAAAATGTATCTCGACCCCCCTCCGATATCCTTCCGTACAGGTTCGATGAAACTACGACTAAGGAGGTTCATATTGATTAATTATATTGTATTTTTAAAATTACAGTTTCAAAAAATTACTTAGCCCTTAGTACTAGGTTACTTATTAAAGCAATATTTTCCAAATATCAATATAGGAACGCTTTAAGAGAAAACTTCACAATGTCAGAAAATTATAACGAGCTTGTTGGTGTCTACTTGGGGAAGAGAGTAAGGAATTTCGGAGCTGGAAATGAGCCATGGAGAAGTGCGTTGGAACTTGGAATTACACAACTTAGGTATATTTTGAGGAATTCAATACCATCAGTTAGATCGTAAAGTAGCTTATGCTATTCGATCGAAGATTTGACATTGAATTAGCAATACATATCTCGCGGACTGGCGAACATGAAGCAGCCCCGAATGTACTGTTCCAGCGACTATAATGGCAATAATTGTGTCAAGTTTGGATTATATCTGAGACGTGGGAGGGAGGCACATGTGGCCCCACAAACAAAGCGAGCATTGTCGACTCCACTGACTCACCGCACAGAACGGACACCATTCTAGTCTTGGACAACACAGCACTATACGCCTCTAACTGCTATCCATCCATTACATTCTTCCTCGGACAGTTGCTGCAATAGCGTCCCAACTCGTTTCGTCTGTTTGTAATGGGATTTATCGAAGATAAGGATAAAATGCAAACATACTTGAAGACATAAGAAGTTACCTGTAAAATAAGAAACTCAATTATTATCAAAGGAAAGTATAAAGTTTAAATTATATTAGCAATGTGGTTCAAGCTTTGTTACATCGCACAAAATATGCATTAATAGAACTTAGTTCGGTAAAAGTTGGTCAGCCACTTCACTTACCTAATTAAGTAACGTTTATCAGATGATTTCTAGAATTTTCGGTTATTTAAGCATCTCAGGTTCTTTTTCAGTTACACCATTCACGTGGATTTCCCCGGATCTGTAAGAAAAGGGTAGGTAACGTCTACAAAACATTAAAACTTACATCATGCACGCAATCCTCATAGAACTAAACCTGACGTCGAGAATTGCGCGTTTGAATTATTTTATAATTAGAAGTGAAATTCTTAAAAGTATCTACTTCGATGGATGGCACTTCACCGAAACAATTTTGGAAGCTCTCAAAATATCAAGAAAAATTGCGTTGAAAACTCCCTTCCATTGCCCCCATCTCACTTGAGGATTCCCAATGGATGACATTATTCGCGATTCCATATTATGTAAACAATGGGGAAGAAAGAGGAAGAATCATTTACATCAGTTGTGTCGAAGCCAGCAGTGTTCAATGTTTACTTTCTATATATTTTGCACCTACAACATTTATATTACTATGAATTGAATATATTTAACACACTGTAGGTTTAGCGCTACGTACTATACAATACACTGAAGCAGGGGCGTACGCAGAATTTTTTTCGGGGAGGGGATTTAAATTTTTTTTCGGAAGGGGATTAAATAAGAAGGCAATTCATCATCTAAATGTCTATAATTGACAAATTTGGCATAAGCACTAAGGATAAGCATGAAAACTGAATCGAAAGCAATAGCTATAATTATCGAAAATATTAATCTGCTGGGCACTGTTGCTTTAGCTCAACTTTTGTAAACAATACTCATGTTGTTTACACAATAGCTCCCAGAAGCATTTCGGAGAAGTTCTACCATATTTGATTTTGAACCGCACCACGCAGGGTTTGCTTAAATCGGTAGATTTTCTTTTTAAAATATTTGCGTTAATCTAATTAAAAACTCTTTTCGAGAACTTGTTATAAATCGAATACAATTCTCAAAGAGGCTAGGTGAGGTACCCATTTCTAAGTCAGCTGCACTTACCAATGCACAAATCAACGGAACGGTATGATGTATGTTTTTACATTTGGTGCATGTTATTTTATTTATCTTTTAAATAGCGGTCCGGAAAAATCCACGCCATCTTAATTATTGTGACATTGAATAAAATACTGTAGAGCTCACATATGCATAATTCATCAGAGACAACATACTGCAAAGGGCCTACAACGTTTTCTCAAATTAAAATTATTAGTTTCAAGATTTTTATTTGTAAATAATTTAACCGTTTCAGAATATTTAGTGTACTTGATAGTAGACCTCAAGAGTAACAAATTAAGTTCATACTCCTCATCTGCACAGAAAAGCTGGAAATATAAGTATTTTTTTAAGTCAGTAACATTTTTGTTGAATAGGAAGCGATCACTCAAAAACTGTTCGAGGTATTCAAGTTCAAAATTGCATCATTTTAAAGAATGCAAAATTCCCTGCAAAATTTTTTGGCTTATCAAAATCCATTGTAAGGGGACTTTTGGGCGGGCCAATAGCGAAAAGCTTTATTTATTTTTTTAAATTACACTTTATTTGTGAATGTTTTTCTCAGCTCCCTTATTGGCTACAGATACTCCACTTCTAGGAAAACATCTACTTTTATTTACCTTTGATTTCATATAAATTTAGTCCTGATTTCTCATGGAATTTGGTCTGAAATTGGCTCCTGATTTGCAAAAAAAGTGTGGTGTGGAATTAGATTTTCTAATTAGGGGAAATTTTCTAAATACAAGAAGAAAAGCTTCTTTGTGAAATAAAACACAAAGACGGCACAACTAAAGCCAAAACGATTCTGTAATTAAACTCTTTAATTAATTAATTGAAATCTTGATATCTAGTATCACCTCTTTAAATATTTCCTGTGACTTACAAGACGCCTGTATATTAGAAAAAGGCAACGCTTTTAAAATTTCCTTTGCAACGTACTCCAGGATTTTTAAGCTTGACAAAGGAATCTTCAATGAATAAAAAGAGAGAGACAGAAACACTTTATTCCTAAGAAAGACTGTCCAAATACATTGGTTTACTACAAATACAAGCATACTTATCAATTAATTAATAGGTATATTTTTTCAATGTATCATTATATCTTATTTTCCTATCTGTTTATTTTTTTGTATCTCTCTTTTCCAGTTAACCCTCTATAATATCACTACATAACAAAATTTTACATACAATCAAAACTGAAAAAACAAAAATTAAAATATAACGAGATAATAAAGTAATTTAAAAATCTCTATTTAAAACGGTGTTTGTTTTAATTTTTTTTAATCGATTTAAGTTGTAGGCAGTCTTATCGACTAAATATTTCCGTTTGAAGTAGAACCCTTTTGGCGGGGTCTTGGTAAACAGATCTCTTGTCTCTGACTACCTTCTTCACAAACAGGGTTGCCAACTGCTTTGCTACCTCTTGTCATTTTTCACCCCCACTTATACGCTCGTGAAAAAAAACTTCTGACTCAAAAGGATTTATTAGCTTCCAACCCTCATGAAACTGAAAAAGTTAATACGTTCAATGAAAGCGAAACACGGTGTCGGGAACAATGAGGGCACAATTAAAATGCGCTTTGATATTTATTAATCAATATATTACCTCTCATATTAAAATAGTGATTTTTGAAAGAAAAAAATTCAAAACAATGCACTGTATTCCAAATTTATTTTCTATTCCATCAGTCATGACGTTCCTCATTGAGGCTAATTAAATCATCTAATGCAGTTGTTCATAAATGTTTTACAAATTATATCTACATCTATTTAACGATAAGAAATATTTTTTAGGTGCAATGCATTTTATTTAAAAACTTAAGGAAAATTAAAAAAAGTTTTAGTTACACCTTTTACTATGCTTTCTATACATCACACATATATCTGTACCTCAGAATATAATTTTTTACATAATCCGTGGAATAAATACCAAGTTAAGTTTGAATCTTAATTATTAAATAATTAATAACTTTTGAATCTATAAGTCTCGGCAACTGAATGCTTTATTATTTATATATGTACTGATCATCCAGGAAAAAATTAATTATTTTTACCAGGACTTTTCGATTTGGTCGTCTCCCCCTCTTTTGTTTTCTAATCTGTATTCAAAACTTTATATTAGTATTTTTTTTTTTAAATATTGAGGGTATTTATATAGTGGAGGTAAATTTATCTCGAAATTTTGGACTATGGATGCGATACAAAGTGCTTTCTCGCATTTTATTTCAGACCCAGTTTCAACAAAGGAAGAGTTTAATAATTATCCTTTTTAAGAATTATATAAAAAACAAGAAGCATATTTTGATTAATTTTTTATCGGTCTTTGGAGAAAACCAACCTTGATCTGAATCAATATTTTTTTATTTATTTATAACTTAATTAATAAGAGAAAACAATTCATGCTGAACTGACTGTACTATCTCTATTTGTTCAGTCTTTTTTAGATTGTTGGCGTGAGATATACTATCTCTTTTCTGCATTTAAGTGATATTATCTGAACTTTGAAAACTTACGGCTTTGTTTTAAAATCTTCCAACAATATATTTATATTAATTTAGCATGTTATTTCTGTCAGTGGTTTTAGAGTATTATGATTCTCAAAATATCTTAAGTAACTCCCTCCCCTTTTGTTGTTGCGCTATTAAACATCTGAGTTGGGATCTCTTTGAGTCCTGCTTTTCCCTCCACAAGACGAGAGAGGGCTAGCTTGGCTTGGAGTTCTCCAGGCTGACTGCATATATTAAACATAAATATGCATGTTTAAGATGTTTGTTTGACTTTATTTAATTTTTTGTTTTTTATTTTTTATTTTTCCTTTAATATGGTATAAATGGCTGCATATAGCATTAGTTCATATTGCGTTTTAATGTGGCAGATTATATTACTTCACAGTAACAACAGCTTATCACTCTCAAATATTGTTATGAATGCATAAAATTTTCAAGTGCAAAAGGATCTAATATATATTCATGAGGATAACTTGCACCTATCCTCTTTTGTAAGTAAGACAAGTCATATCGGCTACCCCTAGAGTAGACAACGCAAGCAAGACCTTTCGCAGAAAGGGAATAAAAAGCTGGAATTTGACTTTGACCTGAGGGGAGGGGGGTCGGAGGCGGTAGGAATTACAATAGCCACCCCCGCAAAGACTGAAAGAGTTACCCGTCGGCGGCTCCTTGAATATAAAACCTAACCCACCCCCCGCCTTCCTCCCCTTGTTTTCAATGTTAATTTGAACTTCTTTGTCGGTCCTCACCTTTGTTTACTCTCCTTTCCCTCTCCTCATCGTTGTTTCATCTTCCCACTCCTCTTTTATCTTCCAACCAACGCCCACCCTCCCCCAGGTCTTTCAGCCAATGGCTTCTAACCGCAAAAGCATCGCAGGTTATTCTCTTCAAAACATCCCCCTGTTATTAGAGCCATCACTGAGAAACGGCTGCGCGCTGCGCATACAAAGTTGTAGCTAATATGAAAGATCAAATATAGGCAAAGCACATCGCTCGTTAAAAACAACGCCATGACTCGAAACAAATAAATCACCTTTCGAAAATAATAATTGAAATATTTAGTTAAAATATCCAATAATTAATGACAGAAAAAATTCAAAAAATAGTCAAAAACTGTTGTTAACATATTGGAAGATTCCAACCCAATAAACATACCTCTTAATCCATTCATTAGTTTGACTTTTATGATAATGATGCTACAAAATTTGAAAAAAAAATAAAGTAAAACATTAACTACCCCATCCCCATTTAGTGACCAATAATGTAAACACATTTCTCTAATTCTAGTCTCTCCTGTCTATCTGTGGGTCAGTGAAGCCAGGGAGCCTGACTTGAATGAAGTTGTAACGTTTCGCCAATTCAGGACTTAATCCATGTAAGATCATATAAATATAGACCAGAGATAGCGCATCTCACATCAGCAATCTAAAAAAGACTAATTAAATAGAGATAAAACATCTCCCGTAAAACAGTATAGCATATGGTTGCTTAACCTGAGACAACTCGTAACTCAAAAAAGTCAATTTTACAGGAGGAAGAAAAAACGTCATGTCCGTTGACGTGAGATGTTCTGGTTTTCGTTTATTTTACACTAAACTTTGACCGGTTAGTTATCTACTGGTATTACAGATGCTTTAGCAGGGGCGTATGCAGAATTTTTTTTGGGGGGGATTTAAATTTTTTTTGGAGGGGGAATTTAATAAGAAGAAAGCATGTAATCACTCAAGTGTCTATATTCGCCAAATTTGGTGTGTTTTAAGAATAAACATAAAAATTGGATCAAAACTTACTATTAAAAATACAAAAAATACCACTCAAAATACAAACTTTATGTTGATTGGTATGAAAATCATATTTTTTCATAACTTTCGGAGGAGAGGATATATCATCCTGATCCCTCGCTTGCGTACGCCACTGGACTTGAGGCTTTGTTTTTTGAAATCTTCCTATTATTTTTTGTCTCTTGTTTTTGGTTTTTATACTAGTATATTATTTCACAGTTGCAAATATCAATATAAATAAATAAAAATAATGGTCTATAATTTTACTATTAGTAAAAAAATAAATAAATTATGATTTATGAAACCTTCCGATAAGTTTTAAAAGAATCAGGCCCCGCATGAACAAGCCCCTCTCCCACCCCTTCAAGTCATTGTAACATGTAATTTTATAAAAGGCATTATGCGCTAAAGAATCTAAAGGGCTAAATGGGATTGAAGGGTAGGTCGAAATAGGTAGGAAATGAAGGTGGTAAGTAAATAAGAAGGGCGATAGAATCGAATCAGGAGGGACGCTGGAGAGGGGGTGACAATAAAATGGAAGAGGAAATATAATAAAAGGAGGAAAGGAGGATTCAGCTCACGTAGTGGCCATCTCCATACCAACAAGAGATAATTACAGGTCAGCACAAAGGATAGCCGTCGCCTCCTTGGGCTGGAGACCCTTCGCCCTTAGTCTCGCCCATTTCGATTCAAATAGCTCCCTCCCCCCCCCCCTCCCCCAAGTAGGGTCACTCCGGACCTAATTGCTCTTCAAGTACCTAATCCAGTCCAATAAGGCAAAGAAATATTCATAAACGGCCTCTTCTTCCACCTCCTCCAGATGAATCTACGGGAACTGTGCTTTGTTGTCGACAAGAACCCTTCATTTCCGAAGTCGATAATTTCAATGAGGGAGTGGTTTAGTTTATCATTTCTGTATTTTTTTAAAACACACCTACTAAATGTGAAGATACAGTTCATTATGACGTGGTAACGGCTTGTTGAGAAACTACCAGTTGGTTTCAAACTCTTATGTCAGTTCTATATTGGAAGTAGCCGGGGCCACCTTCTTATCGGACGCCTCGGATTATCGGAAACCGATTGGGAAGCAAGTTTTAAAACTTGTGAGTATGAAGTTTATACTTCTCTTTTATTTTAATTTTAATATAATTTTTTTTATTTCATATATACATCATAAATAATCAGCAAATCACTAAAGATGGCCTTAAAAAGCGAAACGTTAAGTAGGTACATAATAGTATGTATATAAGAGGTGAAAACCGAAGAACTATGTAAACCAAAATGAAGACGTAGCAATAGCATAGAAATAAGAATAGAAATAGAAAAAGGCAATTATGATGAAAAAGGTACCTATATAAAGAGCAGATGAAGTAAAATAAAACTAGAAATGAAAATAATTGATGACATTTCTAAGAAAGAATTCTAACGATAGATGTCGAGCTCACCCGATCGTGGCCTATTTAAGTTCCTCTCTTATTGTAGATTGATTGTCTATAAATCTTTGCTACAACTAACTGCAACATTAATTTTTAATGATTTTTCTTTTCTGTGATCGATGCGTCCAAAACTCTTTATTTGGCAAAAACCTTATATTAACTACTTATGCAGTTACTTTATATATTCCTTTATTTCCTTAAGTAGAATATTGATGGTCAAATTTAACCAGCTTTAGTAGCATAAACGTAAAATAAAAATAAAAAGTATTAGGCACCTATATCATTATCTATCTTACTTTATTATTTTAAAATGTTTTATTGCATTGGAAAGGACTGTTTTCATG
This sequence comes from Rhaphigaster nebulosa, assembly GCA_948150685.1. Classification (NCBI taxonomy): domain Eukaryota; kingdom Metazoa; phylum Arthropoda; class Insecta; order Hemiptera; family Pentatomidae; genus Rhaphigaster; species Rhaphigaster nebulosa. Next base: position 107,998,095 of record OX411307.1, read on the forward strand.
GTATATATTTGTACAAGGATTAATTTAAGGATGAATTCCGATTTTGGTCCCGAATTGCATTGATTGGCCGCACTATGGTGGCAGTGCACTGTACTAGCCAATAACATAAGGTTATTTATATATCTCAGCTAACTGTGACGAAAGATTACTATATATATTCTTATTTAAATGGAAAATTTTAAGTGACTTGAAAATGGACTAGTTCCATCTTTTAAAAAAAAATCACCAAGAAAATCGCGAATAATACAAAAATCGTATCGGCAGATGCGCCAGTCGGAGTTCCTGTGGCTACAGCGAACCTTTTAGATAAACCTACTGGTGAAGAATGTTAAACCTCGCAAATTAGCATTATTATAATAAGGAAGTCACTGAAAATAATAATACGAGCCGAATAAAATCTACAGAAAATGATAGGAACATAGACTCGGTAGAAAACGTTTTATTTTAAAAATGAATGAACTTTATTTCAGCTTTTCATACATATCTTTTTTTTTTTTAATATTAATATATTTTACATTTTCGTGCAACAATTTATGACCATTGGTGACTCTTTGCACCATGTTTTATCTTTCAATCATACTAATATTTTTATAAATAATAAAACATTTTTATTTTTTTCAGTAGAAACTAATGTAAGTTTCAAACAATATGTGAGATTTTAGACGAATGAATTGAGATTAATTGCAATGCAATCACACTTGTGGCACCTTTTTCCGTACTATCACTTGTGGATATCGCCCAATATCACCCACCCTCTTTCAATTTTTCACTATGCTTATGTGTATTTGTATATATGTGTATATGTATATACATATATATATATATATATATATATATATATATATATATATATATATATATATATATATATATATATATCAGAATTATCGTAATCATAAGAAATGAGATCAAACGGATTATAGCAAGAGATAGGGTAAGGTGGTGCTGAAGCGATTGTGTTCCGCCTAGGGGAGGGTAGTTTCATTTTGAAAGGATGCCAAGATTGTCCCGAGACGATTCTTTGATCTGTCGCTGGGTTGTGGGAAGTGTGATAGCCTGGGTACCTTGTAATGATTCTTATCTGGATTTTGATTGGCTGTCAAAAACCATTTGTCTCGGTTGGGTTGTCAAGAGTTCCCCTCCCAGCTTCCTCCCCCAACTAGCCTCATCCGCTCCCTTCGATCACTATTCGCCAGTCCATCATATCTCTGACTAGCTTCCACAAGATGCTAGTACTCATTGCAAGGAGTCACTGCGGTCTGATTTGTCGTTGCGCCTAGAAAATAGAGCTTAGAGGAACAAAAATGCCATAGATCCATTACCTTGTAAAACACCAAGATATTACTTGAACCTTATCTCAACAACAAAACAAATTTATCAACATTCGGTTCAATCAACATCTTTAGAATCTGAATAAACCATATCTAGTTCTTTCTTGATCTAGGTGGATGCATGTTTCAGTTTTACGAACTTTTATGACATTTTTTTTTTTTGTAATAACTCAGCCACGTTTTTATCCACAGCATAATGTATCTTGGTATATATCTCGTATCTAGATCTTGACTTAATTGAAAATAATGATTACTGTCTCATGTACAGGATTCCCTCAAGGAACTCCATCATCCTTTTTCATTTACACATTCATTAGAATGTTACCAATGGTTAATTTCTGCTCGAGCCATCTCCTTGTCATGTTAATAAAAAAATTAAGCGGTTTTTGCAAAATTTGAATATTCGTGGTTTTTGTTTTATTTATTTATTTATTTTGCAGTAAATTTAAATTTAAGTACATAAATTTTTAAATGTTCAAGCTTATACTGGCAGGGTATGTAATGGATACCGGAAATCTAATGTCCTTTCGAATGGTGTAATCGGATTTATTGTAAATTCAGTAGATCTGATATTATGAAAGTGTTTTTAAGTATAGAAAACAAAAAAAATTAAAAAAATACAAAACCTAATATATCTCCTTAACGAAAGATTTTTCTAAAAATATTTTTTGCTTGAACTATTGATTCCAAGAGTTTGGATTTTTGGAACTGATACCTGTGTTTGAATTCCGGGAATCCTCAAAAATAGTTTCAATTCCATATTGATTCAGGATTTAACTATAAAATATCAATTATCAATTAAATAAATCCTTGATAAAATCTTCTTTTGAATATGAATAGACGACTATCTGAAAGATACCAAGTTTTTATTTGGTTTTGATCTAGTTGTGTGGATGTTTCAGTTTTACGAACGCTTAATGACATTTCTTGTAATAACTCAACATGTGTCATTCACAGCATAATGTATCTTGGTGTTTGTCTCGTATCTAGGACTTTAATTAGTTGTAAATAATGATTACTGTCTCGTGTGAAGGATTGCCTTGAGAAACTCAATCCTCCTTTTACATTTTCACATTCATAAGAATGAAGAATGTTACCAACGTGTAATTTCTGCTCAAGCCATCTCCTAGTCATATTTAAAAAAAAGTAGTTTTTGTAAAATTTTACGTACGGTTTTATTTTATTTTATTACCTTTTAGGTGTTATAAAGTAACTTTAAATTTAAATGTATGCATTTTTAAATGTCTAAAGTTATACTTGCACGCTTTTTAATGGACTCAGGGAATCTAAGATCCTTTCGAATGGTAAAATTGGATTTGTTGTAGATTCATGTACATCTGGAATTATTTTCGTTTATAGGAATAGAAAATAAAAAAAATATATTTGTTGGATTAAGTACTGATGATACCTGAATTGATCAAACTTTGGTTAGTGAGTTATTTGACTTGTATTTGACATGAAAGTTTTGCATGGAATCTTATTATAATAATTCAAAACATCATTAGTATAATTAAAAATCTTAATGCATCAGGAATTCCTCTAGTTTTAAAATTATTAATATCTCGCATGTAATTCGACAACTTTGCATGTCAGATACACTGATTGCACCTATACCATCGAATCTTATTCTATATCAGATATTTTTTCATTTCCGCATCCCTTGGTCGAATTACATCATTCGGTGGACTTATCCCTAAATGGCCGTGGCTAGTGGCAAAGTAAAGCCATTATGTTTTTAATAAATAAGTAATGGCCCGGAGACGAGGGAACACACGGCTTAGCCAGTGGAAGAGGATTTCCGACCGCCGTTGCAGAGAAAGAGAATAAAGAGGGAATTAGAGGTGTAGCCCATCTGGACGTGTCTCGGATTTGTCCTACCTCTCGCCTTCCCTTGTCCCGATATTTTATACTTTACCTCCTCGTAATAAGATGTTTCCTTCCCTTTCAAAGAGCGGAATAGGCTCTGTCATCCCCGTTTCATTTAAAACAATAGCTTCGGCTAAAACAACAGCTAAGCACAGATAGCTTGTTCGGAAATGAGGAAATTCCGTGATTTCTTGTAATAGCTAATGAAATACCATCAACAAATACCATACCACCACAAATCTGCTAAACGTGCCCGGAATTACAGATTATCCGAAAATCAATCAAAGTAACTTTAAAAAAATGGAACGTCCGGTTTTTTATGTTACAAGCCGACGTTTCAGCCCAAATATGTGGGCCATCCTCAGAGCTAAAATAGATCAGAGAGAGCTATATACGAAATTTTATACAGTAACATTACAAAAAAAAGTAAAATAAAGTAGAACCTCGATTATCCGGCTTGATTAACCGAGAATTTATCTTTCTCCCTTTTTTAAAATTTATTTATGTGTTTTATTTACTTTCCAGCGATGTGCTTGAATATAACAATAAAATTTTAATGTACCTGCAGGGTGAAGGAATAAATGAATCGTCATCATTTCGGAAAAGTAATTAAGACTTTCCGGAGTTTGAGACTTTCAAAAATAATAATCCTTCTAATGTATACGTTTTGAAATTCTGTGAAAATCTTCCTCTAATTTTCTACGTCTTAATATCTTATTTCAGTGTTATTCAGCAGTTATAACCGTTCGCATCGAATATGTCGGCAAAACGAAAGCGAAATTTCTCTAGAAGAAAAAAAATTAAATAATAAATCGTGCTAGTGATAAAGACTTTACTACCTATCTGAACAATTGTTGTTATATGTATGTTTATTCGAGTTATAAATACACATATATTTTGTATTAATATTTTTTATATATGTACTCATTTTTTTTTTCTGATAAATATAAATGCATTATGATTTTTCTATCATCCTTGTCAACCATTAGTAAATATGTAAAAAAAATTGATTATCTGTGTTTTTTTATTATCTGTGCATCTTCCTCCCCATCATTACCCCGAATAATCGAGGTTCCACTGTAATAAAAATATAAGAAACAAGAATCAATAGTAAGAAAAAAAAATGATGAAAATTAATAATAAAAAGAATAAAGAAAGAGAGAAAGTAAACATATAATAATTTATATAAGAGAATTCAGCTATTGTTTATTCTCTTGTAAGACTTGGTATGATGAAGCTCTGGAACAGGTTTCGGCTCGATATCAATAATTCAACTGGATGATTATCACCTTGTTTGCCAAGTTCAATCGTATCACGATATTGGGGAACGAAAAAAAATACTTTTTTCTTGCGAAATAGCTATAGGGTGTGAATATAGATAATGTACCTATGATGGGGTAAAATACACGATGTATGGTTACTTTGTTCAAAATGACTCTTTTTTTTGTAAAAAAAATATAGGTTATTTACAGTATATATTGCCTTTATTTCAAAAATTAGAATAAGTCGGCAAATCCGATATTTTTATCGAATTGAAGAGGAGAATGTAATTATCCAGGTTCGATTTGAAATCCTCCTCCGCCAAATTACTGTTGCCCGAAAAAAAAAATCTAAAAAAAATTATTTTCTTTCTTTAATATAAGAGTATGTATTGCTTTTTTTTTCTTTTTTTTTCAAAAAGTGGAGTAATTTCAGTAAATCTGATATTTTTCTTGTATTTAGAAACCTGAAATTCTCCAATATGGACTCTGAAACTGCGCCGTAAACTCACTGTTGTCCGAAAACTCCTCCAAAAGAACGTTCGTTTTTCTTTCAATATAACAGTATTTACTGCCTTTATTTCAAAAACTGGAGTCAATTCGGCAAATCTGATATTTTTCTCGTATCTATAAGACTGACATTATCCAGAATCGACTCTGAAACCCTGTGCCGCAAAATCACCGTTGCCCTGTGTTATATAGAGCAGAGTTGGTTTATATTATCCCTTATTAAAATACTATCGACTTTAAATTCGCGCACTTACGTATCGATTTATTTTAACGTTTTGGTTATCCTCGGTATTGAGGCCCATTATTGGGTTATCAAAGATGCTTTTTATGAAAATACTATCTATTCTAAGATCGCGTGATCGCGTATCGTTTTATTTTAACATTTCAGATATCCCTGATATTGAGGTCCATTATTGGGTTATCGAAGTTGCTTTTTATGAAAATACTATCTATTCTAAGATCGCGTTATCGCGTATCGATTTATTTTAACTTTTCCGATTTCTTCGTTATCAAGTTCTATTATTATTAATTTATAAAAAATAAGATCTTGTATAGAAACTTCTTTTCTACCATTTTATTACTGTGTGTAGTTGCATTTAGCAATAGTAATAGTAACTCTAAATGAGCCGGCGATATCGGAAATTCTCTAGTAAATTCGCATTTTGCATCCTTAATAATCTGATTAACGATCCCTGTACCGAAAAATTCTGTAAAAGTAATAATTAATCGAATCGCTACGAAATTCATAATTATTATATTAAAAAACTAATGAACGCTTACTATATTGAAAAAAAAAGCACCTCCGCTAACCCAATACTCGATTACGACATGGAATTAAGTTAAGATAAATAATAAATACGTGAGCGCGTGATTTTTGATTGACAAATAATAATCATTAAGCATTGACTTTTATTTCTCGATACTGGATATAAATATCATATCGTGTGTGTTTTTCACTCCGAGAGAAAAATAAAAGTTAATTTCAACCCCTGCCTTTAAAACTTTTATCATAAAGGAAAAATCATAATTCCAATTTCTTCATGTGTTTGTTTTTATTAAAGGAAAATATCGTGTTGCTTTTTTCAATCAGGAATAACTAGAAACTAAATTAAATCTTTTTTTTTTTTATTCGATTAAATATTCATTGGAATAAATTTTTATCCGACTAATTTTTTCCGAATAAAACTTTTGCTTAAAAACCAATGAATAAAAATATATTCGGATTTTTGTGTTTTTTTTTTTTTTAATCGTATAAAATTTTAATCATTTTCATTTTATTCGTGATTGAAAATTCCGTTTAAAAATATCTAAATTATAAATAAACATTATAATAGTCTGTAGGTAGGCTGTTTTATTTCAAAATTAATCCAGATTGAAGACAGTAATAATTAAAGGTATGAGGTCACTTTCATGAATTTGCATGACGACTATATAATTTATGTAATACCATATTATATTTTATATATATATATATATATATATATATATATATATATATATATATATATTATTGTTAAATTTAATTTATATCAATATCGATGAATATGGTACTGGACAGCGAATTCTATTCAGGGTACTTAATCTAAGCTAATAAAGATACATTGAGACTCTCTAGTATGAATAATAAACATTTATATTAATTATAATACGAGCTTATAAATACTTCCTAATGCTATCGGTCCTATATTTATTCTGTTAAAATAAATTATATCAAAAATCCAATAGAGGGTTATGTTATTGTTATTAGGTTGAGAGGGATGACAATAAATGACAGGTCACGTAGAGCCGGCTCAGCATTGTCCAAGTCTCAGGGGCTTCGTAATTGGCTATCGCTCCCCCACCACCGCCCTTCTCCTCTATCTCCACCAATTAGCGCTCTCCTTTCTTAAGGCAATTGCTAATTACTCAAGACGCAATGACTCGATACTCGTTTAGTCAAAAATACGCTTAAAATTTTACGCGGGATCGTTTATTTGACACCTGAACTCGTCATCTGATTAATAACATAAAAAAAAGTGATAACATTTTATTACAATAATACTACTTATAAAGATCCGAAGTATATATTTTTTATTTTCTACTTTATATAATTCGTAATATGCAAATAATGAAGTTTCGCAAAATGTTCTGGCAATTAAAAATGCATAAATACTAACTATGAAAGAATTTTATAATTAACTAAAGCAGAAATATTTTCTCATGTTGAAAACAAATTTCTGTAAACAAGAGTAGTAACATTGATGCATAATATAACGATGGAAAGCTAACGATTTTAGAAAAATTAATATTTAACATATAAAGTCGTAGAAGGTAATGGAGAGTGACTAAAAACCCACGAACTTCAGTGCTTGTTGTAATTAATAATTTCTGCTTTTATATTATTAAAATTTCACTAGCTCTAATTTAACAGAAATTAATCTCTACCCAAAGTAGAGTGACAAGTAAAAATTGTGTGATGCGCGCAGATGTTTTTATTTATTTACTATTATTATGTTTTACCTAACGAATGTATATACTAGAAGTGTTTTAGGTTTCTTTATACATTATTTTTATTCTTAATAGATATTATCCTAGAATAAGGTTTTTTTCTCTCCTTTTTTTTTTTTTTTTTTTTTTTTGTTTAATATTATTATTCTGGTATTTTTCCATTATTACAGTGAAATTATTACGGATATGATTTGTTTTTCGGTGGACTGAAAGGCGAACAAATGAAATATTCGATGAAAAGGTGAATGAGCTCTGTTATTTCTTTCTCAAGGGTCGCATCGAATAATCGATCTCTGCATTGGAGTGTCATGCCTCGATACGGGATGACGAGCCCCGCAAGACGACTATAGGAAGTGAGAATTGACGGGGTATAGATGACGAAAATAAACATGAGATGGTCAGATACAGCGACCGCGGCAGGCTATGAATGGGACCTATGAATTGGACAAGTGCCTGCGTATATTTAGGAACCGTGGGCGGATGGGAAAAATTATTTGGCATACAAAGACACTTTTCTCGTTTCATAAAAGTTTGTCTTGAGCGGATCCTTTACTGGATATATATTTATTAAAAAAAAAATCAGATTGTGAAAATGTTAAAAATTATAATCGAAACACGACACTTGAAATAAAATTGAAAACGGATTATCAGTAATCCGTTACCCACAACTTCCTCAAAATTTCCTCTTCATAATTTATGATTACATATATGATATTATTATTATACTGATGTGTATGTAGATGGGTTAATACTAGATTGGGTACAATAAGGATTAATTATTTATAAATTATAAGCGTAAAACTCAAAACAGAAACAAAATTATAATTTATTTATATATTCTTCATTTTCTAAGAAGTCAGCATTCAATTCTATATTTTTTTTTGGGGGGGGAGGAGGGCTTTCACAGGTGTTATCGGGGTTACTGATGTTTTTCCCTAATTATTATTCGAGATTCATTTCTGGATTGAACAGCATTTCCATAAGTCCATGAAATATTTAGTAAACATTATTAGGAAATTTAAGTTTCGTATAAAAAATATTAAAATAATCAAAGGGGCTGGTGTGATCGAGCGGGCTAGGGCGCTTCCAATAAGCAACCAAAGATAAGCTCGTCGAGCTTAGCTAATATTTGGATGGCCGCCTGCCGAAGAAAACCGCACAGCTTGAGATTTTCTAGGCGATTATTCCCTCCTCCCCGGGTATGTGAGGCACGTCAGCCTACCGGAGGCGACTCATAAGTCACAACATCCGGGCGTAGGAGTGATGACCCTACCCGTGAATCTAAAATTGCGAATCGCTTTGTGGTTTTTTAGGATGTCAAATAGACGCCCGGAGGTTCGATTCATGGACGGTCTGCTTTGGGAGAAAAAATATTGGTCCTCGTGCGCCTGTTGACCTAGAGCAGCCATAATCCGTGGATCTAGACCGATTTGTCACTGTCCTTGAACCCGAGTTAGTCGGTGGCAATGATACTGTCGAATAGGTCCCAAAGAGACAGGTTGTGGAGGTGACTCCCTCCAGGTTGTCTGTGCTCCCGCAAGCGATAAAATGTCTGTATGAAGACCACTTCGCGCGGCCAAAGATTTTCAAGTTCTATAGTGAAAAAAAAAATATATATATACATACATACATATATATATATATATATATATATATATATATATATATATATATATATATATATATATAGTGTAAAATTTATAGAACTTACAGAAGTATATACTAATCATTAGTACACGAATGAATGAATTAATCTCACAAGAAAGGAAATAAAACCTATATTTCCACGCGGAGAAGGTTATAAACCAAAACAATCAAATCAAAAACACGTGTTGTTGTTTTTTTTTATAATAACTTTATATTTTAAAACTTTATGAAAAAAATTTCATGTAAGTACTTTCCCTCTCTTGATAAGTTTTTATTTTTGTCATTATGTACCTTTTCCTTCTAATCCACTTTACCTATCAGCTTGAAATTTTGTCCTAATGTAGCTAGCACCCCTTTGGAGCTACTGATTGAAGGGATTTTCAAAGAATACATGATTTGCAAATTAAATAGAAACACAAATCAGACCAAACAAAAAAATGTAAACTTCAATCAACAACCTTGCTCATATTTTTTTATTAATTGAAAAATCTTTCCTTCAGTAGATGTAATATAACAGAAAGAAAATGTATTCAAAATTTTATTTAAATGTCTTTAGCCGTTTTTGAGACAAATGTACCTTCGTATACCTGGAAAAACCGTTCCTCAGTTCCTTAATAGCAATCAATGATTTTGATTTAAAATAAAAAACAAAAACAATGTTAGACAAACCACATAAAACAAATTATATGATATTAGAAGCTATTTATATCTCAAAAAATAATTTTTAAAAAAAATGTCAATTACAAAACCCGGCATTATTAACTAACGTGTCGACGTGTTGTCCATTATCCGAAAATAACAAGTAATTTAAATTTATCTGTCATGTCTTATCTAAGATAATTATTTGATTAAAATAGCATTCGACGGATAAAAATCATCCGACGAATATTACGTGTTTGATAAATATCACTAGCATATAAAAAAAAAATTAATTTTCTAATAAAAAAAAATTAAATATCGAATTGGAAAAGTGATTCGTGGCATATATAACTGCAAAATATAAAGTAAAAAAAAAATTGATGTAGAACAAAGAACCTTATTAGTATTTGCCTTATTTCTACAAGTTTCATACAAATTTCTGAATTTAATACATAACACAATGTTAGAAATGTATTTTAAATAAATGTAGGTTGATTCTTTTAAAATAACAATTTATTTTTCTTGATTAGTGTGAAATAAAAAACATTTGATTATATATATATATATATATATATATATATATATATATATATATATATATATATATATATATATATATATATATAAACCCCAATTTATAAATTATATATTATAAAACAAGACATATATATATATATATATATATATATATATATATATATATATATAAACCCCAATTTATAAATTATATATTATAAAACAAGACATATATATATATATATATATATATATATATATATATATATATATATATATATATATATATATATATATATATATATATATGTATATGTACATATGTAAATTTTAATACTAAGAAAAGAATATATTAAAATTAAGCTTAAAAAACCCAATAAATGAAGTTAATGAACAACGTTAACCCATTAAAGTTTATATAGTTAACTTGCTTCTACGGATATGAAGTATTCATGACAACGATTACGGACATCTACGTACACATGCACGCAAGCTTTCTATTATAATAGTATATGCTAAATTACTTATCCTTGAATAAAAAACAAACTATCGGGAATAAAAACATTTACCTATTAGCTCATAGAAATTTATCTGAGGATTATACAATTTATTTACAATTCAAATTTGGGAATGATTTGTTAAAAAAATTGGTTATTCGCAAATAACAAGTAAACACGATAAAACATTAGCTTTATTATTTTGAAAATAAAGAATATAGTTAATTTATTTGTTCTTTTTTTTTCGGTATAGTAATTTTTCCGTGTCTTCTGATTTTTACATTTGTTTACGAAAATAACTAATGCTTGGTTAGCATCAGAGATAGGTAAAGCTGTTTCAATATTTTAAAAATTAAAGTATCTACTCCTGATATAAACTTCATATGAGGCTTACTTATCCGTATTTTTTTTTCCAACCCAAACGAAATGCGATTTCTAATGCTTTCTTAATGAAAATATTAATAACTAACAATATTTACTCAAAAATCACCCGATTGTGGAGTAATAGTGTTAAAGCAGGGTGCAACAAAGCACTTGTGGGTGTGTAGAATGAATGACCTTTTTAATTAAAACCTTTTTTTACAAATTATTAATAAACTGTAATATTAAAGTGTTATACTTAATCCATTTTCCTTTGACTTAATAAACCGAAAGAAATAAACAAATATATAATATAAATATATAACGGTTTTATTATTTATTATGTTTATTTTCTGAACCCATTTGTTATTTTCTTTATTCGTATCAATCCTTCAACTAAAAAAAATAAATAAAATAATTCGAACTCTTCCCCAAAGTACATTCATTGAGTCCATTCATTAAAATCGTTTTAAGTTAAACTTTTAAGTCCATTGCGGTGGCGCTATCAATGTTATTTCCAAAAAGAAAAAAATATAAAAACTGTCCAACAATCAAAACTATTGATTTGAACTTCTTAGAGACTGTAATATTTTATTTTATAATTTTAACTCAATGCTTACGTTATCCATATCTCACAAAAAACAAATATCAACTTCTTATATATATTTTTTAATATACGTTTATTTTTTTAAATTAAGAAGAACCATTTCTTTTTATTTATGTGAACTTGTCGAAATCATTTCTTGTGGAATAAAACCTAAGTCCTAGCTTTTATTTGCTAATGTGTTAAAATCTATTCTCTTTCCTGGATAAATAAAAACATACCAAACAAGATTGTGAAAATTTAAATGTTGTTATAGAAAAGTGATAAAAAAAAATAAAATAAATAATAACGTTTAAGCTAACTGAGGAAGTAAGAATTTAATAATGAAGAAAATTTATTTTTGTTTTTAACAATTTAAAATTACGACTGCTTAATTTTTAAATATTTTCTTGTATTTGCTCTTTTAAATATAGAGATGTTAACGACGAAAGGCATAGCTATTTTTCTGTTTAAATATATTAACATAGCCAATCCAATATCAACTCTTGTAATATTTAAAAAAAAAAATTGATATACGTGCGAAATAGTAAATTAAGTACCTACTTTACAACGATTTTACACCAGGAAATATTGATTTTAATTTACAGATATTAATGAAAAGAAAATTTGCAATAATAATAAAAATTTTAATATTATATTTGATTTTGATTTTGCACTATGACAACGATGAAACTCCACAAGCTCCGGACCCTCCACAGAACTGGCACCTGCCTCTCTCACCGGATATACAATTATAGAGGCTTTGTCTACTGTGCATCCACTGCCACTTTAATCGATTATGTAAATAACTAAATATATAATTCAGAATTTGTTTAGGCGGGGGGGAGGGGGGACCACTTATAGGATGTAACTGAAGTAATTATCAACCTGTTCAGAGAAGGAAAAAAAAATATGTTGTATATATATTATACAAAGTCCTACAAAAACAGACTATAGCTGAAGCATGTTCCCCATACTTAGCAATAATGCACAATGACGACATTTTAAGAGCCTCAGACTTTGTTTATTACGTCCAACTTGGTTTATTTTGTCGAACGAAGGGTCAACTTAAAAAAAAAATTGAAAATATCTTTGAAAACGCCAAAAATTATCCTATTATCAATTATAATAAGATTTTATTAATTATAAAATCAAAGAACGCAATAAACGGATTGCCCTCACAGTTTAAAGATTTTTTGTAGAACGATTACATGTTATTGATCGTCCAATTGTTTTCTAGTTCATTAATAAGTCATTTAATTTTTCTTTTTTTTTTTATCTCAAATCAGGGCCCAGGAGTACATATTTCAGCTATAAGCTATTGTTATGTGGCTTGGAATTATGAAGCTCTTCCAAAACTTGAATGAGTCAAAATTTGGTACACCATCACCCCGATTAAAATTACCAGATTACCTATTTTCGGAAGGTAATCAAACTTTGAAACTGCGTCCCTGCAAAGTTGGAACTTTTGACTTAACCGCTCGTTTATCATAAAAATAATAGACGAGCGAAATGAAAGATATAGCGACTGGTACTTGTTGTAGACCACTCTATCCATCTAATAGTGTACAGTTTTTTTTTTCCATTTTTGTCCTCTTGTCCGGACTTAACTTGTTAACTTATTGTTGTTAATCAATAATTTAAAACCAAAGCCCTGTTTCTCGGAAGACTGTAATTAAACGTTATTAGACTTTTCATTATGATGGGAATCTTTACGAATGTACCATTAAGAATATAAATTTACGTGTGATACAGTTTAAATATACGGCTACCATGCTTAAACATAATTATACAATGGTTAATCTAAATCCATGGAGTTATTTATATCGTTCGATAACTAGAAATTATATAATTTTAATATTATTATTATTGGAATTTTATTACCCTTAGTTATTCATTTCATAAATACGATTGAACGCAGAGTTAACATTTTGTTACCCCCTCCCATTCCTTTTTGGTGGACAGTTTCTCTACCTGGGATTCGTTAATTTATTAAATAACGTAATTTCAAATAAGATAACCTTTTTTATTACCTTGTATGTGGCGCATAGTTGTGAATTAGCTTTGAGTCAAACTAAATCAGTCATAAAATATTATAACAACATTATCTGCTATAAATAATATAGCTAAGCTATCTGATATGTAAAACTTTTCATATCTGAGATTATGATGATTTTAATGGCTATCAGCGATAAACAATTTCTCTTTAATATTATATTTATATTATCCTAGTTTTTCTAATGAAAATGACTGAATTCAGTTTCGAATTGAATAACTAATAACAGACAATCATGGTGTGTCCCTTATTTTGTTCTTCTTATTTTTCTATATTTCAATGGAGATAGTGGAAAAAATAATGACACACATGCAGGTCATAACGTGCTAACTATTTTCATATTATGTTTAAAATAGCAAACGTTAATGAAATATTTAATTATTGTGCAGGTGTACTGTTTGTGACATATGATAAAATTTTTTCAGACTGTTGCCAATAATGAGGGGCAGAAACAGAATGAGTTGCAAGACAGGTTCCAACAGGACCACCTTCGACAGCAAGACCACCTTCTACAGCAGCAGCACAAAATTCAAGAGCTACAGGTATGTGATTACAAACAGTGTTGAGCAAAACATAATTATAATTACAATTCCAATTACTGTAATTTAGAATTGCATAATTGTAATTGGTCATTGCAATGTCTTCGGTTCAACTAGTAATTATGATTGCCTCCCACAATTACAATTACAGTTTCATCAAGCAATTGCAATGATCAATTAAAATACTGCTATACTACCAATTCTTCCAAATTACTGTAATTGCAATTGTGATTGAAATTATGTTTAGCCAAACACTAATTACAAAGATGTCTCAGAATTGTTTTATATGATATTTAATTTATTTATTTTTAAGCAGGTTTCATTTATTTATCTGCATAGGCCATTGGGAATTAAATCCATATTCTAGCTAATAGTTCTCTTTTTACTATTGTTGATTCATGTCTGGTTCCATCGTGATTAGATTTGATATTATCCAAGAGAATGTTTAGTTGCCTATAATATTTTGAATTATTACTGAATATTAAAATCTATTTTAAGTCGTGTAATGTTCACTAGACCACCTCCAAATAAATTTTTAACATATATGTTTATTGATTTAAGGTAAATGTGATTTAAAGGTCTGAGGATGGCTTAAAGGCCAAAATGTAGCACCCAAATAAAAGAACTTGTGGTGAAATATTTTCAGCCTTCATTTATTTACATAAATTTTTAACTTTTTAAAAGGAAAAAAAAATTATAAGATTTAATATTTTTTTTGTTAAATATTAGAATAGATTTTTACTTTTAGAGAAATAAAATTTAAACAACTTAATGAATGGATAAGTTGTTTTATGCGATCTGTTATAAAAACCTGTGAGAATTCACTTTAAAAAAGTTAAAATTTTAACATTTATTAAGCTTCGCTATTAATATTTATAATAGCTATATTTATTTTATTAATTATTTTATTCATTTATATATTTTTTATAGACTCAAATATCTTCACAGTATGCTTCTGGGAAGGGGTTGAACTTGGGATCACCTCAAGCACTTATGTTTCTTCCATTCCTGGATCAACTCCGAAATCTGCAAAGTAATTCAGGCCCAGTTGCTCAGACATCCAACACCAGTCGACCACCATCAGGACCAAATGTATGTTTGCTGAGACTGAGGAAAACTAAATAGTATTTTTTTTTTTAACAATAAATTCATGTGAAGGCTACGAACTTATTTCAATATTTTTAGTCATTATTTAAGTTCAAATTTTTTAATGCATAGAAGTTATTTAACTTATTTAATTTTTATAGATAATAAACATGTATAGAGAGAAAATTGAAAATGTAGTGTTTTCCTTTGAAATGCATTATTTTCCTAAATCTATCAAACTATAAATTTAATTTTGCTATAATTTACTCACCATATTTATTTATATGGCTACCAGGCTTATTTATACTCTATGTAAAGCAGTATTTCAGTATGTAATAGTTATCAATTTTATTTGCAGCTGGTTGGAGGTGGTTGGGGAAGTAGTATGTTGATGCGAGAACCATCTCCGCCACCAATGGTAATGCCACCAGATCCTGACACGCCCTTAAATTTGAGTAAGCCTAAAGAAGGAGGACCAGTTCAGACGACACCTAAACTCATACCTCCAAACCTGCTTATGTCTAGAGCATTCCTGCCATATGCAGGACTCCCATCACATGTGAAAAATTCAGGTATGAAACTATTAATGTTTAACTCATATATTTTAAAGTTTTTCATTAAATGGTACCACTTATTCCCAGACATAGAGTTTAAATTTTATTATTTTAATGCACCTATAAACCAAAAAGAAAAAAATATGATTCAAAAAGTACAAGTGATCATATAAATGATATAATTTCATATAATAGGTGATAAGATTTCCCAAATGATCCCAAAAATACAGAATTTAATTGAATCTCATAAGATAAAATAGAAAGTGTCAATCAAAAACTTTTTTATATTTAATATCCATATTATTATTTTTTAGGTAAAATGGGCATGGGTAGCTCTCCTGGTCGAGAAGGAGATAAGATGCAACAATATCCAGGTTTGCATTTATACTCTCCTCACCAACCTCATCCATTAGCAACACCTCTCAGGGATGATTCAAAAGATGATAATGACTTCATCACAGCATATCACAGTAATTAATATTATATTTATATGACAAATTAATAATTATATATGAAATAATTCAAGTGAAAAATGAGACATAATGATAATAAGGGTTAATGAACTGGGAAGTTTGATGCCGATACCCCCAACAATCTCTGCATATATTGGTGGAATATTAAAAATTATTCTTGATTTATATATTTATATAAAATAAAATTGAAATAGTTTAGAAAAAAATGTAATCATTTACATTATATTATTGCCTTTTATAATTTTTTCCTTAGTGTATGAAACTATAAATTTGATTTTGTTCACTTATTATCATTAAAAATAACAAACACCTCCTTCTATTAAGCCCTGTCAAAACCTAAATCAACAAGATCAGACCTATTACAACCTGCCCATCTACACTTGATCTACCGCTTGGACATTCACCAGTTAATTCAGAACTGATTACCTGTTTAGTGATTTTTTTATTGAACTGCCTAAAAACTTCACATGCTCATTTCAGTCAGCATAAAAATAATGAGATATACACACACAAAGTTAGATATTTCAGTTCACTTCAGATTAAATTGGCTAATATATCATAAATACATTGAGCGTTGTAAAATAATTGGTGTTCCTAAACTTTTTAAATCGCATTAGTTTAACAAATACAATATAAATTATTATATTATAACGGCATTCAATAATCTACTCACACACTTGTGCATATAGGTATATTTATATATATATATATATATATATATATATATATATATATATATATATATATATATATATATATATATATATATATATATATACACACATACATATATAAAATCTTTATTAATGTATTTAAAAAAACATATTGCAGATTAGTTCTACAACAACAACCATAAAAAAAAATCATATATATATATTTATATATATATATATATATATATATATATATATATATATATATATATATATGTTTATATATGTGTATATATATATATATATATATATATATATATATATATATATATAAAATGTTAGATGTTTAATAATCTTATATATGCTGAAAATACATTTTAAAAATAGCAAATATCATTATGTATTTATGATACATTTATGATATTGTTAGATATTTCATATTCTATACATAATTTATAATAGTTTAACATTAAAATTTAATCTCAGATTCTAATTCGACTGAAGGTATGATACCCTTACCATTACTAATTTATATATTTTTACATTTCAAATTCTTTTTGCGGCCTATAATGAAGTTATATTTTTTAATTTAATAAATATAACAGAGAAATATATATCCATATTTTTTATTTGCCTTTATTTTAAGTGAATACTTATTGACATGTCTATTTAAATGAATGCTGTAGTATTTTTTCATTATTAATCTTTCTATACTTTAGATACCTTTGGAAGTATACTTAATGTAATATTTTTTTACAGTGTGGGGGCAGGATCCATCCTTTAAACTACAGGATGAATCAAGTGATAAAGGTGAGAAATCAATTTATTATGTTTAAAGATAGCTATGATAAAAATCATCGCATAAATCGCATAAACAGATCGTTTTTCTCGTAACATGGCTTTATGTTAGTGTGTGTAGCTAAACAACTTAAGGAAGAACATTTTAGTGTGTATGCACCAAACAATAACCTTTTGTTATTGAAATAACAATCAGCTTACGGATTAGTGCATGTGATTGAAAGAATGTAAAACAAATCAAAATGTTACAAAAAAAATTCAAGATGATATATTTGACAATGTAGCTGTCTGAAGTTATATAGAGGAAGAAGGGTTCCTCCTCCTTGAGTGTAACCTCCCAGACTAAGCTCTGCCCTCCAAGTTCTTCCTTAAGTTGCTTGTCTATACACGTCTTTCTTTTATGTTTAGTGGAATAAATTTTATAGAATATCAACCATTTGCTATCTAATGATTTATTGTTATATTTTAAGATATAATTGTAATTAGAAAAAAATTAAGTGTTTTAACCTTCTTTTTCTTAAAAAGTAACATATTATGAATTATGCATTAAGGTTCAATACATCTAGTCTTCATAGATTCATAATCCATATTATACATCTAAAAAAGCATACATAGTACAGAATATAAATTATTTCTGAAAACGAATCAACAGATATTTTTTATTAATTTTTTTTAATATGTTTTAATATAATATAACAACCAGATGAAAAAATATATATAGATAACTTCAAAAACATACTGTATAACTAAAGGCAATCAGACACTGAACAGTTTTTTATGAAACACCACACATTATTCATATACTTTTTTTTTCAGCTAAAATGTTGAGACAACCAAAGAGAGAGGGAGAAAATAAACCTCACATAAAAAGGCCAATGAACGCATTTATGGTATGGGCAAAAGATGAAAGGAGAAAAATCTTAAAAGCCTGTCCAGATATGCATAATTCAAATATTTCTAAAATTTTGGGTAAGTATGTTTATATAATTATTGCATTTTTTCCTAAAATTATTATTTAATATTTTAATATTTATTATTTAACAGTAAACAATATAGCTTTAATGTGTACATGCGAAATACAAATATTAATTTCATGTGCAATCTTTCCTTTTAAAAAATTAAACAATGGATAGCCAAAAACTATTAACCTTATAACTGAGCAGAAATGCTGATTTAAAATGTTTAAATTAGAAAAAATTAATTATTGATTGGCCACTAAATAGAAAGAAATAGATTAGTGTAGGAGCTTCTAAGATAGGAGAGTACAGTGCACACAATTGCTATTAAGGAATGTTCATAACAAAGCTAAACCAAATATTTGAATAAATCGTGAAATAAATTAGTAAACAAAATGTATTTTTTTTATTTTATATAATTTTAAAGTGAAAATAAAAAATTACTTTTAAATCAACATATTAAGTATGATTTGTTTAAACTGAAAAGACAAACACTTTTTCTTTCTTTTAAAATGTTTGAAAATCTTAATGAAAAGAAATACCTTTACTCTGAGAAAATATCCTCCTAAGAATAATTATAATGAGCATATAATATGGTGGTATAACTACTGGAATTAAAGAGAAAAATAACTAAGAGCTATTGGAACTTAGTTCTGATAGACATTGGAAATTATTTCTAACCCTTGTTTTTCTTCTTCCCTTTATGAATAAAAACAATTTAAATAATGTCATTGTCTCGAATTGCTCGCACACTTGTGTAACTCACCTACTACTAGCTCTACGAAGCCAATGGGCTTTATATTTGTATATATATATATATATATATATATATATATATATATATATATATATATATATGCATAACTTTTAAGAAACTATTTTAAAACCTTACTAGATAAGTAAAGTAAAATTTTGGTTTTAAATTTTATAGGGGCTCGTTGGAAAGCCATGACCAATGCAGAAAAACAACCATTTTATGAAGAACAATCACGTCTCTCCAAGCTGCATATGGAAAAGCATCCAGATTATCGCTACAGGCCTAGGCCAAAGCGTACTTGTATAGTAGATGGCAAAAAGATGCGCATTTCAGAGTACAAATCTCTAATGAGACAACGCAGAAATGAAATGAGGCAACTTTGGTGTAGAAGTGAAGCTGGTCCATCAGGGATGGCTGGTCCAAGCTTTGGATTTCCTCCAGAGGGGTCTATTTCCCCTTCAGAAGTACTTTCATTTTCTCCAGGAAATTCACCAACCTTTGAGACAAATTCACCAAATCATAATGATGATTAAACTGTGATTTCTTATAGACTGTAAAAAAAAAAAATAATAATAAAAAAAATAAATAAAAAGTAAAAGTAAAAAAATAGGTAAAAATCTGTCTTGAAATCAAATACCTCTATAAATATAAACAGTATTTTTTCTATCAGTATCTATAAAAGTATAAAAGAATGTATTCATATCTATATAAGTCCATTAACCATTTATTAAAATCTACAAAAAAAAATTCTCTCAACAAAAGCCAAAAATCGTTTTATTTGAATTATGTTACAGGAAATTATGCTTGTGAACTTGAATGAAGTTGTTACAAAAAAATTTTCAGATCGTGGTCTTCAATTGCTGTTTTTTTTATCAGATTTATGTTTATTTTCTGTTTTCAAATCAATTGTTTTAATTTATATAGATGAATTAACACTTTTTACTTTTATTTTCATGATTTTATCAACAGTTAGTTGATACTAATATATGTTTTATTTCTATTACAGTGAATATAGACTGTATTTGATATTTATAGAGGTAAACACAATAAACATATCTATCTGTATCCAAGTTTTTTAAAATATGAAATATTTTTTATGTTTTATAACAACTCCCAGCTGTAACATAGGCTGTATATTAGATTTTACAAGTCAGATCATAAAGTTGTGGATATTAAATTAGCTAATTTCAGTATTAGATTACTTATAAATTTATTTATGGTTCCTTAAATGCATGTCTTTCCAATGTATACAAAATACGAACAATATACATGGCGCACTTTTCAAACTTTTTTTATTATTATTTTTTATTTTATTTTTTTATGTGTGTTAATCGTGAAGAATCTGTTTTAAAATAAGATGTATATGTGTGATATAAAAATGGTTTTCTTTGAAACAGAAAATCCAACGTAGTAAACAGTGCCAAATCAATTAGTAATGAGCAATAATAACATCCAATGAAATTCTGCTTGTATCAAATATTCAGGGACCCATCTTCAACCATTTGAACCAGTGAGAATGATCGTGGCGTGAGTCAATTAATCTTCATTTTGAGAAACAGATGGTTTCACTAGAGTTATTGTTATAAATTCCTAAGTCCTAACTTTGTGCAGGAAACCAATTGAATATTGATATATGGTTTGATTAAAGATAATTGTGAAGTAAAATTGTCTACGATTTATTTTTGCTTGTTTAGAAAATTACTTGCACTATTGAGCAAGTCAATAAATTCAATTTTTCAGGTTGAAAAACAGCTAACAAATCTCAAATCAGCAAATTATTGAGATTATGACTTAGTTCACTTATTCTTTCAACAGTTTTGCTCTTCTAGATTGTATTTCTGAACTTAATTAAAAATTGTTGAAAATGTGACTTACGCCACTTTCATCCTCACCGGCTCATATCTTATATTAATTATAATTTATTAATGTTACTATAATACTAATCCATTATACTATGTTTCATTTTTTGAATTTATGCTAAGATCTCATTTTTTCTCCTTACTTTTCTATTTTTTGCTCATTATTATTTTTGAAAACTTTATATTAATACAATTTTTAATCACGATAGTAATTTTATTATATATAAATTTTAATTTGAACTTTTTTTAATTTAAAAAGCAAGTTATTAATATCTGTAAATGAATTTATTAACTTTAATATTATATTTTTCTAATTTTAAATTATAGCTTTTGCTCTATATTTGCTATCTCTTGATATTTTTCATGAGAAATAAATTGCTCATATAGCTAAGGATTATTCATTCATTTTCTTAATAATGTTTATTGAAAAAATATTGAAATTTTACATTTTAATGATATTATTCTCTGGATCTGTTTTGAAGAATGATCATACTGTTTCAATGATTAGATAATCTGTGAAATAAGCAACAAATTTAATTTATTGTAAATATTTTATAACTTAAAGTGGACATTGATTTATTTACGAATACTGTATATATCTTAAAAATTAGAAAAATTGAAACAAAAAAAGAAAAAAAAAGTAGCTGTCATTGTATTTATATAATTCAAATAAATAAATCAAGTGATTTAACTCTAATAAAAACATTATATTCTGTAAAATATTTCAAGAAAATACTCTGCAACAAAAAGTGCGTTGAAGGGCATCAGGAAGGAGCATATTTAGAGTTCTTTCAAAATTATTTTGTAAAAATGATCTCCAAATCATATTATGAATTTTAAATTGATATAATTTAAAAAAAAAATTAACACACTCATTCCTCTTACTAATTTAAGATTATCATCTGTTATAATTATTAGTTAAATTTTATTACATTCAAAATATTGTGTATTCTGCGAAATAACTGCTGTTTAATAATTATACATGTTGTTATTACTAGAAGGTGATTTTTAGAATTTTAGAAATGTGTGATTTTATATTGTATATATTCTTTAGTTCCCTGTTGTGTCTTTATGTGTATACATAATGTAAAATAGTTAAATAAATATTATTTATTGCATCATAATATATAAGTAATATTTGCTGATAAAAATATAAATAATAGAAAAGTGGAAGTGGTTAGTAGGTTAATACAGTTCTTACATTAGGCCAGTACAAAATAGAATTTTCAAGAATTGTAAGAATTAGAGGCTGTACTGGATACCTATAAGATTTTTATTAATATTATTTTTTTTTTTTAACCTATTAGTGAACCAAAGTAAATAAATAAATATTGTATTTTTTTAACATAAGTATTTTACAGTAATTACATTTTGCCTTCACCATTGTACTCATTTTTCTTTGCATATAATTTTATGACCTATTAGCTTTATATTTTTATTATTAATATATGTATTATTTACTTCCATTCATTAAATTTAATTTATTTCATTATTTCTTGACAATGGTGGAAAATGAGTACAATACTTGAAGGAAAATAACATTGTTAGTAGAATTTTCATTCTAGACTGTATGCTTAAATATGATACTATCTTCAGGTGAAGGTATGTTATAGGACCTAAGAACTAAAAATGCATACACACCACTTTCATTATATTCCTTATATATTCTTTTTATATTGTTAATAAATTGTAATATATAGGCATATGGATTAGTAGTTTTTTCGGGGTAGTAATATGTTATGTGCCATTGTTATTTTTTAATAGCATGTGCAGGGTCAGCAATTTAATTGTTTACATTATTAAGTATCTTCCTTAACACCAATTAATTAATAAAGTCTTTGTAAGGAAAAAATGGAACTGACAAAACTTCTAATTTCTAATTAAATATCAGGTTGATTTTTTATTATTTAATTTTTTTTTAAAAACTTATAAAATTCATTAATATTCTCATATTTACTCTTAAATATTTTTTTTCGTTATGATAAAATGTTAGGGACCAAATATTGAGATGACCGAGAATAATTTTATTTTGGGGTGGTTTCGACAGTAAAAAATGTTAATCATCAAGTTTAGCATATTTTCTTTATTCAAATCATTTGTTATCTTTTTTTTTAACTTTAAACATTGTTTTTATGACCACCAGCCATAAAATCCATGGCAGCATTAGTATAATCAAGATCCATAATTATTAATTGTAAAGATATATATAATGGTCTCATGTATTTACTAAATTACATTATAATCAACTGCCGAAATAAGGATCTATTTAATTCAATTAGTACATTATGATACCTTTAAGGAAAAACAAAAAGTTCGGTGCTATACATTTTGCTCGCATCCATAGGCCTCCAATCTCCAATCATCACATTGCGACTAATTCAGTTGACATCTTTTTCATTTAGATGTTTAGCCCTGGGCCATTACATTGTAATCAATTATTAAAATCAGGATTTATTAAATTTATCCATAAATTGGAATGCCCTTTTTTTTTTCAATAGAATTACCCAATCCATTGAAAATTCGTAAAATGGAAAAAATAAAATAAACGAAGAATTTAGAAAAATCTGCCTGGATTCAAAGAATTTATTAATTAAATAGTTACTTGATTAGTTATTGCTGACCCTGAGCATGTATAATATTCTTTGTAATATTAATTATATTTGAGGAGCTGCTTTATAACGTTATTTATTGCATTGTTGGCATTTCATCTGTAAGGCTTTTATATTAAAGGCTCCAAATTTCTCATGTATATTACAATTGATGTATTCAACTTTATTATAAAATATATAAAGTTAGGAATAATAAAAAGTATATAAGTATTTAATATTGATTGTATTAAGTCTTAAATGTTATAAAAAGAAATAAGAAATTCATTAATAGAAATCATGTTTTTAAAGTAGATAGTATTTTTTCTCCCATTTGCTCAAATATTATAGATAATTATTTAGACAACATTGACCAAACTTTTACAACTCCAGAACCATTCTTTCATTTTAATTTTTAGTTAAGATTTGGCATATATACTTATTAAGCTATAACGAAATAAGATAAAATATATATTTATATATATATTCCACTTTTATACATCAATACATCAGGTAATAGGTAATACAGTGAATATGTAATCACCCCAGTGGAAAATCAATCAAAAACTTGACATAAGCATTCAAAATGGAAAAAAAAATATTTTTTTAAAAAGAATCTATTTCTTTTGTGAGATCTCATCTCATCTTAAACTTTAACAACAGTCAATAAAGAGAAAAACATAGAATTCTCAAATAATAGAATCATTTACACACATGACATCAAAAGTTTGTTGAACATCATGACTCATGTGTCTAAGTGCAACAGGGAATCCCTCCCTGAAACAACGCAAACTAATTGATGATTAAAAAAACAAGCAGACACATATATTCAGATTTATAACTTCACTGTTCTTTTCCATTAAAAGAAAAAACAAAAACTAAACAGAATATTTTGCTTTGGGAAATCCTTTAATTAATAAATCTCAGTCTCTCTCTTTCAAAAAAAAAAAATGTGTATATTACATTTTTTGATTAAAATTAAAATTAATTTCTAGTCTTTACTGTTTTGAGTTCATTAATTTGGACAGCTCGATTTAGCTACATATTTAGTCAAAAGAAGTGACTATATGTGTTTGGTGTAAGTCACACAAACAATTTATATATTTCTGAATCTATCAAAAAGTAGAATTCGATTTGCTAAACAATTTTAATCAGCTTGCATTGTGTAACTAGGAAGCGTGTGGAAACTAGCAGGAAAAAACAAAAGTTTGTGTTATTTGAAAAAAAATCCTACGGGTTCTGAGGGATAGTGACACGGTTTCCTTTGCAGGAAGGTTTAGTTCCCACATTCACTTATTTTAGGAATAAGGATAATTATATTATATTCCTATTCTTTAGGGGTAGCTTTATCAGTATATATTTTCAGGATAAGACACTGTTGTGCTATTAACAAACAGTTCCACTCCACCAAATTTGTTGAATTCGGGAGCTATACCATTCTGCCAGCTGCTTTGCCAAGTCTTAACTTTTCCATTGCGGCTTCTACCTCTTCTTCCCAAATCATATCATTATGTTCCTCCTGGACATTCCCTCTTGGTATTTTCTCCTCATCATTTCCAGAAAAAGTCTCTGAGTAATGGTGTCCCCATCTCTCCAAAATATCTTTATCTTTAGTGACCAATCTGTCTCTTTCATCTTTAACATTTCTTATTGGTTTACTTTTCTTTTCTTTCATTGCCTTCACTTTTTTTCCAAAAAAACTTTGACATTTTCTTTATAGCCATTTTGTAGGCTTTGGCCGAATTCCTCCCAGCTCTTTTTTTTGGCCACTCTCACTACCAGCTTTGACTCATTTCTTCTTCGGACATAAAGTTCCCAATTTTCAGGGGTCTTATGTCTATGGTACTTCTTCCAAGCCTCCTTCTTCTTTGTGACTGATGCCTTCATCCTTTCATTCCACCACTTAGTCCTTTTCCTTTTTGATGAAATAATAGCAATCCCACAAGTAGTCATAGCCGCTTCGAATATGGCTTTCTTTATTCTTGTCCATATTTCATCCACATTTCCTTCTATATTGGTGTCCCTAAGTATTAAATCCAATAATTCTGAATATTCTGTTATTTTTTCTGGTAACTGCAGCTTCACAATATCAATTTTCTTGTAGCTTCTAGGGCATTCCTTTCTTGGGTGGAGTATTTGGATATCTCCTATCAACAGAAGGTGATCTGAGCCAATTTCTGCGCTCCTAATTACTTTGACATCAGCAAATAGTCTCCTGATCTTTCGACTGTATAAGTGATAGTCAATTATGCTATTTACATTTCTCTCTTCGGCCGAAAAAGTTATTTTATGTATTTTCTTGTGGGGAAAGAATGAGTTTCCGATAAGCAGATCGTTGTCTACACTTTATAAAACTTCATTTCCTCTACTATTTCAATTTTTTTGCCAGTCAATGTCTCAATATTCCCCCTTCCAAATCTGGTGTCCTTTTGAGCGCCGCGTCGAAGCCGAGTCCTTGCAGGTCCGAGGCAAGTTAAGTTTCTTTGAATCGAATGTACTCCACTATGGGTGATTAGCCCAGCGGAGGAGGCCCCGCATCCTAGGGGCAACTGGTCTCCTGAATATTTATATCTCCTCAGGAGAATGGGTGGCCGGGCTATACCCGTTGATCAACGGGTCTTTATTCAGTATATTCAGACCACTTCTAAGAGGGATCCCATCCACCACCAGGGGGACTAGCTCCGGACAGGGTCAAAGTCAAATACAAAAAATGACACATCTGGAATATTCAAGAAAATGTATATTTTTCAAATGAACAAAAACCTAAACTAAGGTGAACTGGCGTCCATAGGAACGTGAGCAAAATAATTAATAACATGTGTACAAACTCCAAAACGCTAGATCTCTGCTAATACTTAACCGATTTGGATGATTTTTTTTTTTGTTTTGTAGGAAATTTAATTTTCTTTCTAATATTTTTTTTATCATTCAAAAATGTATAATTATTTAATTATGCGCGAATAAAGTCTTATTAAAAAATAAAGTTTTATTTTATTCATAACTTTTTTTCGGGAATGCACTATATAGAAAAATTAAAAGTGCTTTAGAGGGAAAATTTTAGGAAATTTTCATAAAAATCGTTAGAGCCGTTTTGGCGCTGCAGTCTATAGAAAAACGTGTTTTTCGACTATTGCGCACAGGATGGCCGATTTGTTACACACGCATCGAGGAGCGTGTGTAATAAATAACCTAAAAAATAAAACAATAATCAACAAAATCGGTCTACCCGTTTAAGAGATAATCGTGGCACAGGCACACAGACCAATGGCCAAAAATGCGTTTTTTGGGCTCAGGGGGTTCTAAAACGTATAGATCCGTTGAAAACACTGAAATTTGCAAGGAAAACTTACCTATACAGCGATGTGTTATGTGATTATTACAGATATTACTTTCTTTACTCTTTAACTTTTACTAGGACATCGGCTGATATTTTCTTAAAATGAGAGGATGTGAAACCTAAGAAACCCCATTCAGCAAGAGCTATGAAATGGTGCCTAAGAAATTTTATTTTGGGGGAAGGAGGGGAATGAAGGTACCCCTGACAAAGCTAATGCTATATTATGGGACCAACTTTGACCTGTAATAGTTATAATAGCAGATCCTGTTAAAATTTGTAAGCCCTTCCGTATTACTTAAACCATGAAGCGTAGGGTGTTAGCATCGAGCTGAAGTCGTATGAGTAAAGCAGCCATATTAAATAATCACTATTATAAGATTTTTGCACTATTTTAAATACGAATATCTTTATATATTTATATCCAACAGCAAAAAATTACTAATCAGAAAACTGTTCTGTATACTGTTACTTTTTTAATAACTATTAGTAAGTATTAATATTAATTATAAATTTTAAAAATACAAATTTTTAGTGAGGGTTCAGACAAATTATTTATGTCACCATGTAAGTTTTTAAGTGTTGTTTATTTTGGTATAATTTTAGCAATTACTTATAACATTATGAAGCATTATTTTAATATTATTTTTTTTATTAAAACAAAAATAAACTAAATATCTTAGTAATTTATTTAAGTGTCCATGACTGGTTTATGAGCTTTTATGAATTATGTATATTGCACTAAAATCGCAGGTTATAATTCAATATAATTACCTTATTCTAAAATATTCATCACTTTTTTCATTATTAAACAAAACATCACATCTCGCTTCAATAATTCTTACAGAAAGATCATTGAAGTGAGATGTGATGCTTTACATAATAATGAAAAATATATAATATTAATAAAATATTAATATTAAAAAAGTAAAGGATTTTTTTTTTAAAATAAGGTAATTATATTGAATTATGACCCACAATTTTAGTGCAATATACATTAAAAAAATAAATTTTGGCTATATATAATTCTTGTTTTTGTTTCATCTTAATATTCAATTCTGTTTTTAATTAATATTCTGTTAGGAATTTTTAGAATGTGTTTTTGACTATACCGGTCAAATAATAACTGCTTTTTGGGGAAAATATTGTAGAATTTTTTTTTTTAATTTAAGATAATTTAATGTCTTCGGTACCTTGAGACGGTCTCACGTATCACACCTTTACGACGAGTTAAAGTGGTTCTTGCCATCTACTTGGAGACAATATTTCCTTGAATCTTTCTTATGCCGAACCATCAACTCCCAGTACCCTTCCTACAAGAGAGGAAACAAGATTACGCCTTCCTGACCACTATACCCCTTCCTACAGAACCAAAACATTCGAACGTTCATTTCTTGCCCGCTCCATTGCCCTCTGGAATTTCCTCGCTTCAAATATCTGCCATTCTTCTTTTCTCTCCTCATTCGAATTTCACCTTTTTCAACATCTCCTCACTTCCCAAAAAGACGCTGTCTAATCATGTAATTTTAATTCAGGATTAATATCTTGATTAGTAGAAAATATTTGTTTCAATTACACAGACCAACGATGAAAAAACTTTAGTACTGAAAATACCTTTTTCCTATAGTTTTTAGGGTGCTGAATCCAAATATGATATTAAAAAATCTGTATCACCCACAATTGGTGATCAGGATAAATATTGGGCCCTGCATAAGGTATGTTATGTATGCGTCGAAGATCTAAGAAAATGATCAAAAAAGGAGAAAAAACCTTTAAATTTGCTGTTCCTGTGATATGGAGGGAGCCAAGAAATCATTCCGATATTGCTACTTTTGCAGTGTCGATATTACTGGTCATTACTCAAAAAACAAGAAGGTAATAAGCTACCCTAACCTTCCCTCCGCCAACCGACCAATAGGGCACGGTGTAGATTAAATGGTCCCTGAACCACCAGATGATTTAAATTCTATTCCAATGGAAGTATTTTCTGATGTACAATCAGAGTTAGATGAACAAGATTATGAAGAATTCCAATGTTTCACAGAAAATGTAGGGCATAAACTGTTTACTCAAATCGAGCTTAATGACATTGTTAGGGATCTTGGCTTAACAAAAGAAAAAGTTGAATTGCTTCGCTCTAGACTAAAAGAAAAGAACTTGTTTACGGTTGGAACCAGCATTTATGTGTACAGGAAGAGAGAGCAACAATTTTCCAAGTTTTTTGAACAAGAAGGTGATTTAGTGTACTGCTCAGACATTCCTGGTGTGATGATTGAGTTTGGTATTGAATACAAAAAGGAAGACTGGAGGTTGTTTATTAATTCATCAAAAACTAGTTTAAAGGCTATTTTATTACACAATGGTAACATGTACGCATCTATTGCTGTTGGTCATTCTGTATATATGAAAGAAAACTATGAAAACCTAGAAACAATGTTAAATTGAATAGGCTA
The DNA here is from genome assembly GCA_948150685.1 of Rhaphigaster nebulosa. Taxonomy (NCBI): domain Eukaryota; kingdom Metazoa; phylum Arthropoda; class Insecta; order Hemiptera; family Pentatomidae; genus Rhaphigaster; species Rhaphigaster nebulosa. Next base: position 108,027,893 of record OX411307.1, read on the forward strand.
TTCTTCTCATGGTGGGATGATATGTGGTGATTTAAAAATAACATGCATGCTCCTTGGTCAGCAAGGTGGTTTTACCAAATTTCCATGCAAAGTTCAACAAGCGACTCATCATAGAAAAAGCTACACAAGAAGCTTCAAAAAAAAAGAGAAAGAAAGTATAGACCAATTCCAGTTGACAAGTGAAACCTGTATTAGCACATTATATCACTGTTTTAATTAGTCACTGTAAATACAAACCATGCTTATGATGTAACATAGTGTTTCATTAATTCCCCCATACACTGTATAGGGGTTTATATAGGGGAATACTATTGAATACAAAGCATATTGCTGGAAAATTATGGGTGATACAAAAAAAACTAAGGCCAGATTTAGATTCAGCACATAAAAATCTATAAAGATCAACTATTAAAGTTAAAAAAGTTTTCAAAAAAAATTTTTTTGTTGGCCTGTGTGATTATACAAAGTTTCAACTCTGTGAATCATTTCATTATTTTTATATCCTCCAATCATGAAATTCTGTTTAGTAGTGAGTAATTGTTTTTGACGCTGTTTTCTGGATTGTTTCATTATTATTATATTTTTTATTTTCTTGTTTTTTTCATTATTTTTTATTTTCATTTTTTTGTGAGTACAATTATATATATCTATATAATTATATATATATATATATATATATATATATATATATATATATATATATATATATATATATATATATATATATATATATATTTATTTATTTTTTTCTAGAAGCATGTTCTTTAATTTTTTACTTATATGTTATAATTGAGATTATTGTGAATATCAATTGACTTTTATTAATGTAGTCTTTGGCCAAACATTTTTTTCTGTTTTCTTTTTTAGTTGTACATACTTGTTATTCTCAAGGGACCTAGTCCCAGAATAAAGTTTATTTTTCTATTCTATTCATCAGCATCATATTCATTCCTCTATGTACAGCTTAAGCGGTGTGAGGAGGAAGTCTATAGAGCCCTCTCCAGCTCTGTGGGTTTTCCACAAGTTGCCTTCTATTATTCCATTGAAGTCCTCTTCTCAGGAAATCCTTCTTTAATTCATCTTCCCATTTGGTTCTATTCTATTCTAATTTTTTTATAAACTATAGTGTTAAGACATAATATAGGTTTGAAAACGGCCTAAAATCAAAAGGCCAAAACGTCACATTGTGCTCTTTTATAAAGTAATTTAATAAAATTTGTTAGAATTTTATTAATGAAATTGTTTTTGGAATTTATAGCGGTATTTTTTTTTAATCTATGATTAATTATTGTAATTACTTGTTTTAATCATATACCGGATTAATTTTGTATGACATCTGTTATTCAATGAAAAATACTGTATTACTTATTGTAAATACGATGTTAACTTTTAGTTAAAAGAAACCCCTGAGGAGTTTCACCTGTGATGGCTGTGATGACTGAGATGGCTCCCTTATTGTTATTTTATTTTTAAAGTTTGAAGCTGTATATTTCGACTTGGTCCGGATTGGACTTAAATATGACAATATATGCATTTTAAATAATTTTAAGATGCCTGAGGATGGCTTGTAGGCCGAAAATTTGCATCGTAATAAATAAATTAATGAAATAGCAACAACCTTCCTTTATTTTTATATAAATGCACATATTTGCCTTAAATTTGTAATACACATGAGAGAGGAAAATAAAAAAGCACAACAAACATTATGCAATAAATTTATAACTTAATGAATATTAAACTTAAATACAAAATGAAATTATATGTAAAATGGTTCTTCATGTGTACCTAATTTGTATATATAACCAAAAAAAAAATAAAAACTTATCTTACATTACAGGGGCAATAACAAAATAACTAAAAATAAGAACTCAGTTATCACAAAATCGGTTATAGTTGTTTGGCAGTACTTCACCATGTGTTGTTTGAAGCATTCTTTCCTTATCTTGTGTGCTTTTCTTACCTAGAGTAAGTTCATGTTAGCCAAAATTTCACTCTACCATTTCCTAAAATTGTTCGAGATTTGTGCTAACCAAGGATTTCTTCAAAATATGTTAGGAAATGCATTGCTTATAACAGGATTAAGAAATTAGTTTGTCTTATCCAATTTTTCATTGGAGTTCATGATAATGAAGAATTACTGTATTTCTTAAATAGTTCGTAGGTTTTAAATTGTATTAATATTTGAGGAGGCTACTGACGAGATAATTCCATTTATCTATATGCATTTAGTATCTGTTTAGTTTTGATATTTAATTCAGTTATGCATCCATTGCATTAGCTCAATGGCATACCAAGAGCGTCATCTGCCTTGGCCACTACCTATTAGGGATAGTCACAAAGACCTTCGTCATAAAAAAAAAATAAATAAATAAATAAAGGAATCTAAGAAACAATGAAAAACAAAAAGTTTTCTAATTTACTTAATTAACATGAAGTTATCTTGTTTTAAAGTCCTATTTTTAAAAGGAGTACATAGTTCATCCAATGTCAAAACATTTGTAAAATACAACAATCAATTTCTAATAATATGCACTCAATTTAAAAAAATGTTAATATGGTATACTTTCCATCTATTCAATTTAATTCAACTACCTACTTTATTTTACTGGAAGTCATGTTTTAGATTTTAAATATGTATATCTTTAAAAAATTTATTTTTATTTAGATATTTTGTTAGTATTATGCTATAATTATTATGTTAGGAGCGTATTTTTTAGGTAAACATTTTATTACTACTGTCTGAGACAACTTTGGCATTCTTACAGCCTTAGACTGTTTTTAGGATTATTGTTTCAGCTGGATGGTTTTAGATAACAAAAGAGGGCCTAAATATATTTTTTTAAATTTAATATTTGTTAATTTATAGTGAATTGTATTTCAAATAACAGCTACTAAATTAATTTAGGCTTTTTTAGGATTGTATTGCATTATTAATTCAGATTATAATATAAATTTTCATATACCTATAAGTTATAAACTTCAATTACTCAATAGACATAAGGGATCATTTCAGCTAAGAATTTAACAAACAGCAATCTCTTTTGATAGGTGATGGAACCAATATACATAGTTTCAGAAACAGTTTACAGAAACCAGTTCATAAAGTTAATTTAAGAAACTGTTCATAGGTAGCGTTGCTGAAAGGAAACGCCAAGTATTATTTTATTTATTTCGGATATAAAAACCAGATTGGCTGCTTTGACGTTTTATACATGAGTTTTAGCGCTTTATTTTTTTAAATATTAAAACTCTAAATTGTCTTCACGGTCTGTAAACTAGTTGAAAGAGATCTGACTCTAAAATAGTGCTATTGGTTATGTTAGCGCTGCCTTCCGTAATGTTTAGAAAACATTAGTTTGATCTTTAGCCAACAGAAATCGCTGCACATCCCCTTTCTTATCTGGGGCAGAAACTATCGCTATTGATCTTATTCTTAACGAAATTTTCAGTTTAAACAGTTTCTAAATAGACAAGATGGTCATTTTCGAACAATTTATTATCTGTTATGTATTTTTTCAATTGCTTCAGATACCTTTTTTGAAAATGTATCACGCCATAGTTGGTAAAGGGGCTATAACAACAGTTAATTCCTCCTCAAGTCTTATCAATAGTTGCTAATGACTATAAATGATGTAGTTTTCAACAAAGTAACAGGTTATTATAACATAGGATTTTCATGAATAAAAATTGAATAAACACAATACTTCTATTACCAATGAAAATATGACACCAACTCAATAAAATGGTATAGGTAATGGTAGAGGCTCGTTTTTGTCCTCCAAACATATAACTATACAAGTTTTGCATATACTAGTCAATACATACATACGTGGATGATTATTCCAAAAATGGGCATTTTGTGTCCAACATTCCTGGTGTTACATCAACATTTATTGGCCGGATCAATTTTTATGGCTTAATATATGTCAGGCTGCTACTGAGTTCGATTTTTAATCTCAAAATCGAATTAATGATAATAAGCATTATAATTGATCATAAACCACCCAATTCTCATTCCTTTGGCCAGTCCGATGTCGCGTTTTGTTATTTTTAACAATGTAAGGGCAATGACACGTCTAGGCTAGATGATATTTATACCAGCCTTTTAAGTTAAGGAAAGGAAAACTCCTCTAATGCAATGCGCTTGCTATCCATAATTCATTTTATCGCTGTCATACAATCCAATTCTCATTCCTTTGCCAAAGTTTGAATTCCCTGCCAGAGTCTAACTCTTGTCAAGTTCATCATTGTCCTTAGCTAGACAACACTGGCAGTTCCCACCTAACCACGTGTTTCCACTACTATTGTTATTTTAATTAGTAATCAGTAACCTTAGAGTCGTATTACGGAAAGTAATTTGTGGTGTATCAATTCTTTCTCCTCATTCCTTTGTCATCTAACAACATTATCTTGTAAGTATGTATCAAATATGTTATTATTTCATCTTTTTCTAATGGATGACCTAGTAATCTATAGGCAAAACTTCTTTTTTCTAAGTAAGAAATAACTGGGTTATCACTTGTTGTAGCCAAAATAATATTTCCCCTGTGCCTCATTTCTATGTCATTTTTATTTTAACAATTGACAAAAATGAGATACTTGGTAAAAAAAAAAAATAAAAAATGGGATTTTCTACTAAAATCCAGGACCATAACAACCACCTCTGCAGCCCCTGCATTTTTTTTAATGCTTTTGCTATTTTAAAAGCATTTTAGTTAAAAAATAACTGGTAAACAACTTTTAGACAGGCCAAGTGGCCCAAAATCTACTATGGAAGGAGTTTTTTCGGAGGAAATTCAAAATATCAAGCAAAAATAATAGTTCCGAAGACAAAAGTATATTTATAGTGAAACATATTACATTTTTATAGAATGGATTACATGGTTATTGTTTGCTATACTGCAGTTAACAATTATAAGCTGAGCTGCGATTCGGTTTACAGAGTTGTAGATATGTGGATGATTCTCCCAGAACTGAACATTTTGAATGTTGGAATTTCATTAAACAAAATGTTACTAATCCGGCGGGTTTTCACCAAAATCGTTTCTCGCAAAATCGCAACCAAATTTCATTCATATAAGTTTTTCGTTTTTTGTCTTGTCTCAAATATCGAGATTTAACTCGAAAATACAATTTTTTATTTCAAATAAAAAATAACAAATAACCAATAAAATGTGTAAGCTAAAATCAATTAAGAAAAATAAAAAGTCTAATGGCTATGCTTAGGCCTAGAAGTAAGATTAAGTTTGAAGTAGAATCGAATACTGTAAGTCTAGATCAGCGCGTCGTTCGTTATTACGTTTAAGCAGTAAACAATGCCAAGAAAAAATGGCCTGGATGGGCTACCAGAGTGAAATGAAAATGAAACGAAATGAAAAGAAAAATAATTTTATTATTCTGGGACTGAAGTCACTTCAGAAAATTTACAGGTGCATTTGTTTTGATCAGGCGCAGTGTGGCCCTACAAACTTATAATATGATTTATATAAATATTTACGTTTATATAGTAGGTAATAACAGAAAATAAAGAGTGGGAAGTAAGATCAACTCAACGGTTCAAGTTCACTACTGATGTTTACTGACAAGGGGAGTGCATGATGTGTCCGTAGCCGATTTTGATTAAAATTTTTGGGTGATCCTTCACTAAAAAAAGGTCGACCCATATCCTACCGTTTCCTCCAATGTGCCCTAGGAGCTGAGAAAAAAGTAAAACATACTAAAAATGCTTTATTTTATATCTAGTGTTTGAAAAATGATATTGACACGGTGTTTCCAGCTAAACATTTGTTTTTTTAGAGTACATTAAAGGAAGAATATCAACATTAAAAAATAATTGATTTTTGGTCAAATAAATTTTAAAAAGTTTTTAAATTATTATTATTAAAGCTAGTTTACGCTTTATAGATTTTTTCAAACCGAAAATGTTGGCAGATTTGGAATCAGCACACCAAAAAACCTTAATGCTGAAAAAAAAATCATCAAAAACGATTATTTAAAAAAATATAATATAAAAATATTATGTATTTTTAAATAAATAAATTATCAAAGGATGTAATTTCGTTAATGCATAAACAAAACATATTTTTCAAGGGAATGGCAGAACTGATTTTGACCAGTTTCCTTTCCCCCTGCCTCTGGAGTGCGTGTAAGTATAATTTCAGAAAAAAAAAAGAAAAAAAAAGAAGGGGCGGTAAAATTAAGCTTGCCTCCTCCTCTGTCAAAAGCCTAGTTCCGGCCTACAAAGAAGTGATTGTGGTTAGTGGTTATTAGAAAATAGCATACCATAATTTTGATTTTATTTTCTCTTTATTAAAAAGAAATATATATATTTTTTTATATCTGCCAATATTTTATTTTCGAGTCGATAGCTTAAAAATTACACAAAAGAGTTAATTTTAAAGAAATTAAATCCCTCAAATATAAATATTATCCCTTGAGCGATATATTTGTCTCTTAAAAATAAAATGATTTTATTTATTAAACGAAATGACAATTTTACAGACAAATAAAGTGATGCATTTTAATGTGTTTTTTCTCATTATATTTTAAATAAGTCATTTTCTTCTGATCGATTAATTATTCGAAGGTCTATAACCACGTCGGTTGTTTCAAAACCTTTCAAAGTACTTTGTTGTTTAGATGTTTATATAACAATCAGTGTAACCTTCAAGATCCAAACACTGGAATTTAAGATTTGACACTTCCTTTTTTATCGTCCAGTGAATTCTAATTATCTTAAAATGTAAGTGGTTTCTTATTGTATAAAAAGTTTTGCCTTATTTAGTCATTATATACCTTAATTTCTGTCATTAGTCATGTTTTGTTTTATTAGAGTTGGATTTGTTAGATTTGGCATTTCCTTAGTTCTTTTGAGTTTTAAAGTAGAAATGAAAGGAAGAAGTAAGAAACAAGTACTTATCTTATGCATTATGTAATATCCTGTGTTCTCTTAGCATATTATCAATTGAAGACCTGCATTTGGTTTGTTATCAAGCTTTGAATGATAATGTAGATTGCTTTTAAATTTTTGGCTTTGTGATTACTTGCCAAACATTTACTAAGGCATTATACATGTTCATGTCATAATTGTAGAGAGCCTTTTAAACTTCATAAGTTTTTACAAACGCTCAATGGATGTATCTATTTAACATGTTTGTATCATGAAATATCAGTTTCTGGGATTAACTTTAATCAATCTAACATAAATTGTATTAATAATGATATGTTGACAAGTGGGTAATTTATCCATGTGCACTTCTCCAATGCTTTAAGATTTAGAATAAATGAATTAGGCATATAAGGCCTTTTAAGACCATCACCATTGCAAAATGCCTGGTCTTTTTTAGAATATACTTGTAAAAAGTGGTTATTGATTGGTGTATTGCCTGGTTAGTACATTGTTTCTGGATTTTATTTGGTTTCTATATCTTGGAATTTGCTAACACTCTTTCATTTTTCTAATGTGTGATTATTACGAGTCTCACTTTCGAGATAGACTTATATACAATAACTCTTATGATTAGACATGGTATTAGCAAATTTAATATCTAATTTCATTCAAGATAAAACTACTAAAATGCTAAAATTTTCTGCAGAGACTTGTTTCAAACATTTAAATGGAACTATGACTTCTTTCGGTACTGTTCTGTTTTGTTATCTCAAAAATTATTTTGCCACTTTCATCTGTTATCTTGCTTCCTCATCTTAGCTGTGATTGCTTGAGACTTACTACAATAGAAGAACTCCCTACTTTTTTCTGTGTATTACTTAACAAGAAAAGAAAAGATTTGCAAATAATTGAGATTTTTGTTGTATGTTAAAGTGAGAATTTGCCCAGTGTACAGTTTAAGGTACTTACATATACCTGGTCTGTTAATGTCCTTCATAACCTGACACTGATATCGATCTTCTTTTTTCTATTTATAGGAATTTATTTTATGGTGTTGAAAAATTAAATTTTAGTTGCATTTTATAGAAAAAAAAATGGAATAATCCCAAAACTTTTAATTTACCTGCTAGCTATAAAAAATCGTGTTCATTGGTGCATTACTGCTTTAACTAGATCACAGACTTTCTTTGATTGAATAATTCCAAAATTTTGGAAATATTTCCCTGCATCTTCTTCCGTAGAAGGCAATTCCCAGATGTTTATCATTTCTAGTCCTAAATAGGAGATAAAAATATCAAAAAAACAATACTTGTTTGCAAATAACTTATTAATTCTTGACAAATAATGCTGATAAACAAAACAGAATTGATAAAAATAAAAATCTCAAAAGAAACAACGCTTATTAACAACTTATTATTACTTAATAAATAATCTTAATACACTAAACAAGTGATAAGAAAGTTACAGTATAGGTTATAAGGGAAACCAACAAATCGACCGTACAAAACTTTTCCAGGTCTCCTTACAACTTACTTATGATCAAAGTGTGGTTCAAATTGATTATTTGTTGCCAGTAGCGATTAGTATTAACAGTAAAACTTCACATTGCAGTCGCATTATCAGTGGCTGCACCTGAAGGTTGCAGCACCACCACTCTCTAACGCCATTTGTGCTAACTACCTGCTTTATTTATAATTATAAAATTCATATTCATTGGAATTATTAAAATTATTAGTGCTGTTGACTTTCGGTGGTCTGGGGAAGTTTTACCTAAAGCAGTAATAATTTAAATTACAGTAAGGCCCCGACCTCGAACTGAATTGAATCTGTTGCGGTTTTGTTTATCTCTCGAGTGAACAGAAGTCGACAGCACTAATAATTTTAAGTAATATCTAATTGAAGCAGTAATAGTTTTAATGATTCCAATGAATGCGAATCTTACAATTGAATACAAAGCAGTTAGCTAGCACAAACGGTGCTAAAGAGTGCTAGTGCGGCGACCTTCGAGTAAGTTCGGGTGCAGACACTAATTATGCTACTGCATTGCAAAGTTGTGCCGTATTAACAGTTTCACCTGGTAAAACCTTCCTGATCCCACTAAAGACTGAATATTGTCCTCCTTCCAATGCGATTGGGCATTGTAGTAGATGTTGATGGTTGGGTCTTGATCAACTCAAGGTTCCCTGTGCTTAGGATTCTCAAAATAAATCTATTTTTCTTTGCGTCACAACTCTTTGTGAAAAAGACTTTCTTTTGTAACATTGAAGCAGCATTTCACAGATGACTTTTTGGTTTTCGATTTGTATTTCGTTCTGTTTGTGTGGCAACCAATTTCCATCCTTTCAGATCTTTTCTATTGCATGTAAATGATCAAAACTTGTTTGATGAGCAATCTTTTTTCAGGGATTGATAATTTATTTGCCACTTCTATAAATTTGTTTTATTGAAAACTAGTTTCAAATATTATGCATTCATCCTCAGTTCTAAAAACACACAAAAAATTCAAAAATAAGCAATTCAAAATATAGTTTGGTATCATTATACATATTAAATTAGATTAATATAAATCAGTATTATAAAACATTTATGAATTATGAATTTAATTAAGACAAGAAATCAAATACATGTTGGTACTCACCAAGGTTTAAATGGATTATATCAAACAGAAAAGTTTGTACTGGTTTCTTCTCGCATTGAACTAACAATGAACGAAAGTACAATGAACGAAGGAAATATGACAGTAATTCTAGAAAGAGATGACTATAGAAAGAAATATATGGCCCGACTATATGGCCTACCAAAAATACACAAACTGGAAATCCCCATAAGACCAGTCATTACTTACATCAATAGCCCTATCTATAAACTTGCCCTTCCAATCGAATCTATCACCACTAGAAAAAATAAATCTTTACAATTTGCATAAAACATAATTATTTTCAATTTGATAGAAAATTCTTCAAACAGGAAGAAGGCTTACCGATGGGCTCTCTCACCCCTTCTGGCAGATTTATTTATGGACAAGTTATAATAAAAAATTCTTGGCCCAAACAATTCTCAACTAGTTCAACATGTCATATACTGGTATCGGTATGTAAATGGCATTATATGCATATGATCTGGTAAGACAAGTAAATAATGATTAATAATGATAGTGATTAATAAAAATAAATAATTTTTTAAAGGAAATAAACGAAATTCACCCTTCGATTATTTTAAAAAAACAAATACAAAAAAAGACAATTAACGATATCTACTCAACAACCCCCGAAGATAGGCCCATCCCGAAACATTATGTTTTGATTCCATATTACGGCCCTATATCCACCAAAGTCGGAAATTAATTGAAAAAACTAGGATTAAACCCTGCATTTAAAATAGAAAAAAACCCTATCCTCATATTTCTCTTCTCCTAAAGACAAAATAGACCCTTTTCAAAAAAGCGAAGTGTACGAACTAAATTGTAATGATTGTGCAGCCAAATACACGGGAAAAACTGGAAGATCGCTAAATCTGAGATTAAAGGAACATATACGTGCATATAATAAGACAGATAATTCCAACTTTGCAATTCATTTAAATGAAAAAAAAATCATAAATTCATCAAAGACTCAGGAGTTAAATTAATGCATCACGTTGAAAACAGCCTCAAATTAAATATATATGAAGCACTTGAAATAATAAAATCCTTCAAATCCAATCCAGATTTTTGCTTAAATGACCAAATAAATATCTCTAATAGTCCAATCTTAAATGTATTCCCATCTATAACAGAAAAAACAATTACTCACCGGCAATACTGGAAAAATTCTGATCCTTAAACTGTTTACCTATAAACATGATACCTACCTTTCGTTCATTGTTAGTTCAATGCGAGAAGAAACCAGTACAAACTTTTCTGTTTGAAGTAATCCATTTAAACCTTGGTGAGTGCCAACATGTATTTGATTTTTTGTCTTAATTAAATTCATAATTCATAAATGTTTTATAATACTGATTTATATTAATCTAATTTAATATGTATAATAATACCAAACTATATTTTGAATTGCTTATTTTTGAATTTTTTGTGTGTTTTTAGAACTGAAGATGAATGTATAACATTCGAAACTAGTTTTCAATAAAACAAATTTATAGAAGTGGCAAATAATTTATCAATCCCTAATTAGATTGATTCTTCTATTCTTCATGTGGATATCAACTAATCTTTTTACAAATTGTTTTTGTGGCATTCACACATCTTCATCTGATAATGCTAGGAAGTTGTTGGTTTTTGACTTTTTCCGTTGAGCTGGACGTTCTTTTTCTTTCACCACATTTGAAGCATTTAAACTAGCATTCACAAGTTTCTTGAGATGGAGGATGTGCATTACAAGATTCCCGAAAAATTAAAAATCTTTCAATAGTATTTCAAAATGAAATAGTGAATTAAAACATCCCACAAATGCTTTTATTTTTTTTTGGCACAAATTTGGGGTCTTTTTTGATATACGGTCGCCAGTTAGTTTTAAATAAATTATAGTGATTAATAGTAACTGTTCCTAAGTAATCCAGTAAACATATGTTTCATAAATGTAGCTGTCATTTATTAAAATGAATTTGTTTGAGGTATATGACAATTTTTGAAGATGAAAAATGTGTCTCCGATTTTTTAATAGATAATGGACTTCTTCACAAAGAAAGAAAATGTGAAAAAGGACATGAGATGAAATTCTCAGAGACAACAGCCAAATGGAGATGTTACAGAAGACAATGTAGATAAAATATCAATGTTTATACAGGTACTTGGTTTACGAATACCAAATTAAAATTATGGTATTTAATTTTAATTGCTTTTCATATACTCATGGGTAAATGAATATACAACAACTAAATTTTGTTGTAAATAACTTAAAATGAGCACAACTAATATTACAGACTGGAAGAATTATATAAGGGAAGTTTGTGCATCTAATTTATTGCATTATCCAATAGTAATTTATTTTTTCTATTTGGTATTTTATAAAAATAAAAAAACTTCTACTGCACTATTTCTACCATGTGTTTTTATTTTGTACGCAACCTTATATCAAAAAAGACACCAAATTTGACATTTTCAGTGCCAAAATATCTGTATTGTGAAAATTTACCTTACACAAATTTAGCTGATGAAGTTTTGATGCATGCTGTCAATGAAACAAAATGACATACCTACCGATTCATATATATATATATATATATATATATATATATATATATATATATATATATATATACACACACAATACATGTCTAACTCTGTCTATTGAAAAAAATCCGTGTAATTAAAACTTGTTAAGTTAAAGTGGATCATATCCTTTATTACTTGTCTGATTTTCCTACCGACCTACCGATTCATATATATATATATATATATATATATATATATATATATATATATATATATATATATATATATATATATATATACACACACACACACACAATACATGTCTAACTCTGTCTATTGAAAAAAATCCGTGTAATTAAAACTTGTTAAGTTAAAGTGGATCATATCCTTTATTACTTGTCTGATTTTTGTGATGAAAAAAAGTATATATTGATTAAGATCAATAGATATTTGCTTTGAAGATTTCATTTTACCGAATTGCCCTTGGCCTGAAAATAGTAAAATACAACATAATAATAATGGTTTTTAAAGGGATACAAAGTATACCGTAATATAAAATGTATATATAATAATAATAGTGGAGTAGCTCAGGGGTAAGGCACTGTGTTACCATGCTCCTGGTCCCGGGTTCGAGACCGCCTGTGGCAGATAATTATTTATTCTGTTATCAGCAGTGGATCGAACCTGTGGGATCGGGAGACCTCCTGGGGACAACCCAGCCTCTATAAAGTGGGTACCCTTAATTGGGGGGGGAGGAAACCTGGCGGTTGAGCGTGATCTTGGCCAAATCACCTCCTTGCACAACCGTTGGCCTGGAAACAGTACGGTCCTTACCAAGTACTGTACCCAAGACCCTTCATGGGTTGTAGTGGTACAGATTTTTTTTTAAATAATAATAATAACGTTTATTTGTGCAAAATGCATTTTTATAATAAATATATAAAATAAAAAATTTAAAAATAATAAAATAACTGAAATCACTTCCAATAAAACAAAATGGATAGTATTTTACTTAAGTCGACTGAAATCATTAACAGCATTTGTAAATGTATTTATACACAGTGATTATATAATTTATGATAACAAATATATCTGTGATTATAGCAACGTTTTCGACCAATATAAATAAATTAATTTGAAATTATTAAACTAAAATAAAAGGCTAAATATAGTATAAAGATGATAATATATAATAAAAGGAGAGAAATTAGGTAAAATTTAAAGCAATCTTTTATGTAATATTTATTGTTTATCTTGTCAATCAAGCATGTTAAAAAAGTAATTTAAGAATTTTCACATGCTATATTAGAAGAAATGCAAGAGACTTATGAAATGCTTCATAAGATTTATCTTTGGGTTTTCCAAATGATCTTATGTCTCTTGTTGGTATATCGAGTTGAAATGGCTTTATGCTACTTTCAGATGGCAATACTCCCTTGGTGTCTTTCTTTTCCAAGTCCTTAGAACAGAAGAAACCTTTCTACATCCTTGATCTTCTCACTCTATATTCGTCTATCCCCTCTTTGAATACAAGATCTCTTCCTTTCGATTTTTCTATACCCTCCTACAGAATTTCTTGCTTCAGCAAATCTTTTGTCATTCGCGCTACCTCTTTTTGGAACTCTTAATCCATCTCTATTCGTCAATAGAGTCCTCTACATGATTTAAAAAACAGTTATCCTTTCACCTCCTTCATAATCAAACCACTCTATCGATGAAGACAATATGTATTTCTGTCAATAATAATTGAGGCCATTTCCGGAAGAATGGCATGCAAATTAATAAATTGAGAAATCACAGCCATAAAGTATCAATTTATTATGAAATAATATAACGCGATTGTAAAGTTCTGAAATTTGTTTATGCAATTAATTTAATGAGTTTTTTATAAAATACTTTTATCAAATGTTGATGTAAACTTTTATATCATTATATAGAATACATTTCAAAATAGGTCTGCATACGCCCTTTTTCCGGAAATTCATTTTCATTGAGGGTTTTGTAATAACAGAAACATATAATTTAAAAATAATACAAAACTTTTATTATAAATATTTATTAAATATTCAGAAATAAAGAATAATAATTGAAGATATTAAAAAAACGTTCATTAAGGTCATTAATCTTCTAACTATTCTCAAACATGTTTTTTAGCCTTGACAAACTTTCATCATCCATGAATTGAAACAATTCCGTTACATCTTTTTTTTTTTTTAAGAAACTGGAGTGTAGTTTACATGTTTTGGTTGAATTTCCTTTAAACTTGTAACCGCGCAACTTTTCATCCAAATGCGGAAATGTATTCAGGCTGCTTTATAAGTTGGTGATGCAAGTACAGTACCATCTTTATATTTCAACTTTTAATACTTTTGGATTTTAAACGGACTTCCTTTAGACACAGGCTTATGTTTTATTAAAGATTTAAGTGCTTCTTTCCAGTCTTTAATGATATTTCTATCCATCAGAACAAAAAATTGAGAAGGGTGCTCTCTGCATTCCACCATAGCAGTTAAATAATGTTTTGCTGTAGTCATAGTTTCTATCTTTTTAATATTTTTTCTAATTAGTCCAAAGTTCCGGTCCAAAACTATGGCCAAGAACAGGAAAAAGTGTAGTACTTCCACATTGTAATAAAACTAAATAACACAACTATTCATCACCTTATAACTTCAAACACAAAAAGTTCTGATAATGTGTTTAGAAATGTGACTGTCCTGAGCTCTGACGTCAAGATATTGAAATGGAATTTTGTGATATTATAAATTGAAATATGACGGTAAATTTAAAAGTATTTCTGGAAAAACGGCTTATAGACCATACGCCCTTCTTCCGGAAATGGTCTCAATTACTACTAACAGATAATTGACAAGTGACCTTTTGTAAATATTTAGCCAGACAAGTTTACATAGAATCTGAACAATGCAGTTATTCTTAGGGGACTTTTGTCTCACAATAAAATAATTTTTTATTCATTCATTCATGTAGTGTAGATGTTTTAATGTTGTTTAAAAACAAAATGAACATTAGGTCAAGCGGTCTTCTAGTCTCGAAGAATGCAAATTCATATCTTTAGTGGTGAGTAAGTCTTAATTACTCTCTTAGTTTTGTAGGATATCTACAACTTAATATATTATTTATTAATATATTTTATCACTATTACTTTTGCATGTTATGTACAAGTTATTAAACTAATATAAGTACTTTTTTTTTTATTTTAAAGGCAATCTTAGTAAAAGGAACATTATGTTTAGAGAAAATAATAAGAGGAATAGAAAGAAGTATTTTTGTTCGTAATCTTTCTCAACAAGAAGCTTTTAATCTTTTTCTAATAACAGTGTTTCAAATAAGCTCACTATGGATGAAAATGCATTTGCCTGGGTTTCTTGCAATTTCTGTCATTAGTTATATTATGTTTTATTAGATATTGAATTGATAGATTCAGTGTTTTGTTAATTCTTTCGAGGTTTACAGAAGAAACAAAATGACTTAGTAAGAAACAAGTACATATCTTCTATAGCGCTCTGTAATATCCTGTATTATTTTGGTATATTCTCAATGAAAGATGAACATTTTGTTTTTGATCAAGCTTTGAACGAACTTTTAGTTTGCTTTTTAATTATAACTTTGTGATCACTTGCCCAATGCTTCCTATTGCATTGTACATGCTTATGTCATAAAGCAAATTATTGATTTAGAGAACCATATAAACTTCGCAAAAGTTTACTACACAAACATTGCATGTATTTATTTAACACGTTTGTTTCATGTAAAATTTCAGTTTCTGGGAGTAACTTCAATAAATCTACTATAAATTTTACGAATACTGATCTATTGAATTGGTGACAATTGATTAATTAATCCAGATACTATTCTATCAGATTTCCCACAAATATTATCTATATGGATAATGTAATCAGTTTAATTTTCTTAAAAAATATGATAGAAATTAGGTAAGATTTTAAGTTTTTTTGTGTATTCTTTATTGTATATCTTTTCAATCAATACCATTATAATTGATAATAATTTTATAAATTAATGGATTGTTGTATTCATTCTTGTTTTATTAATAAATAAATAAATATTTGTTTATGATTTTTCAGAATTTCTTGTGATACAACAGTATATCATTTATTTTATGTTTATTTACTATCAGATTTCCAGCGACAAGTTAATGGTATCCATAATCAGAAATTAATTAGCTTGTGATAGAAATTAGGTAAAATTTAAAGCAATTTTTGTGTAATATTTATTATATGTTGTTAGGCAAATTAGGCTTCCCTTGCCACATCCATTTAGTTACTATATCTTAGACATTGCTATCCTTGAAGTTTCGGTACTGAAAATCACATCTTTTGATTTTCGCTGCTTTATTGTCTGTGCTGTGCTCTCTATAAGCACATTAATAATAACATAAACTATTATTATGTCACATATTAAAATATTTCCTGGAATACAACACTTTTGGTTCCTCTTATCTGAATCTCTCTAAAGAATAGTAATGTACCTATATAGTTTAGTAAATAAATGAATTTGACAGGAGAAGCCTAACTTGCCCTAACTACCTGTAAAATCATTAGATGGCATCCTAGAAAATTGAAAAAAATATATAAGTAATATTTTGCTTTACAACAAATATAAGAACTAATCAAAGAGAATAATTTGATTAATTAATGGATTATTGTTGTATTTATTCTTGCTTCATTAATAAAAAAAAAAAAATATATATTTATGATTTTTCAGGATTTTATGTGACACAGCAAGATGTCATTCCTGTTATGTTTATTTAGCTATCAGATTTCCAGTAACAAGCTAATGGTATCCATTATCTGAGTTTAATTTGCTTACAATATATCTTATTACTTTAAAGAAAATAGGTACCTACTTGTCATATTATTATATTTGGTGTGATTTTATTTAGAGGAGTATTTAACATCACATGATTCATTTCATCCTGACTTGAAATTCTCCCTTTTCACTTTTTTTTTTTTTTTTTTTTTGTAATTTCCATACTATTCTTCTATTCTTCGAACAGCTTATACTATTCTTCAAACTGCTTAAACTCTTCTTCTAACAGCTAAACTATTAAACTAAACTATTCTTCAAACAGCTTATACTGCATTACAGCATCCATACTAAATGAAAAGCAGCTTGCCAGCGAATGCACTATTCTATTATTCCTTAGCTTTGCCCAGGATGCTTGTTAGATGTAATATGAATAAAATGTAATCTCTTAACAATATTTATTCTAGAGTTTTTAATAAATCAAGTATTCAAAATCTGCAGTTAAGTCTGTCATTATTCTGAGTTATAATTATCTTAACCACCTGCTAATATACCTACAATATATTTTTGAAGCCTTCAGTCATTATAACGACTCTGTTTTCTCTGTTAATTATTTGTTACTTTGTAAATTTAAGATTATTTGTACTATTCCAATAAAAGAATATTAAAGATTTATTTTTTTATTTATTTCTTGAATTCCTTATGAAATATATAGTGTTGATATGATTATATTTGTTTTTCTGTTCTACTTATTATGACAGTTGCAGTTTTTAGTTCAAATATTTAACTAATAGTTTAATTTAAATAGATGGTTGGAAAAAGAAAACAAAACATATTTTTAAAAATATATGAATAGCTAAAGTAAAATAGAATCAATAGTCATAGCTAAAGTAAATTATTCATTTATTATTTTCATCAGGCTTAAAATGACCCTTTTAAGTATAGAGCCATGGTTACTATCTCTGTTATGAATCTCTATTAAAAAAAAAATTGATTCTCTTTAATTTTGCTACTACTAATCACTTGTTATTTCTTTTATTATATACTATCTTATATCTTCCTTGAAATTATTTTCTCTTTCTATTATTTCCTTCAATCCAATTTTGTTTTATCTTAATATGCCTATCACATCCTGATGCAATGAGCTTCCTAGCCCTTAATTTGTTTTCCCTATCACTCTTGATAATTCTCCAAGACTTCTCAAACGAAAATGGCCTCATGACCATATGACATCAAACAATCATCCGATTTCTACTTATGAGAGGTTTCTCCGCAAATGATTTTTATTTTGTTTGACTGTTTTAAACAGTCACTCAAATATCTTTCTTAAGCAATTAAACAATTTTTACTTTTCATAGTTGTGGATCAATGCATATATTTAAATATTTTGATGAAAACTATTTATTTTAATTACAAGAAATTTAATTAATGGTAATAAAATTAAATTTTAATTTATGAGTCATTGCCAAAGTATGAAGAAGAAAAAAATAAGTAATGCCATTCTTTAATATTTGCCCAATGGTTTTTAGCGTGTACAAATCGCATCCATCTTGGAATAGTGTGACAACTCAATAAAGTAAAATCGTGAGAAAACTCATTTTAAATTTTGGAATATTGGAATGTGTTTGGTGATTTATTTTAATTTAGAGCATGATAAATGATTTTAATTTTATAAATAAAAATAAAAGTTTTTTTTTTTTTTTTTTAAAGGTTTTATAATTTTAATTGTTTAGAAAACTGAGTAAAGGTTTTCTTATGAGCTTTCATAAACTAAGAAAAAAAATTATTCTCTTTAAGTAAACATGTTTTGTCAGGGTATTATTGGAAGATTCTGATTCTTTGTTAAGTTGAATAAGTCTTGGAGTGATGTACTATCTCTATATGGTTTGTCCTTTTTAGACTGTTGATGTGAGATGTGCTATCTCTGGTCTGCATTCATGTTTTATCTTATCTTTTTCTTTTGTGATTTTAGATTGTTTAAGGTATTTTAGAGACTTTAGGCTTTGTGTTTGGAATCTTACAATAATATTATTATAATAATTTTTCTATTTGAGTTTTTGTTCTCATTAATTAAAAAAATAAGAAGTCACAAAAGTGTTTATGTAATTAATAATTATTTTTTATTTATTTACCTCTGTTATAGTCAGAAACATGCAGTGGGGGGCTAGCTTAATATACAGGGCCTTCCTCCAAAAAACGATAACCATATAGCAAATTTGACGCTGGACAAAAAAGTTCCAATGAACATGGGTCAGCAAATGAAGTCTTGACCAGTTTTCAGGCCAAAAACAAAAAAAGAAACACGTTTTTCGACAATTTTTGACAATGAATGAAGAAACGACTCCTTGCCTAGAAAAAAACGGATCGAAAATAACGTGATAGAGAATTATTTCTGGCGTTTAATGAGACCAATAGGAGCTCGATAGATCAAACACACGATCTTTGGTGAATTGTTGGAGTTGACACCATTTTCACAATGACTGGCGAATTTTGAATTCCGAAACAACTTATTTTTAGAAAAATTGGCTTTTGTTTGTTTGGCAAAAAAAAAAAACATTCTAAAATCCGGCAGACTCGGAGCCGTAAAAGCTGTAAAAAAAAAAAAAAACAGCGACGTAAAACTTGGTTTTGAAAATCATACAAATCCGACGATTCACCAAATATAGTGTTTTTGATCTAACGAGCTGCTATTGGTCTCATTGGACACCAAATCTAGTTCTCTTTTACGTTAGCTTCGATCAATTTTTTGATGCAAGGAATCGTTTCTTCATTCATTGCCAACAAGCGTCGAAAACCGTATTTTTTTTTTCTGTTTTTGAACTGAAAACTAGTCAAGACTTCATTTTCTATAAAAACCCCAAGGATTATCCTTTTTTTTGAGGGGGGCACCCTGTAGATTAAGTCGAATAACAAAATATATAAGTACAAAATAAAAAAAACGCAAAAACAATTTTAAATACAAAGATACATGAAAGTATACAAGAGAAAAGATACTTACTGGAATATACTTAACTAACTACAAAAAGATTAGAGATTTCAAATATACAAATAAAATAAAATGATACTATCTAAAGTGTAACTAATTGAATATTACTATAGCATAAAAAAACCTGTACCACTACAACCCGTGAAGGGTCTTGGGCTCAGTACTTGGGATAAGGACCGTACTGTTTCAAAGCCAACGGTTGTGTAAGGAGGTGATTTGGCCGAGATCACGCTCAACCGCCAGGTTTTTCCCCCAATTAAGGGTACCCACTTTATAGAGGCTGGGCGAGCCCCAGGAGGGTCCCCCGATCCCACAGGGTCGATCCGCGACTGAATACAGAATAAATAATTATCTGCCTCAGCCGGTCTCGAACCCAGGACCTTGAGATTAGTAGCGCAGTGACTATAGCATAACTAACTAAAAATGCATACTTAAAGAAATTTTTCGATTGTAAATAGTATTTTTAGTTAGTTAACTATAGCATAACTAACTAAAAATACTATTTACAATCGAAAAATTTCTTTAAGTATGCATTAAGAAACATATAAAATTAAAAATTGACGAAATTGGATCAGAAAAATAATATGTTATTAATAAAATAGAATTAAAAAAAAAAATTGTTAAGCATCTGAAAATGTTTTGATAAAACAAACATAAATGGGAATTCCTTTAAAATACTGAAATATTAAATTAGCAGCTAATTGCTAATAAATTAAATAAAAATAATAGAAATAAATACATAAGAAAACTATTACAGTGAGCCAATAATTATTAACTATTAAGTGAACAACCAGATTCTCAGAGCATCTAAATAAACTGAATGATTTTTTATCTATGTTCTTGAAGTAAGGAAACAGTTTCCTTAATTTAATTAATAATTATACTTGTACCATGCTTACATAAGAAAAAAAATTGTTTTACCAGGTTTTCTTTCGTTCTAAAACGCAATATTAAGTTTAGAGTTATAATTTTGGAAAATAATGATTTTGTATTATCACTCTGACCACATTACTTAAAAAACAAATGTTTATTCGATTAAATATTTTAATATATATTTTTTTATGACAACATTTTGAGATTTTTTCTCATTAAAATCCGATCTTTTTTAATCGCAGAAGGTTCTAAAAGATCAATTAATGTTTGACTAAATGAGTTCAAACTCTCACTTTCATTTTGTCACAAGGGTATATAAAAATTGGTAATTATTGTATTTTTAGGGATAAATATTTACCTTTATATACTTCTTCCAGTTATTCGATGGATTTCAAACGTTTCGGGCTTTTTATGCCCATTTTCAAGTTCTCTATCTTCTTTTAACGGCAGTCATACATTGACTTATCTAAAATATGCGCCATTGTTTAAAATCTTTCGCTAGTTATTCGTCTTTGTATAGGAATAATTTCTTATTTGGCCTGAAATAAGTGGTGTCCCTATTCTAATCAGCAAGCTGTTTTAACTTGAATAAATGAAACAAGTATGTAAGGTTTAATTTTTGTTCCTGAAAAACATTAATTAGATCATATTCGACTATTTCCAATTTATTTATCCAGTTTCCTTTGCCTTTCAAGACTTCCAGATACTTCCGTATTTATCTCATTTCTTTGATCTGATAGGCCGAAGGCACTAACCTACTACTAGCGCAGCGATGGGTCGATAAATTAGGAGCGATTAGCTTTTCCTCTTGTTTTTTCCTTGAAGCTCATTCTTTATTTTCAACATCGAAAGCTAATGAAATCGCTAGTAGGTTGGGTATTTTTTTCAAGCTGTCCATTTTCCTGGTGAAAAAGTTTATTACGTTTGCCGTTCCATAGTAAGTTTCTAAAACCCATTAAGAGTTTTGCCCCCAGAAGCATTAACCGGTTCTTTATTTGTGAAGATTTGTGGAAATGTTAAAAAGGAAAAAAATAGTTCCACAACAGCTATAGTAGGGACTAAGATTCTCGAAAGAAAATTTGGTTAGAACTCCAATCTAAAATGATCAGATGTTTTACAATGGGATGTGGGACAGGAGCAGAACATTAAAAAGAAAATTTTCATTTTTTTTTAATCAATTAGTTATAGAAAACCAAAATAGAACATGATACATAAAATTAAAACATCGATATAAGATCTCTATTCGGGCAAATCTCAAAAATAATTGCTTAAGAACTTATTTTTTCCTAATAAAATGTAACTACGAATACTTGCTATATATTACAATTTGATTCTTTAAATTTTACTAATTTACATATTTAAGCTAATTGTAATACTTTGGAACTTATTGGCTATAAACTAAAAAATATATGGCAGCCATTTTGAAAAATCTGGCATATAAAGCCTACGCACCTCACGGGAGCGGTAGACTTTTCATCATCGTTTTTTTCAAACATTTTCATTTAAGAATCCATTAATACACACCAATTTTTTTTTTTTTTTGAGGAAAATCTACGACCGGTCAAATTCAGCATAAGGATAATACTCCAGAAGTCAACTGAATTCAAAATGAACACTCATCATCTTTTCATTGATTTCAAGAGCGCGTACGATAGTATCAAGAGGCACAAACTCTGCGAAGCATTGCTTGAACTCAGGATACCACCAAAATTGATACGCCTCATCAAAATGACCATGGAAGATGTGAGGTACAAAGTTAAAGTCCAGTCAAACTTGTCACAATTTTGGCATCCAAACGACAGGGACAATCTACGACAGACTCGTCCAACTGCTTACCTTTGCGGATGATATCAACATAACTGCTCGCTCGCTCAAGGCACTTAAGGGCGTATTCCTGAATCCTACAGAAGTCGCTGTAGACATGAGCCTGTCTATAAAGAAAAGACAAAATCCATGAGAGTTGGCCAGAGTGATAGAAATGCGGCAAAAGAACCCTTAGTAATAGGTCCGTTCAGCTTCCTGAGCGTGGACCAGTTTAAGTACTTAGGGTCAGTTGTTTGCTCTACAAATAAGATTCTGATGGAAAGAAGCCAGAGACTGATGATGGCCGACAGATGCTGTTTTGGCTTAAGGAAGCATTTCTGTTTTAGCTCAGGAAGCATCTCTCGACGAACCAAGTGCCTAATTTACAAGGCCGGTCCTTACTTATGGATCCGAATCTATGGACTCTGACAGTCATAGAAGAAAAAGAAATCCTTATTTTCGATAGGAAAATGTTACGGAGGATTTTTGTGCCCATTAAACAAGAGGACCAGTGGAGAAGACGGCACAACAATGAGTATACGAGCACTTCGGTGAAGCTAACGTATTACAGGCTGGGGGTTGAGGAAATATTGAGGTGGGCCGGCCATTTCGCCAAAATGAGGGATTCCCAGAATCCCAAGAAGTTATTGGAGGGGAGGCTGGACTGCTCCAGAGGCAAACCAAGACTTTTCTTTGCACCAACATTTTTTTTTAAACTATCTATAATAATCGATGTTTTTATGCATAAACCGACTGAACAAAATTTCGTAAAAAAGGAAAGAAAAAGACCTCTTGAGCAAAACATGCAAAATAAACATCCTATCTTTTAACCTCCTGCCTACCTCCTTGGTAAAGTCACACCTTTCACGGACATTCTTTATTTCACGCTCACGTTCACCAATAGCGCAGTAGCGGTTTTGAGGTTTACAGATTTCTTTTTAGTTTATTACTATATAACTTCTTTTCTTTCTCTCGTTCTCAAGTCTGTCAGTCTGTTAGTTTCTTAAAAATAAAATAAAAATTACTGGACGCGAAATTCATTCTTTGAAGAAAAAAATCCCTAGCTCTATGGTCTTAAAAAAATCTTTAAAATTACTGCACTTGAAACAAGAAAAAGTGCTGAAAATTGGAAAATAGTTCTGTAGTCTTCTTTACAATCCCTTGGCATTACTGGACTTGGAGCTTGGAAGAATTGCTGATAATTGAATGCTAGGTTCTATAGCCTTTAATTTTGTTTTTTTTAGTCCCTCACAATCCAATTTTTAAACATGAATAAATTGCTGCAAATTTAATTATATCTCTGCAGCCTTAAAAAAACAACTTATAATTGCCGAACTCGGAATGTGATAAACGTTTTTCTAATAATCAATTATTTCCAGGGTTTTTGATACTTGTTTACTCGTATGAAGGTATTTTTAGGTTATTTCTTGATCAGTGTGTAATTTACTTGAATTAAAGGTCTTGCCTATGACCAGTTATTTGTAACGATTTCAGTAACTGTAATTTGTGACATCAAAAAAATGTTTTATGGGAAGTTATTTCATTTAAACTTACCGGTTTCTCCAAAAATAGATTATTTGCATCGGTTAAAATTGATCAGTTTTAATTGATAGTGGAATAACCGATAACCATTTTTTTCTCATAAAAAACCGACAAACCTAGTCCGCGAGCAACGTTGACTCAAATATCAAGAAATTTTTTTGGAGAACTTTATAAAACCAATCCCTATAAGAATAGTTGATAGTTGAAGTGTATAGTTGAAACATATACCCCAATACTAACGGCCCTAATATATATATATTTTTTTTTTACTGGAATTTTAAAATTATAATATGAATAATTAATATCACCTTGTTTTTTCTTTTTCCAATTTATCTATTTGAAATAATTATAAAATCCTGCTATTGTCCGACAAAAATTTTTGACCGGAAGCAAGTGCGATCAAAATTGCACACTCTGATATTAACGAGTGCACAATCAATGCCTGGAAAATTTTTGGCGTTGACAAAGAAAATTGATGCTCTTTTAATTCAATCTATTTGTCCGATAAATCAAACGCCTTTCCTATGCTCTGAAGATGGCGTCATTGTAAATTACTAATGAATACTCGTGCACGTGTTTCAGCTATAATCAATTCTTGTAATTAGGTCAACAAATTTTTTATTTATATTGATAAGTCGAGCTTTTGCGCACAGGCTTTCGGAGAAAAAAAAGGTCAGTCGGTAACAGATATGAAAATAACGGATTCTTTAAAATATTCAAGATTGCAATTGAAATCGTCTCACTTGCAGGATCCAGTAATTTCTAACATCTTTGGGAGGTTTACTAGGCATTGATTTGCGATAAGGTGTATCCCATACTCCGAACATCCTTATTTAAGGTCGATTCAGACACATCAGGTCAGTCTCAGAGGGATCGGTGACGTTTCAGTTTCACTTACTCGCACACATCCGACCCGTTTCTGTGATATTTGGCATGGCAACGCTTTCAGAGAGAGAGAGAGAGAGAGAGAGTTAATGATTATTGCCATAGCTTTGGATGATGAGGGTAGAAGGAAATGGGCGCATGACGCCTGGAAGAAAAGGAATAGCGAGGGTGGGTTCGCTACGTTATTTGGACGATGGAACCAAGTTTTTCCAGTACTTTACAATGTATGAAGGGACTAGAAATTTATTGTTTATTAATGTAACAGCGCATTTGAAGAAGCAGGACACCTATTGGAGGAAAGAGGATACTATTGTTATTGTGAAATTACATTGGCATAACAAATTAATTAATTACATAATCATTATTAAATAAATTATTAAAGCTGATTACAATGATGATGGATTGCCAGAAATGTATAAATTGTTTCAAAATAGTTTCAATGAATATGATCACTATGATGCTGAATATATCTGTTACAAAATTATAAAGTACAAGATTTTTTTTACCAAATGATGTCCGTGACATCCAAGACAGCACAAAATACCGATTTATATCAGATATGACGGGCCGGACGGAGACTAATGTACGACTGACGGGTAAGGTAAGAAGAATATTTTACGGAACTCTGCAAAGTAGGGTCAAATTGCAAATCTCTGGCAAAATTTCTGAAACATTAAAAATTATACAAACACATCTTAAACAGTTATTTCTGAATTTCTTAGGATTGTTTGAATCTTATGGCCAAAAACCTGTTTTGTTCCTATAATGGAATATGGTTAGTTAAGGAAAATAAAAAAAAAACTATTGAAACTAAGAGGGTAACATTGTTTTAATAATAAATTGTTTAATAAGGAGTATATTAAAAAAGAAAAAAAAAATAATTTTCTTCATCGGAGGAGCAAGTTGAACAATTACATACTTTCAGCTTGAGGTGATATAATTTGGCTACTGTAATGTATCGAGAACTGGTACACACATAGTTGAAATTTGAAGAACTTAAGTGATAATAAATTAAATAAAGAGGTAATGATAAAATCCGTGATTAATCCTTTTAGTGCCAACCGAAAGTATCGTTTTATTTGGTATTTATATTAATTTATTTTGAGCTAAAGTTCTCTCACAATGCAAATACTAAGCCATCACTTGCACTATATATATATATATATATATATATATATATATATATATATATATATATATATATATATATATATATATATATATATATATATATACATCTGTAAAATGTCAAGAAAACACATATAGTTGGATATTCAATGGTTTCGCCTTAATAACTATTTCTTAGTGCAATTTAGTGTAAAATGCATAATCTTAGTAAATAAGTAGTAAATTTAATCCTCTACAAGACTGGTTATTATGCATTTTACACTAAATTGCACTAAGAAATAGCTTTTAAGGCGACACCGCTTAATATCCATCTTAATGTGTTTTCTTGGCATTTTAGAGATGCTTACGGTCCTGCATCTCAGCATAATTGAAAAATTATTATGTATAAAACTTATTGTAAATTTAATGTCCTTTTTTTTGTTTGTTACGTCAAAGATTTGCCTAAAATGGAGGCGAATTTCTGAGGAAAAACTGAAAAAAAAGACAACTTTCTCTAAAATTATTTCCATATTTCTTGGCGTCTGTTGAGGGTAATTACAAATATTTTGTATGGATCTTGTAGGAAATTTAATCCTCTACAAGATTGGTTATTACGCATTTTGCACTTAAAAAAAGTTATTAAGGAGAAACCTCTGAATATCTAACTTTTTGCGTTGATTGACATTTTGCAGATTTGTACGACTCTATATCTCAGTATCCGAATTAAAAAAAATACTTAATATGAAACTTGCAGGAAATTTAACGTTCTTTAAAATTGTCCTTGCCAAAGCTTTACCTAAAATGCACCGGAAGCGAGTTACTGAGGAAAATCCGAAAATGACGAATTCGTTGACCAATAAAATTTGGTTTCAACCGATCTAGGGTGGTAAGCGTTCATATTTCCAATTTATATTGGCGGTACTTTTAGCCTAGAATCAAATCAGACACGTTTTTCGGTCTCAGCTCCCGGACTAAATGATCTTAAAACCTGGCCAAAATACGAAAAAAAACAAATCCAGATCTCGAGTATGAATTAACACGGGTTTGTTTTTACGGACCTGAACGAACATGATTCCGAAATTTTTAGGCGTGAAAACATGTTTATTTATGAGTTTAATCTTTAACCCTTTTTAGTAACGACGACAATATATAGTTGTTCGTAGCATTTGGGAAAAGAGGCAACGACAAATGATATATTATATTATATAATATTATTATCATATTATGTATATATAGAGTATGTGATGGCTTAATGTTTGCATTGTGAGAGAACTTAATCTCAAAATAAATTAATATAATAAATATCAAATAAAAAGATACTTTTGGTTGGCACTAAAAGGGTTAATCACGCCTTTTATCATTACCTCTTTATTTACTTTATTATCACTTAAGTTCTTCAAATTTCAACTATGTGTGTACCATTGACGTCAGTGATCTCTTATTAGTTATATTGTTATGGATAACTCACCTCAAGGTAAGTGTAATAAAATATATTTGTAATTCTTATATTTTTTTCTTTTGGTTCCTACATGTTCCAATGCCCTTTCTTTCAAAATTAGAAAGTACGTTTCATGGAACAACAGCGTAAAAAAAAAAAATGTTGCATAAACTTACACGTTTTTCGATCCTCATTCTTATCGAATGTTCGCTTTCACAGCTTCCTGTTCTAGAACAAAACGACTACTCTTGAACCGACGGTAATTAATCGAAAAGATTTTGGGATCGGAATCATCTACTCTGGAAGAGAATTGTGAAGAGGTGAATGAGTACGTTTTCAATCGTCTTGGTTCACCGATAAATAAATACCCACCTATATATATTCTGCGGTTTTATCAATTTTATCGGTCAGTTTAAGTCGAGGTTGGTCTGCATCTGCATTTCATCGAATGAAACCCAAGTTTCTAATAAAGAAGAAAGAAAAGATAGACGCTAAACTGAAAAAAAGTGGCGAATTCCAATAAAATTTGATTCCAACCTATATAGGGTGGCAGACGTTCATATTTTAGGTTTGTTATGAGAGTACTTTCAGCCTAGACGGTCACACAGACACATTTTGTGGCCTCAGCTCCCCGACTAATTGGACCCTCTGGACGATACGCTAGGACCTATTTGCATGTAACTCGAAATATTTAAGAGCTAATCTCTATTTCTCAATCTATTTTTAATTCCTTTCAAATTTGATTTCTTTAATATAGTTTCACCATGAACACTTTTGATTTAATTTATCAATTGAAATATATCCTTAATAATATTATTTGTTAGCGTATTCTGTCAACATATAATTCTAAAGATACAAAATAGAGAATTTTTTAACTATTAAAATTACTCAAATGTTAATTTGACATTCATTGATTGACTTGAATGTTAGTTATCGACGAAGACCAAAATAGTTCTCAATTTTAATGAATAAATTAGCTTCACTACAGAAGAAAGAAGAAAAAAAAGTTGATCAACATCTCCTGAAGAGATGGAGAAAATACCTCCCGAATCGGTTACAGCTATGAAAGTAATTGTGTAAAAGTTTATCTTTTTATGAATCAGGCTGTAATATTGAGAATACCTGTGTAACTGGACGCAGCTTCCTTTGTGAACTGTTGGTAGATGATAGGGATGAGTGCCGGTCGATAGTAGTTACTAAAGTAGTATCCAACATATATTGCTATATTATATATTATAATATTATAGATATATTATAGATAATGATATCGATTTTCCCACGACAATCGGTAGGCTACGAAGTGCATCTCTAGGCTCCGTTCTTTGCGATTCTTGGTAAAAATAAAATGATATAAAAATTCCTTTCCATCCGATTGACATTATCTAAAATGTTTCATTATTCTCTATCAAGCTATTTTTTTTTTCTTTCGATTATTATTAATCTATAAATTGAAATATAAGTAGACTGTCGATATTATTAAATATATGTTTACCAATTTTTTTCCATTTTATTGAAAAATTGTGTGAACAAATTATCAATTGGATATTGCGGGTAGCAAAGTTGCTAATTCCATCCTTCTGACTGTTAATATAATTTTTATAATATTCAGAGATAATTTTTCTTATTAATTAATGCCTTGAAATGCATTGTTATGAATTTGGGATAGTTTTGAAAATGGCCTGTAAACGTTTGAATCACTATGATAAAAAATGAAACGAAGGAGTTGAGTGACCATCATTGGGGCTCTTAAAATCTTCTTCACTCCAGACGCTCAACTTCATCGTTCCATTTGGAGTAATCTCCTGTGGCCGCCTTTGGGATATAATTGGAAGATTCCAAAAACAAAACCATTGTCTCTCAAATACCAGTAAATAATTAACCAGTCAACCTTTCGCGAATTGTTCAGCCCCTAAGTAATTTCACTAACGAAATGAAACACTTCATGAAAGCACCAAAGTAGTGCGGGGTTGCATATATCGTTTTCAAAAAAGGGGAAAGAAGTTTACCTGAACCCAAATTAACAAATAATTAAATGGTTTCTTTAGACTCTTTTCGGATTCGTTTTTTTTTTTTTTTTTTTTTTTTTTTCTTAAGTTTTATTCATTTATTTACCGTCCTGACAAATACTTTGAATTCAGAATTGATAATTTCTTTTCACTTTTACTAACATTGTATCGGAGGCAGGTAATGGAACGGATAGCCACCATATCGTTCTAAAATTAATTATTTTAAAATACTGTAGTTACCGCGGATTTTGCTAGCCCTCATTTCCTAAAATGGCGAATCGTTTTCTACGAAGCATCATGAGAATTTATTGTAAGTTGTCAGTTGAGAGTCGGCGGTCGAATTATAATCCGAAGTCAGCCAGTATGGATTAACATCGATTATACGCGGCTATACAGTTTTGTTTGTTATTTTGTGTAAACGATTCATCATTCCTTCGTTTTATCCGCACCGAAATATTGTAAAAATATTTTTTACTGTCTTTACTCGATACTAAGTAAGTTTGTAAAATAATCAAAAATAAAATTTAAAAAAATAAGTGGAGTCGCATTAAAAGGAAATGAAATAACTGAAAACCTCAGGATGTTGCAATAAATTGTTTTTTCGAACTATATTTAAAAAAAAGAAAATTACATTTTTAAATAATCGATTTACATATAAGTTGTTAGAATAATTTTAATATTATATATATATATATATATATATATAGGGTGTCCAGCAGTCTTGAATTCTTTGAAGACCGGGAGGTCTGCGTTTTTTCGCGTCAGGAAAAAATCGGGAATTATGCTTGAAAAACAGCCAGTCATCGGGAATTTTTATATTTTACTGTAATAATTCCACTTTTCCATCAGTACTAAGCAACAAGTTATTTATTAACATTACGCATTCATTTTTACAGGTGAAGGAAATTAAAAATCCGCACAACCTAATTAAGAGCAAACATTGAAACTTTATCGTGCAGAAAAATCATATATATTTGATATTATGTTTCGGGGCCTTATCCTCATTCTGAGATATACTACTCCTCTGCTATAATATCACAATTTTATTATTAACATTATTTCGGTAATTAATTCACAACACTTTTTCTTAAATTGATTCTAAATTAATTTATATAATGCAATATGATTACATTTCCCCCCCCCCAAATTATCATTACATATTTTCCTCTCCAACTTGTCTAATATATATAGTATCCTGTATAATATTTTAACATTTTTAATCATCTTAATGACGAAATCGTGTAATGGAAACAGACAAACAGGAGAGGAAAATATTAAATGATAATTTGAAAAAGATAAAGTAATAATATTGCATTATATAAAAAAAAAAAATTAGTGTGGTGAATTGATTGTTAGAACAATATTAACAATAAAAATTGTGATGTTGCAGAGGAATTGTATATCTGATGATAGGGATATGACTCCAAAACGTTATATAAAATATAGATGGCATGTTATTGATTATTAATAAAATATTAATAATGAAGTTATATTATAAGGAAGTTTATATATAGTTGATATATAACATATCCACAATATTTTAAATGTTTCTATATTATTAGTACTGGGGTAAACAAGTTTTTTTTTCTTTAGGCTTCATGCTACTTCTGCCACAAATTAGATAAAATGGACATACATTTTTTCTTTTGTTTTTTGTAAATAATTTTTTGTTAATGTATTATCAACTTTTATATGTTATGACTTTCTACCCATATTGGGTATTTAAAAAAATGTTTTTAAGGATTTATTAGATCAAGAATATATGGTGTGCAAACATTTTTTTAATTGTATTTGAAAATGATCTTAATTTAAGTCGAAACTCAATAAAATATTTATAACGAGTTTCCTCTCTTGAGAGCTTTAAGCCTTAAGAAAAAAAAAATTGTTTTGACGTGAAAACGGTTATGAATTTGCTACCATAAAGGTAATTCAAAAACCCAATGACAGGCGCGTTGCAAGGGTTTTACTTCGGGATAGGCTAATAATTTCACAATCGTAATAATTTTTGCTCTCTTTTTGATTGTGAGAAGGAGTCAACTCGATTATTATTCAAAAGGAGTTAATCCCTTTTCGAAATGAGCGACTAATTTATATTTCATGCCCATATATTGATTTTCTAAAGTAAATTAAAAAATAATTTCGGGGTGGGGGCCTGGCAACGTTCCTCTCCAATAATAACAAAATCGGGAGATACAGTCCGTCATTGATGCTCCGAATGTATCTTCTACATCCACAATTCAATGCGCCTCGCAAATTTGAGTTCGCTTCGCAAACTTTTATGATTTCCGCTTCGTATAACTTTTGACGTGGACAAGCTACGACCTTAGCTCAAGTTTTAATCGAAAGTTCTCCTCAAGATCTTTCGATTGCGTGTTTAAAAACATCAGTTTGGTGTGGTTACAGTGAGTTTAAACAGGGTTCAAGTTAAAAATGTCGGCTCTTTCTCTATTTTTAAAGCAAGTTGAAATATAAAAATCTTATACGGTTGGAAAAAGCAGTTCAAGAGTAATCAAACGATACCCATGAAAGCGATGGAGGCAGTGCTGGCTAGGCAAAAAAGTCAAGGTGACATTTTTAGTTTGAATTCTTAACACTTCTAACACATGATAGAAATTCATTTATGTGTGTGTGTGTGTGTGTGTGTGTATATACATATGTATATATACCCCTATATATATATATATATATATATATATATATATATATATATATATATATATATATATTAGTATGATAATCCCACTTTTCCATCAGTACTAAGCAACAAGTGTATAAATTATTGTGAAGGTTGATGTGGCTGTTCTCCTTAAGATCTCTTTTTCTATGATAGCTAGAAAAAGCCTTCATTCACTAACTTCCACTTATTGAAGAACTAGTATGCATTAGTCTCATTCTTTCACATAAAAGATAATGTCTTCTTTGTGGCAAGAACAGGAAGATAGATAATTTTGCGGCAAAAAACTTTCGTGACAAAGGAATGCACAGGTAATAGGTTTTTATAGATATCAATCAATGTTTACCTGTTCTAATTTGAGAATGGTTAAAAATAAACCAATAAATTGTCAATGTGTTCAGAGCCAAAGTGTATTTTGGGTTCAAAGACTTCGATGCGGGTCGGCGATAATGCTTTCTCTAAGGCCATCGTTTATTTTCGTTTAAGGTACGAAAATAAGTTGTTTTAAATTAATATTAAACTGAATTAAATTAAAATTTATTTTCAGATCATAAATTGAAATACTCAACAACAATGGCTTTTATATCTTCGAAAAATTAGCTCCTAGTGCTTATTAATTATCAACTAGTACATGTTTTATGGAGTTTTAAGTGCAAAAATGTTATCATCGCTTCGCTGAGTGGTTAATGAGTGGAAAACTGTGGGCGTTGGCTTTAATGCTTGGATGTACCTTCACTTCTGAGTGATCCTTAAAACTCCTGTTCATTTAATAATCTTAAATAGAGAAATATAATGTATTTAAATATAATTTAGTATAGTATATATTGTGGGTGCTCAAATTAAAAATCACTTGTTAGTCCAGTTAGTGAATTTTATATTATAAATGATTTCTGCCTATTGAAAACACAATATACATGAGCTAATCAAATTATAGGCCATATATGACTATACGGTTTGTTATGTGAAGAAATGAAATGTGAATCTTTGTAATTTAGGACTTATATAAGTGACTTTTGCTTAAACGCCCACGATATAGCATTTCCACGTCAATTGTTACCTTTTCCAAATCAATTGTCACCTTTTCCATTTCAATTGTAACTTAATGACAATAATGACTTTTAAAATAATTTCGGCATATTCTTCCGACATTTTTTTCGTTTATTAGATAATTGATACTAAGTGCTGATTTCAAGTTGTTTAAATTTTTTAAATAAAGTTTTTTTATTTGGTGGGTAGGACAAGATGGCGAGGGGTGGGGCGGAGGTGGATTTCATTTATTTGGCCACCGTCCATTAAATTGTCGATGCCAAATTTACTACCGACATATTGTTCGGCCACGAGCATTTCTGCTTAATAATTAATTCTGAATTCTGCTCTAGATAGTACTAAAGCTACCGAATTCGCGTCAACATTTTTCAAAATGTTTTCTTGGGAGGGCGACATTAGAGCTTAATATTTTGTTCTATAAATCTTCATCACACGTCAATCTTTCACCAAATTCATCCGTTTTCACCAATTTTCTTTTAATGACCGAAATTATATACAATTTCATCTCACTCCCAACAAACGAGAAATTTCTCAAAAATCTACTAAAGTGTGTATATACTTTAAGGACTTGCAGAGGAACCCATATAGCATTACGTTAAAACAAAAAAACGCTTGCGAAAATCGGGTATTTTATTCTTTTAAAAAACTGAGTTCAAAATAACTCATAATTTTGATATGAGCCAAATACATCATAAAATTTACTTCAAAAACAGAACGATATTTATATTATTTTTTATTACAAGCTGACCTTCGTGCCTAAACGTCGCACAGTGAGCCGTCTAAGCAATCTAGCTGAACAAAAGTCAAAAGTGGCATTTATATAAAAATTACAAAATAATTTATTATTATAAAGAAAGTTTCACTTATTTTATTTTCTTATAGACTTTTATTTTAAATTAGTTTTGAATCAGTCTTCTTATTATATTAAAAACATTTTAATATCAATTGATTTTGTAGTAGAACTTGAAGATGTTTAGAATACGATCTAATATTTTTGTAGGCAACTTCAAAAATTTACAAAAGCTAAAATGTAATAAACTATTAATTAGCTATAAAATAATTAAATTTATAATAACATAAAAAACAATAATTAACGTAACTTTGTACTCCGATGATTATACTTAATTTAATATATATATATATATATATATATATATATATATACATACATACAGGGTATCCCATATACACGGGCCACAACTGGAAAATTACGTCTACGAACCTAAAATACGACTTTTTTTTAAATATTTTTTTTAACAGATTCAATTAAAAATAGTTCCCAGGTGATCAGGGCACTCTAGCAACTACTTTCATCTACAATATTCAGATATTTCACCAATATTTTTAATGTAAATATTCAGATTTTTTGTGTAATTTTTTAATTGAAAAATGAACCTACACTAGCATTTAAATTATTTAGCTCTTCTTAAATATAATCACTTTGATTAATTATACTGAAATCCATATATAATTGGTCCATAGTATTTTTACGAAGACGAGATAAGGGTAATAGGGATGATATTAGGGGTGGCATAGGATGATTGAGGTAGTGGAGCATCAGCTAACACCGTATTGTGTATACAATAGCTCAAATTAATATAATAAATTCTATTTAAAATATATATATAGACTATATTTTTTTAAACGGGGAAAAGTTTTTTCAAATTCATAATAATATATATTTTTTTAAATGGGCACTTCGGAAAATTCATTTATTCAATAAAATTATTTCGCTTTAAACTACATAAAAATGTAGAGTAAAAGCTCATTATCATATGTTTTTGTAGCAGTAATTCAAACAAGAGTAAATGTTTTATAAACATTTATTAAGATATTATGTTTTCTCTGCGTGTAAGAAGCGTCGGAGGTTTTCGTATACTGAGCGAAAAACATACAGAGTAACATAGCAGGCATGGAATGTCAATTAATTCTAAATGCTAATTTATTTTTATGACAATACTTCGATTATCATTAATATTTCTTACTTTCTTTCAAAGTTAAAATCCATAATGCGTAAAAGTGTTTTTATCATTGCGCGAAACCGAAACTTTTCTATTCGATAAATCAAGCAAATACAAACTATACGAACTGACATAAAAGGAAATAGAATTGAAAAATATATGTGTGGAACTTTTAGTTTACCAAATTATTTAAACAATAATAACAATAAGCATTTATAAGAATAATTTGTTTCAAATACAAAAGGTTTCCCTCCCGTGAATTGAGCTCTGGGCGCCAGAATGTCTATCTAGAAAAGAATCAATACTTTATGTGCTGCTTCCATGTTGGTTTGGTTACAGTGGCCAGTGTTCCAAGTTCAGCTTGTTTGACAGGTGGTTTCAGAAAGTCTTTTTCCCGATTTGAGTTACATCATACGTGCTCTAAAGACAAATAGTTCTATTTAGTTTAGGGTTAGAGTGAGAAAAATCCTTACTATTGATGGTTTTTTCCTGTGCAGCGTCTTGGTTCATTAGAAGGTATTACTGTTCCCTACTAGCGCTTATTCTATTCTTTTATAGCTTTTAGTATTGTTTTAGCAATTCATATAAGTAATTACTTGAGTTTATAGCGTTAAAAGAAACGGGATATATAATTTTATAATTGTTAACATGACTAACCAAATTTTCTTGGATTATAGAATGCTGTTATTTCTAAGTTTTCCATTTGTAATTTTGTGGTTTGTTACAGAACGGTGTCTTATTTAACATTGATAACGAATCTATTTTCGAAATATCTACTATATTAATTAATTTTTCTCTCTAAGATTTAACAATGATATTGTTATTTTATTAAATATTTATGGTATGCATATCTTTTTTCATATATATTTTATTATATACTTGATTCCTAGGAAGTTTATTTGTTTATGAAAAGTTGCAAAGTGAGAAAATAAAAAACCTTGATAAGTTATCCTCATTATATTCTAGGACATTAAATAGCATTTATAAATTATTTTTTATTTAGAATTAGATGTTTTAGCATTGTTTTTTTTCTTCCCTTGAACTTATTTCTGCTAATAATTTTAGTCTAATAAGTACATCTTATTATTTTTTTTCTTTTCAGTTTTACTGATTATTTCTGATGTAATTTAATATTGGATAAAGTTTTTTAAGTTTGGCCACATTTACTAAATTATTACTATTTATTAGAAAATTACTTGATTTAATTAAATTAAATAAATATCCCTGTTTATTTGTATTTGTCATGTTCATAAATATTTGAAGAAACTAAGTACTTGGTATTTAATTTAATTTCCATAACTAGTTTTGAATAGAATAAATAATTGTTAAAGTTTTTTATTTTAAGGCCTATGAACTTTTGTAATATTTTAGATTGAATGAGGAATATATTATAAAAGAATATTAGGTTAAATTTTTTGCATTCACTACTAAAAAAAAATTTGAAGTATTTTATTTCCTGATTATTACACCATAACACTTAGTGCAACAAATTTCATTTTTTTAATTACGTCGATTGTTATTTCATTATTTGAAATATCAAAGTGGTAGGATGGTATTTTGAATCATATCCGTTTGGTTCCCTTTTTATTCCTTTAGCCTGATTACCTACAATAATAAATATATTTCTTTTTTATACATTATTTCCTATTTTAAAAGGATGCTAGATGATTTTCGAGAGATAGTTTTATTTAATTATTCATTCACATTTTTTTTCCAAAATTTAATGTATTTATTCAAATTGAGAAAAGTTGAATTCATAAGTGTCATAAAAGCAATTCCACTGAAATAAGGTAGCATGATCCACATTTCTACTAAAAGTAGAAATACTTGCATATGTATAATAAATGTTATTCAGTCATAAAATGCTAGGAACAAAAAAAAAAAATAAATTGGATGTGAACAAATTAATAAATTAATCAGTACCATTTGTACATAACAGTGTGCATAATCTATTTTTTTTATCCCTTTTGTCTACTTATATTTGACACATTAAAATGCTTTTATTTATTTCAAATGATTTATTAAAAAAATGTATCTCTAGCTCATTCAGAAATTCCAAAAACCTGTAGAAATCATTCCATTGATTTTATTGCTTCTTTTTTCTTATATATATTCTTATATGTGTACATATTGTTATCCTTTCTTCCTCTACAATAGGAATCATTTGATTCACTGTTGCAACCATATTACTAGAGATTTTCTTCAAACATGGAAGACATATCTGTCTATACTCTTCTTCAATGCTGAATCTTTTGTCTTCCTTTCAATATCTAACATGCTGATGACTTGAACATGCCAATCTCAAAATCTTGTCCCATGTCTTAATAGTCTTGTTATAACATACATCCTGTCAACCACGGTTGGATAACTAGTTTAGGCTAGAGCAAAACAGAATAAACTAAAACAGACACAATCTTTTCACTTTAATAATTAGACCTAAAAAAATTACCCCTTTGACATCATACTTCTTGAAAATATTCTACCTATATAGAAAATATTTGTGTTATGAAAGTAATATGCATGAATACTGATTTGGATAAAAATATTATAGTTAAATGGTTTATAATGGCAAAAATGATGGTGTGATAATTTTTTTTTTTCACTTTTTCACATTCTAATTATTTAAGTTCCACTTATCAAAAATTGACTGCATATGATTGAATTAAGATAAAAATCATAATTTTTTTATTAACTTTTTGTTAGTCTGTTTATTTATTCATTTCTTAGCCCTATTCTTAATTTCTATTTTCTCTTTACTAGCATTTAACTATGAATTTGTTTCCAGGTGTAGTGAACTAATGGGATGTTGTGTGGTGAGCTAGGTGGGCACATCTACCCTCATCTTAACATAACTGCTACTAGAAATCCATACTTTTCCTTACTGACATATTTTGGAATGGCAAACATTGCTGCAGAAGAAGATATATACCTTGGTATGTATGTAGTATTTCTCTATACAACTATTTCGATGTTATAGATAGATAATGGTATGATAAATAAATAAACAGCTTTGGTCTGTTTTGGTTTTGAAATTTGATTATATTATTTTGCTAAATTATGCTTTGTTTAATATTTAACAGAATAGTATTATGAATGAAGTTTGCAAAAAAAACATTAAGTAATGGGTATATTTCTAGCGTTTCAGAAAACTTCTGATACCAACTTGATCTATAGTACAAGAAATAAAATCCCCATCTTTCTCTTCCTGCACACTGTCTCCAGCCAATTAGAACACCTATTTTGGTCTTTTGCTAACAATTTAATCTCGACTATGGTTTTCCCGCTTTACTGTCTCAAAATTTGAATGTGTTCCAATTATATTCTTCTTGGGCAATCTTGTGGTCTCCTTGCCTGGTGTCCTTGATTCCATTGATTTCCTTAGTACTCTGTCCTTTCCATTGTAGATACATGTCCAAACTAGAAGAATTGTCGATATTCAAGGGTTAATTTTAGGGGGATCTGGTGTTCTTGCCTTATTCAATTCTTCCTTGTTCTACCCACTATCCCTTGTTGGTTTTTCAAAATTTGCTGTCTTAATCCAGTCAAATGATTTTTTGTACGACATAACTTTCCTTGCCATGCATACAAGGGAGGTATTATGCCTTGAATATATGGTGTTTAAAGTTTCCATATTTCTCTTTTCATCACTTAAGTGTTACAAATTTAATTATAGACCTTATTCGCGTTTTAGTCATGTTTCAGAGTTCTTGTCCTAATTTTTTAGATTAATTGAAAATCGTTTCTAGGTATAACTACTCTTCTACTTTCTCCAAATCTACTCCATTGCTGATGTAAAACTTTCACATCTTACATTCCTCAAATCCTCTTCACTTGCTATTGCAATAACTTTGCTCTTTTGGCTGTTTATAACCATTCCTTTTCAAGGAAGTTCTTTCTACCTCTCTGGTATGGCCTGCTATAATTTCTGGTATGGCCTTCTGATTGTTCAGAGAACAATCAGTTGCCAGTAAAATAGGAACAGGAACGCTTGTGGCTAGACTGTCCTCATGTTTCACTTGCTGATTGTTACCCAAATTATGTTTCCATTTTTCAGTTTAACTTATTTCATGTGTAGAAAAAAACAACTTCTTATCCGTTAGCTAATTGGTCTCCAGATTAAAAAAAAATATAAATATTTCCTCAATGTAGAATATACAATCTTAACAAGGTTTTGGCATCCATCATGTCATTTTCAAATAATTTGAATACTATAGTACGTATTTTGGTCCAGCTGGTCAAAAATATTGGTACCAATTTATTATCCTATGTAGATAATTTATCACTTCTTTATTATAATTTGTTATAGTGGCTTATGTAACTTTAAAATAGAAATATGGCTTGTTATTTATTTATTTTTTACATTATCATTACTTATATTCTCTAAATGGATGTTTCTGATGAACGTTCAGAAAAATCTTGAAATAAAAATGAATTAGACATATTTTAAAATATTATTTTAACCATTTAATATGATTCAATATAATATTAATTATATGGAGTAATAGATGAAGTAACAGCAATTCCAACACTTAAAAATTGTATTCATATATCTGTTATATTCACCAGACCTTCACGGACTGATCACTTTTTTTTTCTTTTTTTTATTGATTAGGTTTCTTCTCAGCTCCAAGCTTTATGGGGATGGAATTACAAAGTATGTTACACACATAGATAAAACTACAGATACTATATGGGCATACTTTTATATTCTCATTATATGCAGGACCGCCCTCAGAAATGTTGGGCCCTCTGACAGGTTTTACCTCGGGCTTAAAGTACCAATAATCCTGCTAAGTATTGACTTTGGTTCTTTTAAAAGTTGTAACTATCGATATTATCAACAACTTATTATTTAAAATTAAGACATACTTAAAAAATTCCAATGAACCCTCTCTCGGGACACCTAGGCCCCTTTAAATATTCTTTACTTAGATGGTTACACAGTTATTAGAAATAGTCTTAACCAATTTGAGGTAGATTTAATGAATTTGATAACCTTCAGATTATGTCGGGGGTTGCTACATTTTCCGTGTTTCTCACTCAGAACAGTGTGAAGGTATCCAGCTTTTATTCTAATTACAATTTAAATCAATTCATTAATGGATGCAAGTAACCAAAATTTTAATTATTATTATTCTAAGAATGATAATTGCTTAGTACTATGGATACTCTCCTGTGATACTGTATATAATTATTTCTTAATTGGAGTTTTTTTTTCTTATAAAGAACATATTTACCCATTCACTTCTGCTGTCCTCACCTGAGAAAAGATTGCCATTGGCAAATAAGCTTAGTTATTCAATCATAATAGGGAATAATTAATTAAAATAGATTTTATTCTCAAAACAACAAAATAAAATTGGCGATTTAGCCATTCCTTGTAGCAACCATTTAATAGAAGAAGAAAGATCCAGTTAAATTTATAATGAACAGTTTACATGAATTTTGTTTTAAATATGACTATACTATATACGATTCATAAAAAAACGTATTTGGGTCAGCTGTTAGTGTTGTGAAGTGTTGTTTCCCTAACATTATATTTTAAAAATACTTATGTTTATTAATTGCAATTAGCAAAAATACTCATTAACATCCAATAGTATTTATATTAATTAGTATTCAAAGTACCTAGCGAAGAAAAAACATCTTTTCCTTACAAGCCAATTCTCTAATAAAATAAAAGCAATATGGGCATTGTTATTCCTCGTAATCTTTTTTTTGGTTTTGAAAGTAAACTGTTTTTTTCTTAAATCAACTGGCTACTCAATTATTATCATGAGGCTAAGTTGCCAATTGTACCAAGACCTAATCTTCTTTAAAATTATTTTATGATGCTGTCTGAAAAATTACACAATAGTTTTTATGGGTGGCTATCATTTTAGCCATTTACTAAGTATTAATGCATTATCAGTCTTCTTTGTGTGGCAAATTTTAATTGTTTTTTTTTTTAAAATCTACAATGCTTATTAACTTTATAATTCACATTTATGCGGACATAATCTTAGCCTAAATGAGTATACAACTTCTAAATTAATTCTTTTTCTTAAAGAGCTTCCTTTGAAAAAGCGGGTTTTGGGGCAGCTGAACATAAGGGTAATAAATCAGTGGCTCATCATCCTTTGACAGGCTATAAGGAAATTTCCTAGACTAGAAGGCCTATCGTTCAGTTATTGCTCTGTTGGTAGTCAATGTATTCAGATTTTTAGTGATCAATCATAAGAGATTTATCTCAAAATTAATTTACAATTTCAAGGCCAGACCACTACTTATTTATTCCTGTAGCTACTTAGTTATTCTCATAAGGTTTAGTCAATCTCACTCCAAACCTAATGAATTAGGGAAAAACTTGGTGGTATACCAGAAATTGAACCTAAATTTTTATGGTTCATATTTAGAGACTCTAAAAACTACACCATGAGGACTGTGTTGAACTTATAACTAAATCTATAATTTTTCAATTTGTAATCTAAGAACCAGCTAACACTTTAAAAAATAAATTAATCCCCTTATTTTTTATTTAATTAATAATTAATGAAATATTTATTAAGTTCTACTGTTTTCATTTATTTATTTTTTATCACTAGTTACGTATTTTTTCTAGAAAATGGACTTATGAGCTATGAAAATCCTAACTATCATCTTCCGAGACTTGATGATGCTCTAAATTCAAATACTGAGCTATCAACATATCGAGATTTGCTATATTCTGAACTAGAGGCAATCTGCAGACCTCCAGTTACTTCAAATAGTCGAAAGGCATACGCAACACTTGACATCGGATCAATGGGAGTTGATCTTAATACTGGTCCAATAACTAACTTGGACACTGACAATATTCATCACAGGTAGTAATTCTTCCTTGTTCAGCCTTGGTATATAAATAAGTTTATTTACATGTTTTATACATTATACTGCCTCAAATATACTACTAATAATATATATATATATATATATATATATATATATATATATATATATATATATATATTATATATTATATATTATATATTATATATATATATATATAATATATATATATATTAATATTATATTTATTTATTATTTTATTATTTATTATTTATTATTTTATTTATTATTTATTTATTATTTATTATTTATTTATTTATTATTATTATATATTATATATATATAATATATATTATATATTATATATATATATATATATATATATATATATATATATATATATATATATATATATATATATATATATATATATATTATATATATATATATATATATATATATATATATATATATATATATATATATATATTATATATATATATATATATATATATATATATATATATATATATATATATATATATATTATTATTTCAATAAAATAATAAGCAAACAATATAAATTTTTGTCTTGAAAAATCCAATATATATATATATATATATATATATATATATATATATATATATATATATATATATATATATATATATATTGGATTTTTCAAGACAAAAATTTATATTGTTTGCTTATTATTTTATTGAAAATATTGTAAACATTAATTGATCTTTATATTGTAGTCCTATGGGCAGGTATTGTTTCTGTTTTATTTGTTTGATTGTGTTATTCTTAAGGGACCTAGTCCCAGAATAAAGTTCTTCTATTCTATTCTCTCTCTCTCTCTCTCTATATATATATATATATATATATATATATATATATATATATATATATATATATATATATATATATTATTCTTTGATTGACCACATTTTGCTGAGGGGTGAGTTTATTGGCTAACACTTAACAACTGGCCGTTGCAATCAGGGCAGGGTTCAAAATAAATCCATTTTTTAACTTATATGACTATTTTTCTGATAAATTGATCACACAATGGATTTTAAAGTAAATTCTGTAAAAAAGCCTAGTAAATAGAGCTTTTCTTGTAATCAATTCATGAGTTGATCACCCATAGTCTAATCAAATTGTAGATTTACCTTGAAAAAGGTGGGGCAGTAGGTTTTATTTTTTTAACTTGTTGATATGGAGAAAACTTGGTAAGATGGATAAAACCTTTTTTCCGAGAAAATTTATCATGGCTAAATTTCCTGTAGCCTAAAAATCACGAAATGTTCGGACTTTTTTCAATTGTTTGCTTATAACCCCTAATCGACAAAACATGAAACACAAAACACCGAAAACACTTCATTACAAAAGTTAAAAAACATTAAATTTTTTATGATTTGCACTGGTGAAAGATTTTTTTAAACCTAATACGTACCAAGATATATATATTTTATAAATATATTCGAAATTTATTTTCAAAATATCGATAAATGTAGGTTTTTACCTAGTAACTTTCATCTTTCAACATTTCTATTTGACTTATAACCTAGATAATAGAAACCCTAACCTCAATAAAATGTTCATTTCAGAATAAAGAACACAATATAAAAATGTATTTTATAAAAATATATACTACATGCATTCCCGTCAAATTTTAGATTCACCTCACTAAAAGATGGGGTTGAAAGTTAGTTATTTTGTTTTAACATTTTGTTATGGATGGTAAGATGGGGAAAAAAAGTTTTGTCCACAAAATTTATCATAGGTAAATTTTCTGTTGCCCAAACACCATCCATGCTCGGAATTTTTATTATTTTTCTATTTATTAAGTAATATTTTAATTCATCATGGCCCTAGTGATAAGCCATCCATTTCCTATTTCAAAGAGCCCAGAATTGCGAAAAATTTTAATGCTACAACTTTTTTCTATATCATACCAGGGATAATACAGTTCGTCAAAAAATAATAAATTTCTCCAGTTTATTGAAAAAATGCAAAATTAGGAGAAAAAAAATTATTATGTGACACAAAATGTGCCAATAAATTTGTTATTATTCGAGATTTCAAATTTTTTTTTTTAAATTATTTAATTACATAAATAATGCCAAGGTATGTAGGAAAAGTAACAATCACTTCCAGCGTTTTGGCAGACCAGGTTTCTTGGTGTTTTCTGGATTGTCTTCAGTAGCAATATCAGCAAAAGCGTCATCGAAGTCGATTTGTTCTTCGATCAGTGAACCAACTTCTTCCATCTATACCTCTTCCAGCTCATCAATTTCGACCTCTATCTCCTCAACTCTGTCCTCAGGATTTGTTTCATCATCTTTCATTCTTATGAAAAGCCGGAGACGTTTTCGCCGTTGATCTAACTGCATTTCTTGCAGATAGAAGAACATGCCAAACCTGGTTTTCTGCATGTGCACATTCGACCACAGCCCATCTTGTAAAATCGTAAAAAAAAGAACAGCATGTAAAATTGACTTGAGTGCTGGTCTTGACTCATTTCAAGAGGCCTGAGGCTCTGATTACTGTAAGTCCATCCCCATTCCTCAGGACGTTTTAGATTTCTCATTCAAGTTTGTTCCTGTTCTTAAATT
Source organism: Rhaphigaster nebulosa (assembly GCA_948150685.1). Lineage (NCBI taxonomy): Eukaryota > Metazoa > Arthropoda > Insecta > Hemiptera > Pentatomidae > Rhaphigaster > Rhaphigaster nebulosa. Next base: position 108,072,463 of record OX411307.1, read on the forward strand.
CGTAAAGAATGATGTGCAAAATCTTTTGTGGGTGACAGATATAGCAGATTCGAAAAAAAAAACTTGTATCGCAAAGCGTCTATCGTTTGTAAACTGATGGCACTTCTACCGTACAACGCCACAATGAGTACTCTGAAACTCCGTTTTAAGAACGTTACTAAACGGTTCTTGTTTCATTAGATAAAAACTTGTCCTGAGAAACTTGGATTACTCTTTCTATAACTCTGTCCTCTATAACTTCAGCTGATGAAAGCTTTCCAGATCGACAGAACCTTTCAGCGCACTTTGAGCTAGATTGCTGTTCCTCCGATAGGTACCCTCAGATATATCAACCTGAGATTCAACATGATGTTTAAGAAATGAAAAATAATTTTTGTTTATGGATTAGAGGAAAACATTTTGAGGTCAAGTTGTTTTTTGCAGAAGGTACCCTACACCAATGACGATTATTTATCCGATGAAATCGAGTCCACATCCTTCACTGCGACAAAGGTATTGCAAAATGATTTTGTTCCTTTTCGCATCGCATATTTGAGAAATCAAAATTCAATTTTTTTATTTATTTTTTTACATCTTTTATACATCTATGATTGTTTTCCTAGTAATGAAATTAAAATCTCATCAAGGATAGGCTTTCTATTGATTAGGTTATTAAACGTTGTTTATTTTGAAATGTTGAAAGATGAATGTTACTTGGAAAAAACCTGCATTTTTGATATTTTGAAGAAAAAAAATTCGAAATTTTAAGGGCTAAATCTCAGTAAGTGTTTGGTTTAAAAACAAAACAAAAAAAAAAGTTTAACCAGTATAAATGGTAGAAAATGTAATGCTTTTTAACTTTTGTAATGAAGTGTTTTCGGCTAGAACGCGTTGTTTAGGAGTTATAAGCAAGCAACTAGAAAAAGAAGGAACATTTCGTGATTTTTAGGCTACCGAAAACTTAGCCATGATAAATTTTTCGTGAAAAACATATTTTCTCCATCTTACCATTCATATCAGCAAGTTAAAATAATAAAACCTTTTATCCCACCTTTTGCAAGATAGAGCTTTTTTATCGACAATTTGACTCGACTATCATCTTTTTTCTGTTCAAAGTGTCTTCACCTGCTACTGAAGATTATCATGATTTTATCTTTCCAAACTGATATCCCCATTATTGAATTCTTGATACTAACTTTGAACAGATATTTTATTGAGCAGCACTTACATAACTATTTTTTTTTTTTTCCACAGCAGAAAATATCAATTTCTTAAAATGCTTTAAAATCATTAACAAAATTCACAATGACAGTTAAATGAACTATACTGAATAATCAGATGATAATTGTATTAATAGCAGTAGAGTTAAATGATGAATATGATACAATCCACAAATAGATGAGAGGTGAATAAACAAATTGAAACAAACATTTTTTTGTTACAACTTTTTTACGAAGTTGTCAATGTCAAATTTACTACCGAAATTTTTTTTCGGCTAAGAGCATTTCTACTTAATTATTAGTTTTCATAATTATTTGGTATAGGTATTGTTGACTAGGTTTTCGAGGGCGCTATTTCCGAATACAATATCGGATTTCCGATCGCGCATGCGCAATTCGATTTTCCGTTGCTGTTGATGTTATCTATGATAAAGGGATCGTTTATTAGGTTTTCTAGGGTTCTGATTTAATTTTTTTAGTTGGATTTCGGATCGAGCATGCGCGTTTTGCATTTCTGTTACTGTTGGAGTTTTCTATGATACAGGGATCGTTTATTAGATTTTCAAGGGTTCTAATTCCATTTCTTAAATTGGATTTTGTATCGCACATGTGCATTTCGCTTTTTCGTTGTTATTGAAGTTTTCTTTGATAAAGGGATCGTTTATTAGGTTTTCGAGGGTTCTGATTCCATTTTTTTAATTGGATTTTTAATCGCACATGGGCATATAGCTTTTCCGTTGTTATTGAAATTTTCTATGATAAAGGGATCGTTTATTAGATTTTCAAGGGTTCTAATTCCATTTCTTAAATTGAATTTTGGATCGCACATGTGCATTTCGCTTTTTCGTTGTTATTGAAGTTTTCTATGATAAAGGGATCGTTTATTAGGTTTTCGAGGGTCCTGATTCGATTTTTTTAAATTTTATTTTTTATCGAGCATGTGCATTTCAAATTACAAATATATTTGACATTTGTTTTAGTATATCATCCTATAAAACCTAATAAACAATAACGTCACCGAAAAAAAGGTCAATTTTAACGTTTATCCGAAATGAGTATGTTCGATAAAACATCCAATTCCAAAAACTAAATCATAATCTTTGAAAATCTAATATATGGTCCTTATAAATGAAGAAAAGTTCAATAAGAATCGTAAATCGAAATGCGCATGCGGAATCAAAAATCCGATAGTATATTCGAAAGTATAGTGATTGAAAACTTAATAAACGATACCTGTACCAAAGAAATGTCAACTGTAATAGTAATTCGAAATTCGCATGCTCGATAAAATTTTATATTCGAAAAACAGAATCAGAACCTTCGAAAACCTAATAAACGATCCCTATATCATAGAAAACTCCAACAGTAACGGAAATGCAAAACGCTCTTGCGCGATCCGAAATCCAACTAAAAAAATTAAATCAGAACCCTAGAAAACCTGATAAACGATCCTTTTATCATAGAAAACATAACCACGGAAAATCAAAATGCGCATGCGCGATCGGAAATCCGATATTGAATTCGGAAATAGCGCCCTTGAAAACCTAGTAAACGATATCTATACCAAATAATTATGGAAACTAATAATTAGGTAGAAATGCTCGTAGCCGAACAAAATTTCGGTAGTAAATTTGACATTAACAACTTTGAAAACCCTAATGAACCATCACCAAATCGATTAAATCTACCCTCCCTCCCACTAGTAAATAAAAAATAATAAATATTTAAAAATAAATAAATTACAATTTTATTTCAAGAATTTAAACTACTTGAAATTGGCACTTAATATTGCTTATTTAATAAACGAAAAAAATGTCGGAAGAATATGTCAAAATTATTTCAAAAGTCATTATTGTAACTAAAATAATAATTTTTCAATAATAAAATAAATAATATTGAATTAATTCATGTCCGAGTGGGTTACAATTGAAATGGAAAAATTTACAATTGAAATGGAAAAAGTTACAATTGAAACGGAAAAGGTTACAATTGAATTGGAAAAGGAGACAATTGATTTGGAAAGGGTTACAATTGAAATGGAAAAGGTTAAATTTGAAATGGAAAAAAGTTACAATTGAAATGGAAAAGGCGACAATTGATTCGGAAAAGGTTACAATTGGCTTTGAAATGCTATATTTAGTGTAGTAGTATCCAAGGAGTTGATGTTTTTTAATTTTTATTTCACAGAAATAGTAGTCCTGTAATTTTAGACAACAATATTGGAGGAAATGTTAATCGAGGCAAATTTAGGCCCCTAGATCTTACTTCAACACTAAGTGCAGCTAAACCTGATTTGATAGAACATAGCAATGTAATCATTAACAGGTTTGTTAAACTTTATTTGTTTTGTTTTTTTATTTTGTATTTTATTAAGCCCTTTTGTTTTTAATTTAATATATATTTTAATAATTAGTCTGTAGTTCAGCTTTTCAGACAATTGAAGTGGGAACCAGATATTGTACTTTAATTTCATTCTAAGTAGGTTTAGGAACATCAATCATGTTTATTTCAAATCTTATCTACACAATCTAATTTCTAGAGTAATAAGTGTACTATGTTAAACTATAAATTATGGTTAAATTAAATAATTAAGCAGCTAATTATGAGTTTATTATATAGCATGTAGCATTAAAACTTGATGAAAATTAATGGATGATTAATAATTGATAATATAAACGCTTAATAACACAGATTGGCATGGTTTTTGTAATATTGATAAGAACAGCTTTATATGAAATATTTTGTAGCCCTAAATCCGAAAATGATCAGCTAATTACTGTAGCGTGTACAGTTTTTTTTTGTTACAGGAGGTGGGTAGTGGGGGAAAAAAGGAGACGACATATTTTTACAATCTAATATTTATTTAATATAAATATGTAAAACGTGTTAAATATTCAAAGACATTACTTAGGATTATGTGAATAAAAAACATATTACATGAGATGTCATTCAGCGACATACTAAAAAAATGCATATTTATTGGATCTCAAATAAGGATGTTTCTAGGTGATATTTTTTTGTGAGAAAAATTAAATGAAAAGAAATTGGCAGTTTGAAAGTGTCATGGAAGACATTACTGAGGATTATGTGAATAAAAAATATGTTATATGAAATATTTTGTATGTCAATTTCATTTTTTCCTCTTGTGTTCTGTAGGATCTTCTCTTTTTAAAAACCAGCAGGAGGTCGCCCATAATATAAGGGTTACAGCATCCTGATATCCTGGTGAAACCTCTGCCCTTGTTTGTTGCTTACTGCACCCAAATTTTTTGTAAAAAAAAATCCAAATGGGAGTATAAAAAAGCATGTTTAAGGACATGTGACACCCTGATATTTCATAGGCTTTCAAGAGTTCATCTGTGAAAAATTTCACTACATTTCCCTTTCACTACACTTACAAATCACATCCAAGCTGCCAATTCTTCTTCTTCTTTTAAATTAAATTTTTTCTCCACCATCCATTTCTGTAACAAAAATATTGTACATACTCCAGTAATTAGTTTATCATTTTAGGGCTATTTAGGACTACAAACTACTATTATACACCTATATTCATCAATGTTACGCATGACCTGTATAATTAATAATATTAATATAATTGATAAAAAAGAATAGATAATTAATGATTTCATCAAAGGACACCGCAGTATTTTATAGGAAAAGTGGTTTCAATCAAATGCTTTTGAGACTTTGCAGGGAGCTAATTTTGGTCATTCTGAGCAAAAGTATCCATGGTCCAAAAAAATTTGATTACAGGATTTTTAGTTATTCGCGAATTCAGGTCTCATTTTTCCTATACTGGAATGGTAGGGCATTGGATACAATAACGTATTCAATGATGTATTTATTTCAATTTTTACTGGTTCAGATGTATATAAACGTCCACACATACAAGGTATATATACATATATAATATGTATATATAAAATGATTTGTATGCTCATTCTAGAGAAGATGTAGATTTAAGGTTATTTTTAGTTAAGGTTCATATGGATAAACATACACACAAGATATATATATATATATATATATATATATATATATATATATATATATATATATATATATATATATATATATATATATATCTTGTGTGTATGTTTATCCATATGAACCAGTAAGAATCGAAATAAATACATTGTTGAATATGTTATTGTACCTGATACTCCATCATTCCGGTATAGGAAAAATAGGACCTTAATTTGTGAATAACTCAAAATCCTGTCACAGAATTTTTTTGGGTCTATGGAGACTTTGACTTAGAATGACCAAATCTAGTTCCCGACAAAGTTTCAAAGCATTTAATTGAAACCATTTTTCCTATAAAATACTGCGGGGTCTTTTAAATGAAAATATTTCCATGCATATTTGAAATTTCAATGGGACCCAAATATAAAAGTTTTAAAATCAGTTTTGCTGAACTAACTTATGTTATGACAAATATTCCCAGTGTATTATATATTTACAATAACTAACCTTCCCGGGCCTTTTTTAGTAGTTTCATATTAACTTCCAAAATTGTAACACCTTTTGACTCTTTTAAATTACCTTGTATTTTTTTTTTAATGTCTAATTATAGGTAAAATCAAATATTTTAAATTAAAATCAAGTGTTGTCTTTTTTCCACAATAATAATCGAAGAAACGAAATATATTTTTTTTACAGTGAATTATATATTCAATTCTTGATTTTAAATGCTTAAAATTTAATGTATATAATTGTTATACTGATGTAATTTTCACAGGAATTGTGACATAACTTTACCAAACATATCAGGATATGATGATGAAAAAGAGGACTACAATGTTGAAAGATCAACATTGACTTTTTCTAATTCTGACAAGTTACCTCCTGGTTGGGAGCAACATCAAGGTGATGAATTATATTATATTCTTTCTGAATTAAAATAGATTGATTCAGAATAATTTGTTTTGTTTTTTATGCCAATGCCAAACTTTATAATAATAATAGATCAAGGGCTCAGCATCCCTATTTAAAAACATAGGCATACTAAATCAGTCGCAGCCATGTTATAAGTTGTAATAGAGATTTATTGTGGTCAACTAATTCCTCACAACTTTAACTTTTGTATTTTATTCATACTTGCTATTACTATATTCATATATCTATTTGGATATCCACTGTCCATTGCTTGAAGTCTGAGTTGCTAGCCTTTTGGTTAACGAGAATACATCTCAATTTGTTCTTTACTTTATTCAGTAATATTTATTTAAGTTAAATTAATATAATATTCCTGAAAATTACTTGAATAAAATTATAGAATAAATCATATGCCCTCATGATTCCAGTATAACTTTAGTGCTCTTTTATATCAGCTGAGAAGCAATTTGTTTTCAGCACTAGATTTACACAATCTATCATTTTGATGGTTTAAAATGTTATTAAATAAACAAATAAAACTAACTATAAGTTTCTTGAAAATTATGTTGAATTTTAATAATTATGAAATTAAATATCTATTCTAATTAGTTTTCTTCATTATAATGTTTAAGTCAGTAATATATTCATTGATGAAAAAAGTTATGCAACTTTGAATCTGTAAAGCTAGTGTCAGGTACCATTATAGTTTCAATAACCTTTGAAAATAAAATTCCACAGTTGCTTTTTTCCCAGATCTGTGATACCTCTCGGCATAGAGGTTGAACCCTATGGCAAGGCTTAATTAATTTCTCTAAATCAGTGGTTCCCAACCCTTAAAAATCTGTGGACCACTCAGCCAGAAATTGAACCATGTGCGGACCACCCTCCTCCCTGGCATGGGGATTAGGATGCTTAAAAGTGTATTTTGTGGCACTTTTATAGTGCATTTACCTGTTAAAACTTTTCAACTAACACTCAAACCTCATGAAAGGTAAACAATAAAACAGTTTTAAGAATAAGTTCTCACTAAAAAGATACAGGAGAGTGCTGTCTGGCCCTCCCGTGGACTACTCAAAGGTTCTTGCAGACCACCGATTGTAAACCACTGCTCTAAATCAATGATCTCAAGACAAGTCTTTCATTGTTTTACATATAAATTAATTACTCATTACCACCTATAAATGGACTTGTGCATATTGATGAATTCTGTAAAAATATACTTTTACTCTTTTAGATAATGATGGTCCTTATTACTGGCACATCAAAAGTGGAACAATTCAAAGAAATGCACCTGAAATAATCAGTGGGATTAATGAACCTCGTACACCTCTTGTGAGAGATGCAGAAACAGTAAGTTAATTCTGTAAATAATTTAATATATTTTTTGTGTTAATTTTTAGAAAAAATGTCTAGAAAATATTAATTTTAATGATTAGTACTAATGTTATATCATTTATTATTATTACTTTCCTTGTTTCTTGGCCCTCACTGGAAATAGCACCTATTAGGACCTAATTCAAGGTTTAGACTAATAAAACATAATCCTTAATGTTTTTAAATTTTCTAACAATAGTCACAGTCTCAAGCAACACTGCTTTCTATACCTGTTCCAAACTGCTCATTGGGAGATCCAATTATTAAGTGCTCACAATCATCTCCAGAATCAAGTTATTAGTAAAAACTGATAACTTCAACACCAAAACCATCATATTTTCAAGCTTATACCGTTGCTCCAGCTCTTCACTTAAAACTACAATTGATTTTAACTTTTGTAATCCTTAAGCAATGGACTAAATCATAATGACTGAGCCACTAGGATTTTTAAAAGTTTTATTTATTTCTTAATAAAATTAATTACAGAAATTAAAAAAATGGAGAGTTCAGTCTTGCATGATCTGATTCCCCAGCTGAATGAACCACAGGTGATAATGGATTTTCCTCTGTATTCCTCATATTCCGAGGCCAAGAAGCTATTTATATTAATATGTTTTTTTACTCTTATATTTCTTACTTTAGACTTTATATGTATGTCTTTATTGTAATAAAAACATTTATTAATTTCTGCATTCCAAATTCTGAAGTTACTCCACCCTCACGGTTTTCTTGACGCTATAGAAAATATTTTCATCTATAATAGATAGCTGATAGATGATAATAAAATGTAACATTGTTTAATTAATAGCTTTATTGTGTAAAATAATAAGTTTTAAAGGATTCTATTTCATGTTGTTTTAGTTTTTCCATTTACATCTTTATTACATGGTTATATGCTTTATAGTCATAATGTTATTTGTTTACATTAGAAACAAAATTATCATCACAGTAATTATATTGAGCTACTTTTAATTAAAAAGTTGTAATTTTTTAGTTTTTATCCAGTTATCATCAAAATGGAGGCTTAGGAGTGGTTACAAGAAGTAACACCAGTTCTGCATTGGAAGATGAATGCAAAAAAAGAGATGATAAAAAAGAAGACATTTCTCTAAAGTAATACATTTTATATTATGTAATAAATTTTAAAAAATATTTGAGGTTCATTAGGAAAAATTATTTTTTCAAAGTTAATGCAGAAATTAAAGTTAATTTTTAAATAATATTTTTTTTTTCTTTGTCGCATCATACTTTTCATAGTTTAAATAAGTTTTTTTTCCAGTGTCTACAGTTTGTAAATGCTGTAAAATTGTAATTTATATATTTTTTAATATTAGGCTGGCATTTTTTTATTAAATATTATTTGTCACCATTATTTTTTTTAATTATTATTTATTTTTTTCATAGAAGAAGAAGTTATCCTGCTAGGAATGAGAAGGACAAAGAAAAACCAATAAGATTTGCTGTTAGAAGTCTAGGTTGGGTGGATATATCAGAGATAGATTTAACTCCAGAACGATCCAGTAAAGCTGTTAATCGATGCATTGTTGAGCTATCTTTTGGAAAAAATGGGCTCATTGATAATGTAGGAAGATGGGGTGATGTATGTTTCCTTCTTAAACAAGAAGTATGAATGACCTGTCTTCCCCTTTTTTAAAATGTATTTACATAATATATTTAAATTTTTAGGGTAAAGATCTGTTTATGGATTTAGATGAAGGAGCTTTGAAGTTGATAGATCCAGAAAATCTTACAGTTCTTAATACTCAACCAATTCATACAATCCGTGTTTGGGGTGTTGGCCGAGATAATGGAAGGTATGCAATGTTTATAGCACTTCTTATCTAATAAGAATCTTTTATATTATGAAAATTTGTACTTACTTGTAATTATCGTTAAGATTTCAATAAAATTATATAGGGTAAAGGCACCAATAGTAGACACTTCAAGAGAACTAAATATATACTAGAAAATTATTTTAACTGTTTCGAAGGATTAACTGGCTAATAAATGAAATAGCAAGGTATTTAAAAATAAACCAAAAGGAGATAGTTAAATTTTAAAAATAGAAAATTGAAAATGGTTTTTAGCTCCAGTAGTATATATCAATAGCCCAGTAATGTACCTCAATATCGAGGATATCCGAAATGCTAAAATAAATCGATATGTGAGCGCGCGATCCTAAAGTCGATAGTATTTTCACATTGAGCACCTTCGATAACCCAGTAATGGACCTCAATATTGAATATCTAAGAAATGTTAAAATAAATCGATATGTGAGCACGCGATCTTAAAGTCGATAGTATTTTCATAATCAGCACCTTCGATGACCAAAATGGACCTCACAGTGGACTACAATATCGAAAATATTTGAAACACCTTTAATATTCTCACCCAAATAATAAAAATTTAACATAGAATTTTATTATTTGATTTAAAATATAAAAATCAAATCATGACTTTTATTTCCTAGGTCAAAAATAAATGTCATGATATGACTTTTATTTTCAGATGCCAATTATAATAATAATATCTTTACTTATTCACTTTGAGAGAAAAATAAGAATTAATTTCAATCCCTGGTTACAATTGAAATGGAAAAGGTTACCTTTGAAATGTAAAGGGTTACAATTAAAATGAAAAATTTACAATTCAAATGAAAAAGGTGACTATTGATTTGGAAAAGGCTAGAATTGATTTGGAAATGCTGTATTCTGAATATCAAGTCCTAGTAGTAGACAGGTTTTAATCTAGTAGTAGTAGACACCCCTTGTCTCCTACTGGATCCGGGTCTAGTATGGCACTGATTAGACTTCTGGTATCCTTACTGTCACTAAAGTAGTAAACTTGAGCTAAAAACAGACGATTAAGTACAATTCCAGTAGTAGACATATGTTTCTACTACTGGGAAATCATACAAACCTGTAACCAGAAGTAGACACCCCTACTAATTGTTAATTATTCTGTTTAAAGTGATAAATAAACTAGTCATTATTATCAAACGGATCCTCCTTAATCAACTAATCACAAAAAAAATTAAATATTTGGAAATTAGATGGTTAAACATAGCAAAATCTAAGTACCTCATTAAGGAGTTTTTCGAGCTGAAGAGGCTGTGGGCACGGAACTCAGCACTCTTTGTTAAACAAACCTTATCGATGATAATCTCTACAAGACTATATTAGTGGGAATCTCACTTAGCTACAACCAAGACTACACTCCTTCTTTTGGCACTAATTTATGAATTTCTGGTTCATTTCATGTGCTTATTTTTTAAAGTCTAAACTGTTAGTATCTAATATTCATTGTCTACTATTGGTGCCTTTACCCTAAACTTTCTTACTTTTGATGCAACCCATATTTTTAAATTAAGAAAGAATCTTAACTAATGGAGTCAGTTACTTTTTAGTAATACAAATTAGTTTAACGGATTAGTTAATTTAATAGTCATCTTAAGGTTTTTAATGTTGTTTTTTAATTTTTGAAAATATATAAATTTCAATAAGTGATTTCCATTAAAGTATACTGATTTATTGGTAGTATGTTTTCATATTTTATTTCAATGCATCTTTTATCACTGATCATTGTGATACTATATGTATATATATATATATATATATATATATATATATATATATATATATATTTTTTTTTTTTTTTTTTAATTATGTAGAGTGATTAAAAGTTAATATTTGTAGCTGTTTAGTTCATTTTAAATTTGTATGAAGGGCCATGTTGATTCAATCCAGAATGCTGAATGTTATTCTTACTATTTTCGTTATGTCAGTGTATATATAAAGTTCTATGTGATTATCAAATATAGTTGTTTATTTTTCTTTATATTCATAAACATTTTGTTCTGTTTGTATGCATCATTAGATGGGTGTTTTATTTATTTATTCTTTTAAGCTTTATATTTTAAAGTATAGTACATCTCATTAGAATTCATAAATAATTATCTATGACATTTATACAATCAGTTCTATTGAGTATTACAATAATTAGTCTGACAATGATATCATATAATCACTAATTTCATAAAAACAAAAATATACATAGTTTTTACTGCAAATTATGACTAAAATACAGAAAACATAATTTTTTTTATTTTCTGTCTCATGACAACTACTTTTTTTTCTAGATTGATACTTTTTTCCCATTAAATTATGTTATATTATATTTTACAATTTGTAAGTTCATAATTAGTACAATTTTTTTTTTTTTTTTTGCCCTATCATTGATGCAATTTGTCCTACAGAGAAAGGTAATTGATTCTGTTTGTTTTATATATTTTCTTGTAACTTATTTTGCATGAGGTTATCTGTTATTAGCCGACATTGCATGTATAATTGTCAACAAGTAAAACCATGCTTGCATGTTATTAAGCATACACTTTGACGACTTACCTGTCCTTTATAAAGTTTTTATTGAACATTTCATAGGAGCTGGGAAACATAATTTAAGATATCATTTTTTTGTATTATTTATGAAACAATGATCTTATATAGTAGAATTTTTTTGTCCTTCATAGGTTGTTGCAATTCTAGGATTTTATTTATTTGTTTGTTATTCAGTGACTCTGATGCCTTCATTAATAGGCCCATCAATGGTTAGTTATTCATTGTGGTCATTGTCTGTGTCTTCCTGTATTTTAAAAAATCTTCTTTGTTTTATTAAATTAATTCAAAATTACCTTTAAATAGTATCTCTATTCATTTTATCAATGTATCACAAAACTGCTTAATTTTAAGTATGAAATATCAGTTTGTCTTGTTTTAAGCTATAATATATTATTGCTGACAAAATTTCATTTTAACAAAAACAGAAGTTTTTTTTTGTTTTAAGTAGTAATAGCAAATAATATTTGTATTAAATTAAGAATTTAAAATAACAGCTTGGTTAACATAATATAACTCTGTACTTTAGTATATCTTTATTTACTTCTTTACAACACATGAATCCATATTCAAAGTTTTGGTTTTTGACAAAAAGCTAAGTCATAACAACTTTGCTCACAATTTCCGTGAAATGAATTAAAAGTTTGGAGTGCAGCGTGAGTATTGAAAAAAAAAAATAATGCCATAATACTTATTTAATTAATTTTTATTTGGAAAATAAATGTTCTTTCTGATATATAATTGTTGTCAACCCAAATTAATGCGTATGCAGGATTAATTTGATATAAAGATTTTGTTTCTGTTACTTGATTTCTTCAGCTTTGCTGACTATATTTTGATGGAAGACTAACATTTTATGAGAGTATGGAACCATATTAACTTCTGTTAAAAGTTTGCTAAATAAATTGTAAGATATATTTGAATAAAGATAGTTGTGTTGTTTTTTTTAGTCGTTAGTGTCAATAAAAAGGAATAATAGTTGTGTTAGTACAAAACTTTATCCGAGTAAAGTTTTATAAATGATGGCTATGTAAACAACCTTAGTCTGTTGCTTTGTTACCTAGTCCCTGATATCAACTTCAATAAGTCTTATTAGTCTAGATGAAAATTTAGTGACTATATTTTTTTTTCTGTATTAATCAAGAAAAATTTTTATCCACCCATAGGTTGAAACTTTTGAAGAAACTGGGTTGTTTGAAATTATGTGTTATCTCACATTCCTCATTTTATCACCATACTGTTGTTTTTACATTTTATCAAAATGGCTTATATTTGCTTGAAAAAAACTGATTCTGCATGAAAAAAAAAGCATTTAAACTGTTTGTTTTGTTTATTAAATCCTGGCAATATTGAGCTATACATAGTTCTTTTCTTTCATTTATTTATTTTTGTTACCATGCTGTTTTTTTTTGCTTTTTCAATAAGTTTAATGAATAAAACTCGTATAATTTATGGTCAGTAAGATTATTATAATTTTTATGAATAAATCACTTACAGGGCCAGCTTTAAGATGGAGCAAGTGGGGCTGTTGCTCAGGGTACCAAATTCTGGTGTCATTTTATTTTTAAAGGTTTCAAGTTTCCTTGCATTCAATTTTTGAGAGCAGATATATAAAATTGGAATCATCTAATTTTTTGAAACTTGACATGTAATAGAAAAAATTCGTTTGGAAGCATTTAAATAAATTTATAAGTTTAGGGTACTGTTAGTAAACCATTGGTTTTCCTAGAAAAATAAATGAAAATAAGATGAATAGAATTAGTATTAAAGGATGCCTTTCATTTTCACCCCAGGCAACATTGCATTTAAAGCTGCCCCTGTTCACTAACAAAATCAGAAAATTCAATCTGCTATTAAATATACCTGAATATGCGCTATTAGTAGGTAAATGTTTTGTTTTTTTAACCTGTGAGAAAGAATTATTTCAGAATTCTGAATCAAAATCACAGATTTAAACATGAACAAAAAAATTAACATAATTTTTCGTAGATTTTCCTTACACTGACTCATTTTATATTTGTAACTATTTATCTTTCAATAAAGCCAGGTGTTTTATCTCAATTTTGGTATATTTGCAATCATCATACTTTAAAGTTACTTTTGATTGTTTTTTTGCCCTTTTGTATATTTGTTTCATGGAGTATTTCACACATACTTACTTTTACGATTATTTGTATGAAGAATATGGTAAAATGAATTTTAAATATGCACAAAACAGAAGACATACATTTAATTGATATATATATATATATATATATTTTTTTTTTTGGTTGGCTATACAGACCTTGTAGATCTTTGGCTGCCTGAACCAGCCTTCTCCACCTCTGCCTATCTTGGGCTACTGCTTTCCAGTTTGCTGCATGCTGCTTTGCAGCATCTTTATTGATCCTATCTATCCATCTGGTTTTTTGCCTCCCACTTGGTCTCTTGCCAACTATTGTGTCATTCATTGTTGTAAAGAAGCGTCCTTATGGATTGCTTCGAACTACATGCCCCGCCCATCTTAATGTCCTTGCCTTCATATCATGAGATATTGACTGACCAGTTTCTGTAAGCAATTCTTTATTAGCCTTTCTTCTCCATGAGTTTAGATTCAGATCCCATATCGCTCCGTTTACCGTATGGAGGACTTTCCTTTTGAATCTCTCAATTCTGCTTTCTTGGGTGGCTTTTAGAACTCAAGTCTCACAATCGTATATGAGAACTGGTTTTATCACGGCATTGTACACCTTTAATTTGAGATTTTTCGGGATTTCAGTACTCTTGAAAGAAAGAAAAAAGCTCTGTTTGCGCTTGTTATTTGAGTATTTGAAGCTATTTTGTATTTATGTGAGGTATTTTCTCTTCTTCTCTTAACAGAGTTTTAACGAGTCTCTCAATATCCTCTTCATTGCTTCCAAGGACAGCTATGTCATCTGCGTACACTAGGATTTTATGTTTCATCCCAAAGTGCAACCCTCCATTTTCGTGTGATGTTGTTCTAATCACTTTTTCAAGGGCTAAGTTAAACAGCATCGGCAAGAGTCCATCTTCCTGCCTGAGACCTGCTGTAACTTCAAAGGCTTCAGACTCATCTCTTTCTATCAGGACTCTGCAAGTGGGGTTGTTTATACACGTCTTTGCCATTCTCACCAATTTCAGGGAATACCCAGCTTAATCATGATTTTCCATAGGCATTTTCTGTCCATGATCTGGTCTAGCTTGCTCCATCCTCTTTTGAATCCTGCTTGGTGGTCGCCCATTATATTTTCATAGTGGGAATATTTCCGGTTTAGCAGGATATTAGTCATTATCTTATAGGAGTGCTATGCCTCTGTAGTTACCACATTCATACATAGATTTCTTATTTAGGATAGGGTATATTGTATATAGGTATGTAGGGTATAATATATAAGGCCTGTGTTCCAAGCCTCCGTTATCCTTTCCTCCTCCTATATTTTCTGAATTAGTTCTAATAGCTTGGTACTTAGAGGTTCTCCCCCATCTGTAAACAGCTCTGATGGTATGCTGTCCACCCCTGGGGCCTTTCTTCTTTTAAGTTTGTCGATAATGAGGTTCCCTTGGTTGAGAAGCTGCTGGAAATCTTCCTTCCAGATGCTTAATGCCTTTTCTTTTGATACCGTCAGTTTGCCTGCTAGTTGTCCTCAATAGCGTGCAGTCGTTCTTTGAGGAATTCTCTTTTTGCTTTTCTTATTATCCTGTTTGTATTTTTCCAATGTAGCTTGACCAGCTTTGGCTAGGTAGAGGACTTTCATTTTTCTTCTTTCCTCCACTGGCTTTTCACATGCTTCTGTGAACCACTTCTTGGTTTTTCGTTTCTCCTGAATACCTATTACTTCCTTAGCTGTTTCTTTTAGTCTGGTCTCTAATACCTCTCAGTGTTGATCAACCATTAGGCCCTCTGAGTCCAAAGGTTCGAATTTATTCTTCAGTTCAATTTGAAATTTATCTTTTAATCCAGGATTTTTCAGATTACGGACTTCATACCTCCTTCTTTCCACTTGGTCCCCTACAATGTAGATTCGCTTCAGCCTCTGACAGAATTTGATCCTAATCAGAGCATGGTCCGAATTACTGTCTGCTCCACGATAGCTTCTTATGTCTTGGATGGAGCTCTGATATCTCTTATCTATCAGCACATGATCAATTTGGCTTTTAGTACCTTTAGGGTGTACACCCAAGTGTACTTGTGGATGTCTCTATGTGGGAACATCATACTGCTGACCACTAGACCCTTAGCTGCTGCCAGACTAATACATCTCACTGCATTGTCATTGCTCATTTCGTGAAGGCTTTGCCCTCCAATAATGGGCCTGAATTGGGGTTTTATATATATATATATATATATATATATATATATATATATATATATATATATATATATATATATATATATATATATATATTCCTATCAAAGTATCCCTTTGAAAGGACCATACACTAGTTGGTGCATACAAAATTAATACCACATCATATCATATAGTATTAGTTTTATTGTTTTGTAACTTGTCTAGATATAGAATTCTAAACTGTCGAACAACAAATTTGTCAAAATATGCCCCACAGAGAAGTAAATTTTCTATTTAAATAAGTCATTTGTCATTAATTTTAACTATAGAATTCTCTATCTATTTTTCATATCTTTTAGGTGCCTTTTTAATTACAGTGCCTGTGTACTTGGCACAGTTGCTTACGCCATACACCAGCCCTGAGTATAATGCATCATAAATAAACAAAATTATAAATTATATACAAAAGAATTGAAACAAATACATAAAAAAATTAATATTTAGAATAATCTATGGCTGAGTCTAGCACTTCAATAACTTCTTGCAGAGTCTTATTGCCCCTACATCCTTCATCCTAGATCAGATTATCAAAGTCTGAACTATTGATAAATGTCAAGTCACACCTTTATTTATTGTACAAGTTGAATTCTGTGATTGGCCAATGTTCTCTTTTTAAAAGTAGTGACATAATTAATTTTGATCATTTTCTGCAATGCAATGACCAGTTATAAATTGTATGTTTATTAGTTTCCTTTTACCTGTCTAGAGAACAAGTATTAGCATCAATCTTTTCAGATATAGTTTCCTCTGTCCATATTCAGTTAAAATCTGTGCCAGTTTTTAATTGTTTCTTTTGTGAGTAAATCAGAACATCCCAATGGTCTCCAATTATAAGGCTATTTATTATATTTCCTTCCATAGAAATTTTGTCTATATTTTAATAGATTTAATTTTCTTATGTTTTTCTTAATGGGCCATTTTTTAATTTTGTAATTATTTGTTTTATTTCAAACTCTATCCAAAACATTGTTATAACTATAGCATCTTCCCACTAATTACTGCATATTTTCCACTTCTCCTCTTCATCATGTCTAGTGTCCTAACCATGTTACATTAATCCCCAATCCTTCAAATGAACAATTGTTCATTATGACAAATTCCTGCAGTATTTTATCCAAAACTTTCACCATATCATTGCAGTTTCTGAAATGTGATTAAAACCCCACATTCCTTCTTCTTCTGCTTCCCAACCTGACTATTCCTTTATCCACCAAGATAGGAATAGCCTAAAGTTTTTAACCCTAGATTTCTCATTCCCATTCAACTATCCACTTATTACTTATGTACACATTTAATTTCTTCTCGTTGAAATTTTCTGCAACCTGCATCCACTCCTATATGCTATGGTTTATCGCCCTCCTTTGGTCTCTTTCGATTCATCCTTTGAATCTACCCTCTACAACTAAGTTCCTTTCTACTTTAATACTAACTTCCTTTCTCACTCCAATGACAGACTCTACCTAGAAAATATCTTCTTTTCCCTCCATCTCTTCATTGTTCCTTTTTCTCCTAACCACCATACTTGCTGGTCTGACATATGGTTGGACCTGCATGTCATTGATTCAGTGCAGTACCTTCTCTCCTCTTCTTGACTGCCTTTTCCATTCCTGCCCTCTCATCAACTAATCCAAATATCATACAATATCCAAACTCCAGCAATCCTCTCTAAAACCATAACTTTTCATAACTTACACACCCTCACCCCTGAATACATCTTACCTGACCTTAAAACCCTGAATTGGAGTGAAATCTATTCCTACTCTTCTATTGACTCCATTGTAGTAGACATCCTCATTTCTAATCTCCTCAGTATTCTTGAAACCCATGCCCCTATCAAAACCTCCACCTTTTGCCGCCGTCCTGCTCCTTGGATGTGTCAAGAAATTAGATATCTGCAAAAGAGGCATGAAGCAGGCCACAGGCGGTTTAGACCTACAAGGCTAGCAGATGACTATCAAGCATTTAGGATGCTCTGCAATTTGGCACACACAATTATTTGGGGAGCAAAATCCAACTACTTTAACAAAGCCCTTTCCTCCACTCTTGATTCTAAATCAAAATGGAAACTCCTTTGTAAACTCTCTCTGAAATCCTGTTGGTTCTCCTTTTCATCTATGATTTTTCCCTCCAAAATTCAGTATTTCCCATTTCTTAGAAAAAATTCTTAGTTTATCATATTAACAAAACCTCTAACTCTACATCTCCTAAAGACTACAGCCCAATTAGCATTCTCTCTAACCTCTCCAGACCTCTAGAAAGAATGGTCCAATCACAAATATCCAATTTCCTCAAAGAGTCCAAACTACTCAATCCTCTCCAATCTGGTTTCCGACCCGGCTTCTCCACACAATCTGCTCTGGGCAAAATCATCAACGACATACCTACCGCTATGGACAATCATCATCATCATAATCATTCCTCCTCTACCACTTTAGGCAGTGTGAGGTGTCTTTCTGTAAAGCCTGGACCACACTCAATGATCCTCAACCAGTTCCCTTCTCCTATTCCAATTCAGTCCTCTCCTTGCAAAGCCTCTGGACTTTCTATCGTCAACCTTCGCTTCATATGTCATCCTAGCAAGACGATTGTTGTTCATCCTTAAAACATGTCCAAACCACCATAGACAGCTTTCTTCAACAACCTTTTCTTAAGGTTCGACACCGAGGTTTGATCAAATGGCTGTATTGCGGATTCGGTCTCATCTGGTTTTCCTATCTATCTTTCTAAGGAATCTCATTTTGGATGCTTGTATCTTGCTTCTATGTTTCATGGTTACTGTCCATGATTCCAAGGAGTAAGTTAGTATGGGGAGAAACTTAGATTTGTAAACCTTTAATTTTGTGTCCTTGCTTACTTCCCTTTTATTCAGAAATTTTCTATTTACCGCATAAAACATCTTTCCAGCCAAACTCACTCTTTCTTTGATTTCCTTGTCAATGGTTCCCTTCTCTTACAAATGGGCTCCCAGATATTTGTAACTTTCGACCTGTTCGATGGCTTTATTCTTTATTCTTGATGGAATACCTGTTAAATTGTTAAAATTATATCTCCCTGTAATCCTGTTGATTCTCTTTTTCATCGAGCATTTTTCCCTCCAAAATTCAGTGTTTACTATCTCTTGGAAAAATGTTTAGTCTATTATATTAACAAAACCTCCAACCATACATCTAAAGACTACCACCCAATCTCCATTCTCTCTGACTTCTCCAAACCTCTCGAAAAAATGGTCCATTCACGAATAGCCAATTTCTTATGAGTTCAAACTACTCAATCCTCTCCAATCTGGTTTCCGACCCGGCTTCTCCACACAATCTACGCTGGTCAAAATCACTATGGACAAAAAAAAGTTAAATGTACTGATTCTCCATAGCTTTTGATTCCCTGGACCATTCTATCCTTTTTATCAAATTAAGATCACTATCTTTTCCAACAGCTCTATTCGTTGGTTCCTTTCTTTCCATCCGGACTTGGCAGTTCCCATTTTTAATCAACCCCTATCTTCCTTTCTTCAGGTATTGCCCAAGGTTCGAGCATTTTACATCTTTTCAATTCATATATTAATGATCTTCCAAATTCAATCTACTTCTGTTCCCATCATCTATATGCCAAAAACATTTTCAAATAACATTATTACTTTTCCTTAAGCAATAGTTTTTTTAAATGTTTAAGTTTTACCTTTGGAATGTTGTAAACATATATGTATATATATTTTTTTCTTTTCTTCTCTCTTTTTATATTATTTTATTTCATTTTATTATTCATTAGCAATGGTTATATATTTTCACCAGAATAATTTCTTTTTTGTTTCTTTCATATTTTTTGACGGGTATGTTTATTATTTTTTTAATTCTTCAATATTAATTTAGTTTTTTTGGCCAGATATGGTTTTTGTTTTACATGCTAATATGCTATTCTTAAGGTGCCTAGTCCCAGAATAACAGTTTTTTTCTATTTATCTAAATGGTTATTTTTTATGTTATAGTTGGAATAAATTTGTGTGTAATGAGTGATTTTTCTGATTTATTCAAGTGATAATTCCAACTCAAAATAATGTTTTTTGTTATATCAAATAGTAAATTTTTAGAATTATCGTTCCTGAATATAATTAAAAAATATATTTTAAAATATATGATTTTTTTCCAGCCTATGTGACTTCATTGCCTAATTATGTTCAAAAATTTAATGTTTTTTAAATTTTTCAGAGATTTTGCCTATGTTGCCCGTGATAGGGTTACTCGTAAACATATGTGCCATGTTTTCCGTTGTGACATTCCCGCAAGGACCATCGCTAACACTCTCAGGGACATCTGTAAAAAAATTATGATAGAACGAAGTTTACAGCAAAATTTAGCTAAACCTATTGATACTAGTAAGTCTTTTCACATTTAGAAATCAATTTCTTTTTAAATCTTATTATTAATTTTGTATTTATTTATTTATTTTTTTTTTTTTTTAAGATGGCACTGTTTCAAGCAAACAAACTTCTGCAGTTCGACCAACTAACTTACCAACCGAGTATAAGCATTTTCACAGAAGTCCCCAAGGACAATTTAGTAAGTAGACATCTAAAAGATTGGATTAGATAGATTAATATGACATAGTTTTAAACTAACAAGGAAAAGGAAAAGTCTGTTTTAACTAAGGTGATAAATCATTCTAATTTTGTGCTAAGCAGTTGCAAGGAGATATCAGGGAGAGTTAAATATTCATTGAAAATTTATGAAATATTTTTATTCTCAAATAAGGATGCTTGATTTTTTAATTTGCTTTTGCCATGTAAAAAGTTCTTGGAATTGGAATTGAATCATTTTGATATGAAAAAAATACCAAAGAATATTTGTACATTAATTATCTTGATTTAACATATATCTGTTTAAGTTGTAGAAATAAGTCCACAACGGTTAGCTGTACCTTTTCAAGAATGCTAAATTTAAACAAATTTATTTTACTATTTCTCTTGAGCTTATTTGAAATATTGCATTATTATTATTATTATTTAAATCTCTGCCTCATTAACTGAGATATTTTTTAAAATGATCAGTGTGTTACAAAATTAATTTGCATATCCAATTATCTTTTTACTTGGCCGTGGTAAAGCCTGGATAAAAATTACCTAAGTTCAAAAAACAATTTTTTCACCTAATAGGCCAATTTTTCCTTACCAATTTTTTTTTCAATAAATACCTAGCCAATATTTGTTAGATATTTATGTTCAGATTCTGCTTTGAAAGTTCTATCTTCAGTGCTTGTAATATGTTTCTACATAAAATAGTGGTTGATATAGATTGAAAAAAAATTAGTACAGTCAGTCAAAAATGAATGTGGGCTAAGAAATGTAAAATTTAATTTAACTTTGTAATGATTATAAACTATTGTTATTTAATTTTAATATCTTAAATTTTTATGAACTCAATTGACAGAATCTTTCCTCTGGTTTGTTAATATATTATTATATTTCTTAATTTGTATTTTCATAGCTCAATCATTTCCAACACCCATGGAGGAACCGAAAAAAGTATTGGTGGCCCAGTACTTAGGAAATATTGAAGTTTCGAAGGCAAGCGGCATTGATGTGCTTAATGATGCTATTGACTTACTCATGAATACAGTTCCTAAATCACAGTGGCAAACAGTAAATATTGCAGTTGCACCCAGTATGATTACTATTAGCAATTCAGATAGTCAGGTAAGGGTATATTAAATTCTAATTGATTTATATACATTTTTTAAATTTATAAATTATCAACATACTTTTTACAATCCATCATGAAATAATTATTGATACGCACACATATATATGTGTGTGTGTGTGTGTGTGTGTGTGAATAATAATAATGAATACTTTGTTTATTGAAAATTGATCTTAAAATTTATTCTAATTATCCTATTTGGAAATGTGATAAAATAAGTATACATTCTTATTTTTTAATTTAACTTCAACAATTTATTGTTAGTTACTATTATCATATGGAACTCCTTAGACTAAGGCAGTAGAGGAATGAATTCACTGAGGTTCAAGGTTACCCATTGATAAATGCTCTCAATTCCATATCTCTTTGAATACATGACAGTTTATCCTGTGTGGAAAGTTTATCTGCAAATAATAACAGAGGTAAAAGCAATCAGATTGGCCTTGGATAACCTCATAGCCATCCTCATAGGCTCCCGGCTGTTAAAAAAAAAAAAGTAAATATAAAGGACAAGCTAAAAGTATTTTATTCTCAAAAGGCTGAAGTAAAGCCATGGTAACTTGAGTTGGGCTACTAGCTGGAAAAAAACACTCTGTTTAGTGATCAGATCAGAATTACTCACTTCTAAGAACTACCTCACTCATTAAAAATGTAGGTGAGGCAGTCATCTTATAAAAATTTTTGATTTGATTTCTAGCTTCATTGTAAGATCAAGATTTTGTAGGCTTTTCCATAGTGTCATTTTCAATAATGGGTTGATTGTTAGCATATGACCATTTATTTTGTTATCCAGGGGCACAGGGAGGACACAATCTCACCACCATCAACCACATAAGACTTAAACAGTTTGAAATATAAGTAATTTAAAATAATGGTTTAATTACCTTGTTTTCAACTTTTTTAAGTGAGCCTGTGAAAAGTTTCCTTTGCTTGTTTAAAATTATACCAGATGATTATAAGTAAATAAGTTTATTCATTTAATTTTCATCTTTTCAGGATAACAAACCTTTGGTAGAATGCAGGGTACGATATTTGTCATTTCTTGGAATTGGGCATAATGTTAAGCAATGTGCTTTTATAATGCACACTGCACAAGATCTATTTATTGCACATGTTTTTCATTGTGAGCCATCCTCGGGTGCTTTATGTAAAACAGTTGAAGCTGCTTGTAAGGTGAGATAATCTTGCTTTAAATAATGTGGTGCTATAAATTTTTATTAAGTGCAGTTTGAAATTTACTAAATTCCTGCAGTAGTTGTAAATTACTTAGTTATAAACTAGAATTAAATAGAAAATGGATCGATATTGTTTTAGTAATATTTATTTAAATTCAAAGTTTTGACCCATGTATTCTTTTTTTTTTTTAACATTAATTGTGGTTTTATTTATTGGAGAGACAGTTATTAAAACATCCAATTCTGAGCTTGGTGTGTTCATTATATCATTATTTTCAAAATATTAATCAAATTGAATTGATGTCTTACTTTATATTGTAATTTTAATTTTAGATGTTACCTATGATTACAGTTAAGGTATCAGAAATGTCTTGATGCACATCCACAGAATTTGCTCACTACTGATTCTAAATCTCCAACCAAAAGCATTAGTGCAACACTGAAGTCTTTCGTCGGATCTTGGACAGGCAGAAAAGTGAAAAAATCCTGAGATAAACATTTATCTCTGCAGGTAATTTCATACCAAATTTTAAAATATCTTGAAATTTATTATTCTTATCATTGGTAGATCTTGCATTTAAAGAACCAAACAGATCTGCTTTTAACTTTGAGTGTGTATTTTTTATAAATGTTTAATGAAGTATGAAATTGGTTTCACCATTATACTATTAGATTGACATGCGCCAGATTTTTTATAAAGAGGCGCCCAAGAAAATAATGTGAGATGGCCATCAAGATAATCCCTAACCTATTACAGGCTGAACATTATAATATGTATTGGTGTCAGAGCTTTAAATAACCCTCTCTCATTCTTTACCAGCACTTCAGAGCAAAACTGTCATAAAAATATTTTAATTAATAGTTCACTTATATAACAAGACTCCCAAAAACATTAATGTTGTTTATACATTCATTTCTGTTCCTCTTTTTCCAATAGCGTTTTGGCAACAGTATAACCTCTGAGGGAGGTATATTCTCTTCCAAAATAATATTTGCTTCTTATTTTATTATTTTAGGCATGGGGTTTGAATGGATTGCAGGTAAAATTTTAAATGCTTGCCTGCTTCCTAACCAAGAGACAATATTCAATCATAGAAGATCTTTCGGCCCTACACACACATATATTTTTTTTTTGTCATATCAGCCATGAAAGGACTTGGATTGGTAGACTCTCTTGAGACACACCCAGCCTCTATAAAGTAGGATCCTGAGCCTTCATTGGGTTATGGGAAAAATCTGCAAGTTGAGTATGGATGATGACCACATAAACCTTATTAGCATAACTGTTGGTCAACTTATGAACTCAAGACCCTTACATATATGTGTGTGTGTATATATATATTATTAATTCATTCCTTTTGCAATATTTTGTTAAATCTTTTCCATCTCTTTTCTTCCTAATCCCATAATGGTTTGTGGAAGATGAACAAATTTTTAAAGTTTGACAAAATGTATTCCAAAATTTTGTGTGTGTGAACATGAAAGCAGAGTATTTATTTAAACATCCAATTATTTTTTATAAAGTTGTTGATTTAATTCATGCATTTTTAAAATTGTTGATGATTCACTATGATTGTGTAAACACAACATTCCAGAGAAAGATTCAAGTACATTGGTATGATTATTACCACCTAAAGGTAAACATCGATAAACATCGATCAAGATAAACATTTATATTTATTCTAAATATTGTTTAAGATTAAATCTCTTGTAAAAAAACTTTATTTTGTGTTTAAGTCTATAGTTTTTACAAATAAATTAGCAAGTTTTGAGCATTTAGTACAATTAATCTTGAATAACTCAGAATCAGTAAGCAATTTCATGTATGTAGCTTTACATTTATTATTTAATTTAAGGATTTCAGTATTGACTAGCTGAAGTCCTTCATTGTGGCTCTATTCTACAGCAGGACCTTATCAAAGCAAAAAAAAGAGAAGGAGGGGTTTCATAAGTTTACCACAAAAAATATTTTTAGGATATATTTCGAGACCATTTTTTAAGGGCTTAGGTGTGACTATAGAGTTCGTAAAACAATTAATATTAGTTTATTTTGTTGTGTCATATTTCAGTTATAACTCTTTATCATATTTTAATTATGCAATTCAAGATTTTTATTTATTATTTTTTTTTTTAAGGATTTGAATATTCCTGTAGAGAGAGAAGTAATTAAACACCGCCATTTGCAAAGTCCTTTGATGACTTCAACCAGCCTGCAGTCACTCTTGTCTCCTACATTGACATACCGCAGAGAACATACAGACTTTTAATGTTTAACTTCAATATTATAAAAGCAAATGTTTAAAGTTATTGGTGTTAATGATTGTTAGTTTTTTTTTTCTAGACCATCAACTATCGTCATTTAAAAAAAACATTTTTAATTTAATTGAAACATAAGACTAATTATGTATTTATTTATTTATAGCAAATGTTTATTCTTTTTTGTTTACTTTTGTTACCAGGTGTTGATGAAAAGTGTGCTCTTTATTCTCATCCATGTATATAAGGATTAATAAATAGGGTATACCAATACAAGGCTAATTTGGAGCACAAATTTCAATAAGTATTTTTCTTTATCAATTTATATTTTTGCACAGATTCAAGAAGCTGTATGAAATAATTGACTAGTTTAACAGTGTATAGTAGCTATTAGTTTGGTGATATTTACTGGCTTGTATACTTAAGCCAAATTCAAATTTGAAAATGTAATCAGCAAACCAATATTTAAAGAATTTATGGAAAATTATGTGATACTTTGTAAATAATTTTATCTTTGCCCTTATTAAAGTTTATGGATACTTCTGTAATTTTCAAATACCAGATTAGATGAAAGTAAACCTGTTTGATGCTGCATATTCTAGAGTCATTATTTATTAACCAAATATTCAGTGATAGATAACACTGTACTTGAAATAATTAGAACAAATAATAAAATAATACCTTTATTATTTCATATATTTTATTTTGTTATTAATTCTATGAGCAAAGATGTGTCTGTATGTAGTATGAGTGTGTGTGTGCATGTGTGAGCTTGTTTGCAATATGTACGTAGTACACTTTGTTACTGAAGCATCTTTACAAATCTCATATTTTTAATTATTTGCCCTGACAAATCCAGTAGATATTCCTGTTTTAATAGAATTATTTAATTACTGTGATGATTAATAAATGCTCTATGCTTTCTTTTGTAATGTCAGCATATAAACATTAGTATAATGGAAATGAATAAACCCTTATGTTTCTGAATAAAATAGTTTTATTATGTAAATGAGTAATAAAATGTTGCTTTAAATTTTTTTATTTTTTTTTAACCCTCGGGAACGTGCGATCCTGAGAGGCCCAACTTTTAATTTAATGGCGATGTGGTGGGAAAAGTACAGTGGTTGGAAGTATGGGGTTCTGTTAGGCTATATTATTCTTCCTGCCATTTCAATTCAGTTTTCCGCCAACTATCTGATTTTTATTAAAAGCGGCTTGCTCCTTTTTGGTCTAATAGGACCTTGTGCCTCCTGATGTAAATTAACTCTGATCAATTGGTGAGAGCTAAAATCTTATTTTACTGCATTGAGGAGGGCTTCTAATGTTTAGCTCCAATCTTTCAGGATGTAAATGGCCATACAAAAAAAATGGCATTAAATTCTCTTGATGGTTTAATATTTCCAGGTACTGTTCAAGAAATTTTCCAAATACCATTTTTAATCTAAAAATTGATCAATACAATGAAAAATATGTGCTTGGAGAATAAAAATAGAGTCCAATTCAATAGCAACATTAGTTTTAGGCTAACTGATTGAAAAAAGGTAGTTGAGCTTCACAGAGATTGCGCGTTCCCATGTTCCTTTTCTATCGTGCTTTCCCAATGGTTAAATCACACACAATGATTTTTATCTTATTAGACCTTTTTCATGTTTGTGAAAGAACCCCGAAGAAAGAGTTAAGAGTGCGATTATTTTGCCTATGTTTTTTTCTCCCAGGTACAAAAAGTAATTACTCTATTAACTAAGGTATGATTTTCACAATTGTGATATGGATGAAGTAACAAAACAAACTATTTTCTACAAGAATAAAATCAATATTTTCTAAAAACTTATCTGTAGATAAACATTAAATCTCCTAAAATGAACAATCAAGATACTGTTTTTTTTGTTGTTATTTAAAATACACAATAAAACTGAGTAAATAATTTTTTTTATAACCAGATTAATGATTCATAAATTTGATTTTAGGTTAAGTTAGGTTTTTTATGGACACTCAACAGCTTAGGTCTTTTGTGTCCTTCTTCAATATTTTCTTTAATATTTCTCTCTTCGTGCTCTGTTATATTTTATTAAAAATATTGTTTTCTTTTAGAAATTCAATTATTTTTCTTATGTTAGTGATATTATCAACCAGTATCGTTTGGAATTTTCTTTCCATCTCTAAATTGGTAAAATATCTGCCATGTAGCAGGCAGACTGGTATTATCAGCTGCACATTAAACATTTTGGATGTGCACTTTTATTTGACTTTATATGTTTAGTGTTACATGGTGTTGAATGATAATTTGCCTTGGAATCTTTCAATATCTAGATTAAATAATTAAAATTAGTACAACTTTACAATCGGGATACGTTATCACTGGTTCCTGCCAAACTAGAACACTCTAGTGCCATTTGTGCTAACTAACTGCTTTGTGTTCAATTGTAATATTCATATTCATTAGAATTATGATAATTATTACTGCTTTAATTAGACATTATTTAAAATTATTCGTGCTGTCGACTTCCACTCACTACGTTCGTCCAAGAAATAAACAAAACACCAACGGATCCTTTTCAGTTGAGATTGGGGCCTTACCGTAATTTCAATTATTACTGCTTTAATTAGATCACAGCTAGTGACTTACGCTCGCTCAGGAGAGTTCTTACCGTAATTTAAATTATCACTCCTTTAAATTATTACTACAATTTCGTCAGACCACTATAAGTCGACAGCACTAATAATTTTAAATAATATATAATTAAGGCAATAATAATTTTAATAATTCCAATGAATACGAATGTTACAATAGAATACAAAGCAGTTTATTTTTATAGAAATATATCGTAATATCGCTATTAAAATTTGAGTATTGAAAACCGACATTTTTTCGAAATTAAAATTTAAATAAACAATCGATATATTTGAAAACTATCGTTAGGTCATATATCGATATTTACATCTTTATTTTTGAGGCAAAAAAGCACTGCCACAAAAGAAGGCGTTCATTTTCGTGACAAAGTTCATTTTTTTATCTTCCATTATAATGTAGATGAACTTTATACAGACACACACTTTTTGGTATTGCAGGTTGGTTTAAAAACCGTCTCTATACCTAACGTTAGAATAGCGTTATTACGTATGCGTCAGTGTCTAAAGTCCTCACTGATTTTTTCTTGGACTATCCGTTTTATAACTTGTAGATTGTACTTTGTTATTATGAAACGAAATTGTACAAAATACAAACAACAAGATTAATAGGATTACTTTGTACTTTATTATGAAATAGGGCCCTGATTGAAGCCATATGGCCAAGGGAGCAAGTGCCAGAGGAATGGAACAATGGAGTAATTAATATGTTTAATACATAAAAAAGGCGACCCCCTTAATTGCACAAACTATAGAGGAATTTCATTACTGAATACAGCCTATAAATTATTATCTAATTTAATCTTCCATAATGGAGGGAGTTATTGTTGACCGTATATTAATATTTAAAGGGAGAAGTTGATCGGGGGTGCGGTCAAAGAAATAGACTTAATAAGTTTGGTCTTATATAATTGTGCCTACGTTTCGGCCTAAATTTTAGGCCATCTTCAGGGCAGCGAGGCGTGAGGTCTAGCGCCAACTCACAGGATTATCAGTGTGAATTTACTAAGGTGAATAAAAGAGTCAGGGTGAAATTACAGGGAGTGCTTTCCGATGAATTTTCATTAGCTTCCGGAACAATGCAGGGGGATACTAAGGCTTCAATGTGTGTATGGAGAAAGCAGTGAGGGGCATCAGAACCAACCCAGGTGAAACTATATGCAACACCTGGCATATACGGATGACTTGGAGATCGCTGCAAGAACCCTACCAGCACTATCAGGCTCATTGGAGGAATTTGAAGTAGCGGCAAAAAAACGAGGTCTTCAAATATCAACGAACGAGGTATCAACAAAGAAAAAACCGTTTACATAAAAAGCAGCCAAAGCCAACCATTTGGCCAGTTGGCGCTAGACCTCACGCCTCGCTGCCCTGAAGATGGCCTAAAATTTAGGCCGAAACGTAGGCACAATTATATAAGACCAAACTTATTAAGTCTATTTCTTTGACCGCACCCCCGATCAACTTCTCCCTTTTAATCTTCCATAGGTTATACTCCTATGCTGAAGAAAACATACAGGATTATCAGTGTGAATTTACTAAGGTGAATAAAAGAGTCAGGGTGAAATTACAGGGAGTGCTTTCCGATGAATTTTCATTAGCTTCCGGAACAATGCAGGGGGATACTAAGGCTTCAATGTGTGTATGGAGAAAGCAGTGAGGGGCATCAGAACCAACCCAGGTGAAACTATATGCAACACCTGGCATATACGGATGACTTGGAGATCGCTGCAAGAACCCTACCAGCACTATCAGGCTCATTGGAGGAATTTGAAGTAGCGGCAAAAAAACGAGGTCTTCAAATATCAACGAACGAGGTATCAACAAAGAAAAAACCGTTTACATAAAAAGCAGCCAAAGCCAACCATTACAAAATGAAGAGGACATAAGTATATAGGCACATATAGTTTCACGATACGCATACAATTTAAATACCTTGGCTCCTTGGTAACAGCCAATAATAACATAGGGACCAGAATTGCTGTGGGGAACCGTTGCTACTTTGATATTCAGCTTCAGCGTGTAATGAAGTTCCGGGGGCCTTCAAGGAAAGCAAAGAAAATTATGTACAAAACTATGATTCACCCGGTGGTTACATGTGGCCATTGAAACATAGGTTATGACGGTTAAATATGAGAGACTGCTATGTGTATGGGAGAGGAAAATCTTTGGCAAGATTTACGGACCCATTAGCGAAGGAGGTCTAGATCTAATATGGAGCTGATGGAACTGTGCAGATATTGTCACCCTGTGTGAGATGTGTCACTCTGTATGAGAAGCCGATATTGTCACCCTCATCAAAAACAATCACATCAGACAGCTGGGACATGTGAAGAGGATGGCAGTGGAGCGGTTGCCAAAGAAGATAATGGAAAGATGACCTGGAGGAGTGAGAAGGAGAGGCAGACCACCACTCAGGTGGTTAGAGGACATCGAGGCGGATTCGGGTCAGGCAGTGGAGGGCTGCTGCGGCAGACTGAGAATAATGGCGACGAATTGTTAGGGAGGCCAAGGTACCTCGAGGATTGTAGCACCAAGGAGAAGAAGATATAGGTACATAATTATAAAAATATAAAATTTTAAAAACATTAAACATTTAATTTTAATTCATTTATGTCATTTCAGTAAATGTATAAAAAAATTATATATTTGTATCATTTTTTACTCCTACAATACTTTCACCTACTTCCTATCTTGTTCATTTAGCCCTGATGAAAACCTGTAATGTGGGTCAAACATGGACTTTCAATAAATAATTTTTAGAAATTCTTTTCTTGACTGCTGGCTGGACCATTTTATCATTCTATACATATAGTTTTTTTTCAAAGCCACTATTTGGACGACTGTGTCTACTTCTATTTTTAATACAGTGTTAAAGGTCTTTTTTATATTAAAATATTAATTTTTGTAGTCCAGACATTGGAAAATAATGACCTTTAGATGCAAGCTCTTATTTTTTTACTAATTAGAAAATCTAACAGTCAAAATAAAAATTCAGCAAGTGTGGCAACAGCAACACAAAAGGCTCTGGAACACAGAACACGATCTGTGATCTCTCTAAATCGCCCTAACTGTATAGAAATGGATCGCTACTGGGCTCTGCGATAGATCTTCTTCTAGGAGACATTTAATGCATTAAGTAGTAATATATTAGATTGCCAGCTGACTGCAGGCTGAGATCGATCGCGCACTGTGTGCCTGAGCCTAAAAATTTTATTCATGGTTATGGTGGAATAAGTTTCGTTGACTACATATCCTGAAGACGGCAATAGGATAATGGAGACCCTCAAGTATATTTCCAAAAGAGACTAATACAGGAAGGTCCACTCAGCTTATGAGGGTAACTGAAATAATTAAATTAATCTAATTAGGGATTGATCCTTCTATACCATCATCTGGATATCAACTAATTAAATTAATGTTGTGAAGAATTACTAACATCTCTATACACCAGCTGCAATCTTAGCAACAACGGATTCGGCATTTTTTTTTTTTCTCTTTTAATCCTAACATCTAACAATCATGAAAATAGATTACAAATAAAAAAAAGAAACAGCAATACTCAATTTCCATTATAATAATTTTCCAAATTAAAATATTGACATATATTCTGTAGAATAGGTTTGATTCATGATAAAAAAAATCATATACATAGCACATATACATATATATATATATATATATATATATATATATATATATATATATATATATATATATATATATATATATGCATACACAGCTTAAAAAATTTATTAAAGATAAAACACACCAACTTTTGTGGTTTCTAGCATCATATAAATTGCAATTATTCACATTTTCTCTACCTAATGTTAGGCATTCATTCAGTATAAACTACTTCATTAAAAAAAAATAATAAAATTTAAAAAAAAAATATACAAGGTAACTAACCGGACTTTGAATAAACTATATTGCAAAAGATTTGCCTAATATTAAAATGTAATATAAAATTTAATATAACTAACAAACTTTCATAAATTATTAAGTTTCAGAGAGTAAGCTTATAAGAACATTATACATTAAAACAAATATACATAAATTCTTAAAGCATAAGCTGCTACAAAACATTATTCATGTTATCTGGTAGTACATATCACAATAAACTGCCATAAATGTTTTGAACAGGCATTATAAAAAATATGAGCTGAGGCAACTCAATAATAATAGATTTCTTTACAAAAAATATACATCGAAATCTATAGAAATAATATCTATCAATCTTTATTCTCACAAATATAAATCATGCATTAATGACAATTATTTACATAATTACATTCATTAAATAGTCTTGACTTACAACTTTTAGATGCCTGAAAGAAATTTAATATCTTCAAATCACTTACTTTATTATCATTATAATCAACCTACTATAAGGATTTACAATCATCAATGTACCAATGTAAAACCAATATATTACAGAAATTAAAAATAAGAAATATGCCATCAAGTTGAAAATAACACTCTATGGCCTATAGATACATTTAATTACAGTATATGATAAAAATATTTTTAAATGACTGTTCATCAAATGAACTTTAATACAAAAAGTTGTCCAAAAAATTAATACAGCAATTTTTTATAAAAAGTTTGGCATTTCTACAATATATTTTTTATATAATAAAATGAAAATAACTATTACTATGTAATAAAAATATAAATATAAATCAACAAGTAAATGTTTTGAATTTTAAAGCTTAAATATTTTAAATGTGACATTGTTTCAAAGTAAAAATAAAAGGCCTAAACTTTATCACTTTTTATAAAAATTTATTATAAACTAAGTTCCTTTTAAGTAATAATCGTATATAGTAAATTAATAGTAATAGCTAAAAGTAAAGAAAATTAATTAAAAAATATTTCTGATTAATAAAGAAGAAAAAGAAGTAAGGATTAAGTAGTCAAATTTATTATACTGAATGAAAAAGTATTAATAGCATCAGGGTGTGATGCTGTAGAAATTGCTTAGTTTTATCAATGTGATAAGAAGGAACCCAAGCTAAACCAATCAACCCATGACCCCAATGAACTAATCAACCCATAGAGTCAGTGAAGTTTTGCAAAGAAAACTGACTAGTTCATAGTAAAGGTCTTTCAGGTGGGAAGACATTTCTATTTAAGTCAAATATTGACTGCATATACAAATGTTTTTAATGGCTATTCATCATATGGAAGTTCATGCTATGAAATAGTTTTTACTTATTAGTATTTTTTACCAAAAGTTTGGCATTTCTAATATATATATATATATATATATATATATATATATATATATATTTGTATATATGTGTTTTTAATAAAAAAATACAATTATTACATAATAAAAATATAAATACAAATCAACAGTAAATATTTTGAATTTTCAATATACTTAATTTTCAAGTTTAATTTAAATACTTTGAATGTGAAATTGTTCCCTTAGTAAAAACAAATATAAATAAAAGGTGGTCTAAACCTTATCACTTTTGATAATAATAACTTATTATTAACAAGGTTCATTCACCTTTTTTCAGTTTGATTAAGAAATATTTAAAAGTATTAAAAATTAATTTCAAATAAGATTTGTATTGATTTAAATAAAATTTAGTTCATACAGATTCATGAACAGAAATAAAAAAAAGTCAAATTTATTCTGCTGAATACAAAAGTACTTATGAAACCTATTATTTTAACTGGAAGATGAGATGGTAAATCACAGTGAAGGTGTGATGCTGTAGACAGAGTACAGTTTTTCCAAATGGATATGAATGATCCTAAGTTTAATGAACCAATTAGCCCATGAAGTGTGAGTAGTTTTGCAAAGAAAATAGCCTGTTCAGACAGAGATATGACCTGTGCATAATTAAGGTCTTTTCAGAGGGGAAGAATATTTTTTTAAAGTCAATACTGACTATGTGTGGGTAAATATGTATATAAACATACATTATTTCTATCTACAGTGGAGTCTCAGTAATTCGAGCCCCGATAATCCGAGCTTCCAATAATCTGCAGTATTTTTTATGATTTTTATTATTTTTCTTTAATGATTCTTTCCATATTATACAAAGGATTATAATGTTCGTAAGTATAATATGTATTTATTACATGCCTATCTATTGTTTGGGAGATTCTTGGGCAGAAATTACCAGCGAAACTATACAGAAATCATGGTCGAAAATTCTAATCTGAACAGCAGAGAAGGTAAAGAAGAACCTGATAGTGATATTAACGATGAAGATAATCAAGCTTTATTATACTTGATATCGGGCATACCTGCCTGTTCACAAGACAATGTTGAAGAAATCAAACAGTGGCTTGCCGGTGACCATAGTGAGCAACTCTCCAACGAAATGATAGTTGAATTAGTAAAATGAGAAAAACGATGATGGAAATGAAGATAGCATGCCCAAAACCAGCAACACAGAAAGATTTCATCGACTGGAAAAAGCATTGGATTACATGGAGCAATAAGATGAAATCAGCCTGCAGACATTCTTTTTTTTTTCAAGGAATGGAGTATATGCACATCTGACAAAAGAGGGGCCTTACAAGAGCAGAGGAGAATTTTTACATATAAGGCTTGGAATTCATCTATATATAAATATAAATATATATATATATATATATATATATATATATATATATATATATATATATATATATATATATATTATGCTTTAAAATTATATATATACACACGGAAATATGGATTATTCCGATAATCCAAGAGGAATTTGGTTCTATTCAACTCAGATTATCGAGACTCCACTGTAACTTTTAAATTTAAATAAAAATAACTTGAATATAAATAATTTCATCTTTACATTTTTTAAAAAATGAATTGACAGGAAGAGTTAATATGGCACTAACGCATTGACTAATCTTCAAGGTTACAAAACAAGATCTAAGATCATAGATGTAAAAAATCTGAATTGTTTTTCTGACCAAAAGAAAACACTAATTTTTAAAACAACTAATCTATCAAGCATTATTGAAGAATTCAATAAAAACTTACTTATATACAAATTAAACGTTCTTGGATACATGGAATACCATTTTTATAGGTATCCAGGCTCCCTATACATTCATTGAAGAGTACCCTGCATAATCATATCAGTACAGAATCAAATATACTATAACTATATGTATGTGAAAACAATATAAATGTTATTAAAAATATATGTATGTATATCGACATTAATAGCATCCTTACTTTGAATTAAAATAAAAGCATGTTAATATATATTGGAAAATCTAAACACTAATGAAGTAACTAACTACATGACAATAGTTTAATTGCTTTTCAGAAATGAATTTATCATGACTGAAGAGCTTAAGTAAATCTATCTTGTAAATTTTCACACAATTACAGGCGCATAAATCAAAAGAAATGGAGTTTAATTGAATTTGAATATAATATAAATCAAAATAAAATAACATGATGAAATAAAAAAAATACTACAAATAATTAAAGTTTATAAGTAACTGAGAAAAGTATTATATAGCTCACATACAGAATAATACAGTCTTTCAATATATAATATGAAAAAAAGACAAAACAAAAGGCGAAATTGAAGCATTTAAATGAAAATCAGTCAGGAATTAGCATCTACAGTCAACTCTCGATCGAATTCTTTGAAAACACAATTTATTTTTTCTGTTCCCATGAAAAAAACATTGTTTAGTAAAACAAAATGTAAGAGGATGACTCGAAATAATTTCATGAGATATTTTAGCTCTAAAAGTCAAAGAAACGAGCTATTTACCTCTATAACTAGACGAAATATTTGACCAAAAAACTATTTACAACTGTTTCAAAAAGTGTAAATTTTTAAATATTGAAAATATGGATAAAGAAACTGAAGGAGAGCTACTGGAACTAATTAACATGAATATAGATGCAGAGTGGGACAAAGTAGCAAGTATATATGAAGATGAAGAGGGAGTAGACCTTTCATTCACGGACTTCGCACTTATTGATAAGGGTCTTACATTGTCTTTTCTACTGTAGTTTCAATTGAAAACACAATAGACCATGAAGTTGCTAGAAACATAAGGCAATGAAAAATTACAGATTTTTATTTCATTTAATTTTTTTTATTAATTTAATTTTTCTATTGAATCTTATATTATTTGATGATAAATACAAAAAAGGAAGTATGCACCACCATATTTATAAATAAAATTGCTGGATGAAAATACATTTGTTTTATCTCTATATCTCAGTTGTTTTTTTTTTCATTTAAGCCCTTGGATAACTCGAAATGATTTCTCATTCCCTAGAAGTTCGAATTACCGAGAGTTGACTGTATAAATATTAGGGATTGATAAATTATTTGCCACTTCTATAATTTTGTTTTTATTGAAAACTAATTCCGAATGTTATACATTCATCTTCAGTTCTAAAAACACAAAAATTCAAAAATAAGCAACACAGTTTGGTATTATTATACATATTAAATTAAATGTAATATAACTTAGTATTATAAAACATTTATGAATGATGAATTTAATTAAGATCAGAAATCAAATACATGTTGGTACTCACCAAGGTTCGAAACTAGTTTTCAATAAAAACAAAATTATAGAAGTGGCAAATAATTTATTAATCCCTAATTAGATTGATACTTCTATACCATCATGCGGAAGTCAACTGAGTATAAATGTTAATTTAATTTATGCTCAAAACTGATATAATATACATGCACATATGTGAGGGTATGCCAGAGGAAGAGGTAACATACTAATTTTTCAAGAAATAGGGACGTAAGATAGAAGATCGAAATAAGAAATGTACTATTAACATAAGAGATGCAATGCAGCTAGAGAAATAAAATTTTGATATTGAGAATAATCTATAAATATAAAAATCATAAAACAAACAGAATATAGGAAAGTTTAAGAGGCACAATCTGGAAACGTGATAGTTAATATTATATATGTAAAGGCAGTGTAGCTGCTCACCAATCAAGAGATGAGATCAATTGAAAGACCAGAAAACAATTTTTTTTAAGGGGTCTCATGATGATAAATGATACTTGAAGTAAGATGCAACAGCTCAATCTAGACAACAAAAATTAAGGTTGTTAAGAATTATTATGACTAAACAAGATACACACCTAAACTACCACCATGGCAACAATAAGTAAGTAGACAACTTTTATTTCTTTTTATTATTATTACTATTATACTTTCAGGAGGGAAAAAAAATAAGAAAAGATGAGTAACAAAACCAGTGATACCAGAAGTAAAGAAGGAACTCAATAAGAGAATATAGGAATTTAGAGACAGATGACTAGAATGAAGTAGGAAGAGGCTCACTAAGATCCTACTAATTGGAGAAGGAGCTCTAAGGACACGACAATGCATTATTAAAATATATTAATTTAGAACAAAGAATCTATAACCTCAAGAACATTAAACATTTATGCAAAATACAATGAACTTCTCTTAAAGGATATCTCGACATAGAGGACACCACTCCCCTCTTAATGGGCAGTTTTATCCATGTCCCAGTGATAACGGTCAACACTGAATACTACAATATACCTATTACGGAAGTTTGAATGTACTTTATTTTAATTATTTTTCATTAAGAAAAAAGAAAAGTATAGGTAAGGAGTCATATACATCAATAAAGCTATAATTTATATAAATATGATTGAGACATAAGCATTTTTTAAATACAAAAAAAGTTATATCTATATCTTCAAAATTGTATGGTCCATTTTTAATTTTGTTGTACACACATGAACATATAATGCTATAAGTTATAATATACATATAATAAAATTTGTTACTAAGTTTTTATTTGTATGTGAATGTAAAAATTACTTATTTAGACAGTTAAAAAAATAACATTTAAGTTTATAACATCCAAAAAAAAAGAATTTAATACACATTTGGAATATAATCAATCTTTTTTTTTAAATACTCTATTTTAAATAGGCAAACAAAACAATTTATTAACAGAGACTTAAAGAAAACAAACATTCATTCTTACAGCCATATAAACTTGGGTATCTAACATTTAACAAATAGTATTTCACTGAGACATTCTATCACATAATGGACTTATAACGCCCTATCACATATTAAAATAGTTACATTCTCTATTATTTAAACAACACTGAAAAAAGTTTGATTTTACAGGTACCGCACATAACTATTTAAAAAAAAAAAAAAAAAAAAAAAAAAAAAAGAGATCTGAACTATTAGATTCTACTTCCCTTTGAATTAGGTTCAACATATAGAACTGAAACTTTTTATATGATTTCCACTGGAAACCTGCTTTTCTTCAGTACTTTCTCTTTTAGCATTATCAGCAAATACGGGATAAGCTAAGGTAGTATTAAGTGAATCATTATGTTCTTCGAGAGAATTCTGGTAATAATGTAGTACAAGTGCTTTCAAAGATTCGTAAATATTGTATGGTTCTGCAAATCCATAACCTCGCTCAGTTTCATAAATGATACAATGATTCACGGTACCATTACATCTGCAAAAAATAAAGCATAAAAAGTCACAGAAAATCATTCAGATAAACTTGCTACAAGATTAATTTTTAGTTCACATCAATATATAGAAAAAACATGCACTGATAAAACACATGGGTGATCGTTCATGACGATTATAATATTTTCAATTAGACTTTATCAAAACAATAATTTTTCTTTCTTTTATCTTATGTTTACCAAAACAAAAGCATGTAAATCTTTGCTTCCTGATACTTCAAATAAACTTCAATGTTAAGTTTATATTTAGTCTCTTTTTAAAAGTCCTCAAGTATGTAAATCATGGCAGAGACTAAGTATCCATTAAATCTTATTAAAAAAAAAAGGGCAAACGCTAAATCAACTTATCTCATGCTCCAAACAGTAATTTTGTTCATCCTGTAGAACAATTTTGAACTGTAAAAGATAGTCAGTCAGTTTTTATCACATATTAACAATAACTTGCTAAGTTCCTCCAATTTCTTTTTTAATTGTCGGTATTATTGTAGCTTGTAAAAAGTATATGGAGAATCCATCAATCTCACAGAGCATTATACACAAGAAAAAGAAAGCGGTCTGACAGGACACTGTGATCATATGTTTATATTGTTAATGATTAAGCTGCAAATACATAAACAGCTGGTCAAGGTTTAATGGATTTTAGCTCATTCATTTATAGTATAAGATGTGTTCAATTCACAACAATTTTACAGGACTTTGCCAATTATGTGAATACAATGGGTTGTTAGACAGCCTATCAATGGTTTTAATAAAATTGATTTTGATACAATAGTTCAGTTTTAGGAAACGTTAAGGGAATCTAAACCAACTTTTTAAACCAGAAGATAATCGTTTATAAAAATCCATGACTTCAGATTACCGTAGATAAATTAAATTTAATGTTAATTTGAATTGAATAAAAATTGGTTTAAAAAATTATGATTTAAAATATTGGTATTCAATAATTAATATTTGTTTTCTTTTCTCTATTTGTTTCACAAGAATTGTATTCATGACAAACACAAATATACAATTCTTTTTTAGCAATGTGAGTGACTAGATACAAATGCGACAAAGTTATCAGTCATCATTATTACAGCATGAAAGAGAAAAAAACCATCAACATGAGATTGTGATTACTTTAATTACAAAAATTAAATATGGTAGTATTGTTTGAAGCAATCAGCCATTGAGTATATAATTATTTGAAAAAAATAAACTTCTTACGTAATTGACAATGCATACTGGCCAGTCCTACTAGGTCTTACTAAAAAGGTTCCATCTTTAGTAGCAGTGAGTAGTTGTTCAGCTTTGTTTCTAGAACATTCTTTAAGTAACCAGGTGGATTCATCATTATGAGGACATTCTGTTTCTTGCTCACAAATTCCAGAGCCACCATTCAATAACTGTTTAATACTTTGCATTTTTATACCACGGGAAAGGAGCCATCTGTAAAACATATGTAATAATCATTTTTAACAATTAAATCATATTTAAAAAAAAACAATAATATTAAAAAAAAGAAGTATAGGAACAAAAATATAATTAATTTTGTTTGCCATTGCATCTGTAAATGGCTAATTATGAACATTTATTCAAATACAATAGTTTATAAAAATATTAATATCTTAAAAAAACTAACTTTGACATCCTAACTAGTGAAAATAATTTGATGAAACAAGGTAAAACCATTTTCGGTTCTCAGAGTCCATTAATTATCATTTTTAATTCTTTTTTTAACATTAGAATTTTTATTCCTGTAAAACTTGTAATAAATAGTCGTGGAATTAGTGTTAATAGCTTTTAAATGCCCTGCAAGGATGGCCCTCCTCTCTCCCTAGTAGATCTTCATAAATGTTTTAGACTTCACACAAATGCTATCTTTGTATTGTAAGTATCTGAAGTATCATGCTTAAAATAGTCGCAGTAACATTAGTTATTTGATTTTAGTCATTCAATTATTTATTTTTAGTAATAAAGAACAACTGTAGAAAGATAAATTTATTTTACAATATCCTTATTCTATGCAACATTAACATTAGACACATTCCTAATATTTAGGAAGAGTTCCAGATAATTCCATGTAATTACTGCCTCCAATGCTTTAATCCTCACTTATTCATCAAAAAGAGCCTCAAATGCTTCTATGTCCTACACAATTCTCCTATACCAAACTCCTTAATAGCTCCAATTTCTGCTTTACCATTTTAATTTTAACATTAGATGTTGTCAATGCTCATATTCACCATGTCTTCTATGCCTTGTCATCTTTCCATAGAATTCCATATCTTTTCTGGCCTCTAATAAATTAATCACTTTTTAATAAAGATCACCTGTTATGTAATTGTCTATTAATGGCCTAAAATCTGTTTTAAAATATTGTTTCTTCAACTTCCATGCAGATGATTCCCTGTTTATTATATCACATAGAGCATCAATATCAGCAATGCTAATCAACTTTCATAGGAAACTTTTAAAAGTAGTTTAATAGACTGGATATACAATAGTATAAAGCCATCATCAAAATTTAATCTTTAAATATCTCCTTTCTCCATTAATTCCTTGAGGACTATACTCAATCAGATCATACAACAAAGATGGAATGCACCATTACATACCTTATGTTCAAGCCTCCTAACTCACTGAATACTAATGATATTTTCAATAGCATCGCATTTGTGAAACGGAAGGGGTTTGGACTGATATTTAAGAAGGGCATAGTCTATAACAACAGTACAGCTTATGCTTTGAAACTTCAACTCGAATTGTCGAGAAATATACGATCTAACTGTAAAAATTACTTCAAAAATCAACTTTTAACTTTTCGAAGACAGGAGAACATGACCAGCAGATATAAATATCTATTTTTTATGCTTATTTGATTTTGTTTTTTCTTCCCTTTCGATATGAATATATTTTTACAGTTCATGCTTCACTTAGATAATTTTTCATTTTATTTAACTTTGTAAACGTTGTATGATATGGTAAAAAGCTATACGCATAATATACTTTTATGCGAGAAGATGTGTTTGTACTTTATAAACACACAACTCTTCTGTGGGGCTTCTAAGAAAATTATTAAAAAATAAATATGCAACATATATCCTTACATATTGTTTTAAAAGTAAATACCACTTACGCTTTATGTTTCTCAATTTGTTTAAATAATTCAATAACTTCAGGTTTTAATCTATGCATTTCT
The DNA here is from genome assembly GCA_948150685.1 of Rhaphigaster nebulosa. Taxonomy (NCBI): domain Eukaryota; kingdom Metazoa; phylum Arthropoda; class Insecta; order Hemiptera; family Pentatomidae; genus Rhaphigaster; species Rhaphigaster nebulosa. The sequence continues at coordinate 108,114,101 of OX411307.1, forward strand.
CTTTCAAGAGTTCTGTTATATGCTACTTGTTGTTTCAAATTTTCTTCTAATTGCAATTTACTTTCTTTTAAAGAATGGAGTCTCTGATTCAGAATCTCAGAATTTTCATTAAAACTGAAAAAAATAAATGTTAAAAGGCAAAATTTAATATAGAAGAAATGCAGGTTCTTATACAGTAGTCTCTCATTAACATGAACTCGATGGGTGATCAAATTCTCCAGATTCGGTTAAAAAAATTTGTGTTCAACAAAATTTCGTTTAAGATGAAGAAGTTCGTCTTATCCGATTGATAAGTTTCTCTATACATATTTGTTCTCATGTATTAATTATTTTAAACAATTGATCGCACAATTAATACATACATTTTGCCTTGAATATGTAATACAATTTTTTAATGATGGTTAATTTCAGAATATTTTTGAAGCCATAGTTACTCATGCACGAAATCCTGATAATACCACATCTAAACTTTTAAGCTCCACTTATTATTACAGACTTTTTGATAACATTTAAAAGAACTTTTCAATTTGTTTATAGAAGCGGGTGTTTCATGTAAAGAGTACTGTTGAAACTGTATGTAAAGGAAGAAGAAGGGGCCAGAGGTATATACGTTGTAGGTCAGAGGTAATCAAGAATTGTTTATTAAATATTTGTACCTAGAATAGTTCTGGTTAGGCAAAAATTTCGATCTACCATTGCCTAAAATAGTTCAAGATTCGTGTTACCTGGGGATTTTTGTCAATAGGAAATGCATTGTTTTTGATAGGGCTAAGAAATTAGTTCATATTATCTGATGTTTGGAGTTTAAAAAGTTCGTGATAATGAGAGATTACTGTACATCAAAATAATTTTTTTTCTATTAGTAATAATATAAAAAATAATTCAATCATTTCACAGTGGGATAAGAATTTTAAAATAAATAAAACCAAAACATACACACAAACAATAACAATGTCATGACAACCTTTTAATTTCATGAGGCTGAGCTTCAATTTTGTACTTTTCCTGAATTTTAATTTGTTCTTCAAACATAGCAACTGTTTCTTTAAAAGCATCAAGTGCCTGCCTCTTTAGTTGAATTTCTTTTGATGTGGCAGTAAAATCTTCAAAATAATCATCATATGTTTTAGTCTTGCTATAGTATTCTTCGTTTAATTCTACCAATTTAGCACCAACTTTGTCTAAATCATTATTGTTTGAAATTTCTTCCTCCTAAAATATAATGAAGATACCATACTATGTATTATCCATATTAGAAAAAAAAATCATATAAGAAATAATATCATAATTAAAAATGCCACATAATATTGTAGTATGATAAGAATTTACTATTAATAATTTCCAGATAATATTCTCTAGAAGAGAGATTTCTTTTGGGGGCAAATAAGGTAATTCAAAATAATTTTAGCTAACTTGAAAAGAGAATTAGAATAATCAAGCACACAAGCATTAGTAAATCATACATTAATTAATTATGAATGCTTACTACTTAATAGCTTATACATACATTGTGATAAAAATTCAGATAAAAAATGTACCTGCTGGAATCTTGAAACTGGATACAGAAGTTTTATGTCTAAAGTTCTATTGTATTGAGAAAGTGAAACACCTTTGTAAAAATTCACTAATTCCACCACTGTATTGAATTTGTAAGGCTCAGTAAAACCATATTTTCCTGTACGGTGTGAGATTTTTATTAATTTGTTACTTCCCCCTTTTCTTAAAGTCAATGTATATTCACCAGCTTTACTGGATGCATTACGGACAAGAAAAGTCCCATCAGGTGCATCCATAAGTTTTTCATTAACTTCATTTCTAAAATTAAAAAATATATATAAAATAAAACATTTAAAACTAAAACAGAAATAAAATAAACATGAGATAATGTATCTTTATATATATATATTTTTTTTTTTATCATTTACATTGATATAGTGGTAGTTATACAGTTAGGGTGTTGTTTTTATTTAAGTTGTATATAACGTGTTCATATAATTTTTTTTTTTTTTTTGCTTCATGAGAATAAATAATTAGCTACTTCAATAATTAATAGTCTTATCAAGAAAACTGAAATTTAGGTTTAACATCATATACCTCTTTATCTCACCCACTATCATGAAACTTACTTGGTAGGCCTTCATCTATTTCAAGAAATGTTGATCAATGTTTTGTCATTAATTATAGAATGAGTGAACAACAGCGACAAACACAAACTTAAAGCTTATGAATTATATTCATCATTAAGAGATAATAAATTTATTTATGATTCTTTATGTTTAAAATTATATTTGCATTACAGATTTTTAAGTCACAGTTAAATCATATTATTTAATAAAAGCCTTCCAAAGCAATTTATTAGTGCTGTACTCCATTGTTATTGGTAACATAAGTACCTGATAGATCACTGGAGATAGCAAATGTTATGTCAGTAAATCAAACCAAATTGAAGAACCAGATTGGTTTCACTCAAACAGTTGATAAGTAATATTATAAAAACTGAATTAACAACATATTATATTTAACAGAATTGTTATTATCATTATATATTGAACTACAGAAATACCAATAAAAACAAATTAACTTAAGTGTATTACATGCATTACTAAAAATGTGGGGAGAAAAAAAGAACCCTGTCACTGCCATATCATTATGAAAACAATTTAAGATTTCGCTATCAGTTTTACAATTAAAACAAAATCCAAATTCAGTGCAATGTGCATTGATTCAAATATGATAATTTTTTTGATAATTCATCTCTTTAGGAATAGCCTGAATATCAACAAAATCAAAAACATGTTTAATGATTTTTGAGTGCTGAGACAATGCATTGAAAAGCTTATTTTAGATATGACATACAGTAAAGCTGCGATATAAAATAAATTATCCGCGAGTGCAGCGAATTTTTTAAAAAATTACAAACCTCAAAAAAAAATCTTAATTTTTAATCCAAGGCAACAACAAAAAAATGCAATAGGCTCTGCTAACGCAAGTCAGTCGGGATTTGAATGATTGACTGGTATAAAGATACCGAACAAAACAATGGGACTGAATGATAACGAAGAAAAAATGAAACTGAAGAAGACGGATAAGGCCTGCGCCTGAATGACACACAAAATTGTTTAGCAGTACATAGACTGATTGCTTCAATACTTAGAGGAACAAGACGACAATCCATATCTGGCAAAAAAACTCATGTAAAGGAAAGTATAATTTAGAATAAAGAAAAGGTGTTTACAAAACAAGAAGCAAAAACAAGCGACTGATTTTTTTAAAAAGGGAGTAATTAAACACTTTTTGTATAACCAGTATGTACATATGTATTATTCTTTGTCTATTGTTCTTTGTTTTAGTCAATTAGACGTAAAGCAAAAGTTTCTACTGTAATGTAGATATGTATGTATTTTAAAAGTTTTATTATGCTTTTTGTACAATAAAGCATAGTTTTTAGGTTGCAATATTTTTTTTTTATATTTTTTCCGGGTTATCCGAGATTTTTATTATCCGCGGTGCCCTACCACCCAATTCCGCGAATAATCGGGGCTTTACTGTATTCATAAATATAAAAATATATTTAACACAGAAATACCACAATCGTAATCGTCAATTGTATCGGTTGTCTTATATACCCCCACATACTTCGACCAGTATTTAATATTTTTGTTTAAAATATCCATGGATGATAATATTGGGTATTCCGCATTGTTCATATATGGCAAGGCACTAAGGATAATAGGAATAAAACCCATCGGTTAAATAATAAAAATAAAAAATAATATTGCTGTAACTAATAACTTACAATGAAGTGTTTGATTCAATATTCTATTTTATTTTTAATTTAAAAAATAAAATTTAAGTGTTTGATTCAATATTCTATTTTATTTTTAATTTAAAAAATAAAATTTAAGATCAATTCTGAACTTCTACCTATAAGTAATGTGTAAATAATATTCTTCACTGTTTAATTTAGTAAACAAAGAGTTATTCAAAAATTATAAGGACATACTTAATTACCCAGAGAAAACTATTTTAAATAATATAAAACCTTGATTAACCGACATTCAAATATCTGTAATCCCAATAAAACAGACTTTTCATTAAGAAAAAAAATAGCTGTTCATTTCTCTAACAATGATTTTTTTAATTTAAATTATGATGAAATTAAAATGTCAGCTGTAACATAGTTGTTTCCATTTATATCCATCTATCTATTTCTATAAATCTATATACAGAAATGTAAAGTTTTGGAAAAAATAGCAATAACTTAAGGAGTATTATTTAAAAAAAAAAAAATAGAACAGAAGAAGTGAGGACAGATATTTGCAATAAAAAAATGCTGCAAATTATCACACGACGGTTTATTATTTTCAAATAGTTATATTTCAAAAATATCTGGTGTGTCCCTACACATGACTTTCCTCATCGCTTTGGCTTAGAGTCCAGACATATTAATTTTTTATTATTTTTCAAATGAGCATCTGGAATGTCCCGAGAGATGTAAAGTTTTCAAGTTATCAAATAATTCAACAAAGGTAAACCGGTTTCCAAAGGAATATGTGCAGAATACTTTATAAATATATCTATCAAGTTCAGCAAAGAAATTAACAGCATAATGGCAGGAATAGAGCCTATTGTGCAAAACTGAAACTTCTCAAGTCTCTACTGTAGTCTAAAGCAACAAAATTATAATTATAGACCTATGGAGCGGAAACTTAGTGTTTGTACCAAGATGATTGCCATAAACTGCGAGTGTCCGAAAGTATCTATCAAAGCAAGCAGGCTAAGATGGGTAGAGCATATATCAGAAAGGAGGGTGAAATGGTACATAAGAAAATGTTGGAGGCGCACATCAGAGAGAAACAGGTGCAAGCAGAGTATGGATCCAAGGAAGGATGAAGTAGTGAGAGATCCAAGGAAGCTGGGAGTCGGCAATAGGAAACTCAGGATGCCAAGACTTACGCTGACCTGTAGCGGCGGGAAGTTAGTTTAAAAAGTTCAATACGCTATATCTCAGCTAATACTAGCCCAATTTCGATGATTTTTTTTTTTTGCTTTTTTTTTAATACCTTTTCATTGAACATTGGTATGCCGATTCCAAAACACAAATTTTTCCTATATCTTCAGAAATAACTGATTCATTTTAAAACGAATTGGCAAAAGGCAATGTCAAGTTCTGAGGATCATTCTGGGATTATCTATGACTTTGGTGCCAAATCTCAGAAAAATCGGCCCAGTAGTCTTGAAGAAAAGCCACGGACAGTGGATGCACGTGTTTTTTATTATTCAGTATTTGGATTCTATGTATCATGAAATGCAAAACCTCAAATTTAAACAGTAAGTTAAAAAAATTTATTCTTGGTCAATTACAAAGGTTCATTATTGAAAATAATAAAACCAAAAGGGACGTGAAGAGAACATGAAGGAGAGCGACAAGAGCATTGGAATTTGGGAATTTGTTGGAGGTATTTAGGGGGTAAACAGACTAAAGGCCCCCACTCCTACCCTTGCCGCTTCATGGGAAGAGGAGGTACATTGGGCCCTTTCTTGGGTTTTCACTAATATCTCAAACGATGCGACATAGTAAAAAAATGTGTCCTATCCAAAATTGAAGCTGGTAATATTTTCTTAAATAATGTTAATATTCATTTTCTTCGTATGTTATTGTTTTCAAGGTAATCACTATAAATGGCTGAGTTATGGGGGTATAAAATCTCTGGTTGGCCGCCATTTTGAAACAAAAGGCAGATTGTAATGTCTAGTTCCAAGGATCACCCTGGGGTGGCCTGCGACTTCAGTTCAGTAGTCTCGGAGAAAAGGCGCGGACGGCATAGGGCGCACGGACGGACTTTATTTATTCGATAATTGGATTCTACATATCTTGAAATGTAAAACCTCAAATTTTGATGGGGAGGGGTTAAATTTTTTTTTTTCTTGGTCGATTATAAAGGCTTATAATTGAAAATAATAAACCAATATGTACCTAATTGGTAGATCTAAATATAAATTTCTTTAATAATAAAATGTATGTTCTAACAACAGTTTTTCGTTTATCCATCCCTAAACACCCTTCCCTTTACCCTGCTTAATCTAAGTTAAATAGTTATAAATACACAATGTTATTGTTAAAGGGTTTGCTTATTTGTAATTATTAATAAGACTAAATATATTCAAAGCTAGTTTTAGTACAATTAAATTTCTATAAACATTACAGATATACTATAATAAAATAATAATGAAATACAGCACCTGGTAATATCACCCCAATACCACTCAGCATCTTGCAAGGAAAGGGAATTTTCAGATGAACTGTGTGAATAAATGGAGACCTGTTCAATCGGTTGGGGTGTTGTACTTGTCCTTGCATTAGAAAATTTTCGTGGAGGAAGAGATGGAACAACGCAGAAATCAGGAAGAGACTCTCCCCATTCTCCATGAATGAGGAGTAATTCCATAATTCGCATGTGCGATTCTGTATTATACACCACTTGTCTGAAAAAAAACATTTACTTACTTTATATTTTCAGCTTATTTTACCATGTAATTTTTTATTAATAATAATAAAAAAAAAAACACAGGCTAACTATTATAATATAATACTCCCAAGGAGGGGAACCAATCAAACACTAAGTACTGAGTAAATAACATTGAGGTAAGGAAATAAATTGTTTACATTATTCTTTCCCATGGTGGGCGAAGGAAAATGTGACACAAAACTTGAACAAGTGATATGGGAGGTTCTCGAAAGCCACGGGCATACTGCATTTTACACATCCGACATAAATGAGCCATTAAATAAGTTAATGTTGATCTGTGATGGACAGGAAGTTCCTGAACCAGATGACACAAAAATGCTCCACACTGCTCATCATTCCTTATACCTACAACAAACACAAAAAATAATAGAGCACATTAAAAATTAAATAAATAATTAAAGTATTTGTTTTTTAATGTTCATACTATAAGAATATGGGAATCATTGGATGTAACAGATGTGAGACAATGATAAAATAACATGGTAAAGGTCAAATTAAAAATAATTTCTATTTTTAGTGTCTGTTGTAAGAGATAAATTTAATGGTTCAATTCATTTAGATAATTTCCTCTGGGTAGTGGATAAATAGTTAATATGTGCTTCTTAAAATTGTCTGTTTCAGGATTAGGATATGCACACTGCGAATGAGTGTTTATTAAGAGGAGTTTCAAAGTATATTTTATATTTTAAATAGTAATAATACACTCTCTATATCAAGATATCCACAAATGTATGTGTACATATATTGAATATTTGAAAAAGATAAAAAATAGAAGTCTATAAAAGGACTTAACATAGAATGGAGTCTCACTTATACGAATATCAGAGGGAATGGAAAATTCTTCTTACAAGCGAATAATTTGTAAAAGTGAATAGGGGCAATTTCGTACTTTTTTTTTTTTTTATATGATGAAAAATTCATCATAATAAAATACAAGTAATAATTATTCACTTTTACACCAAACAATTTAAAGCTTACTACAAATGATTGTTGAAGGATCAAAATGAAAAAAAAATTTTTTTTGCTAGAACACTTAATTGTTAATTATATCAAATTATAATATCGACATCGTTTTTTGGAAGAGGTTTAAGCGCCATTTAGTAAAATTTACAGGAAAATGTTTTCAAATGTTATTCGTTATTGTTTACAGTAGGAGTTTATTAAGTTGGCAAAATCATTATAATTAAAATATATTTTTATGGCTTCTAGCACCGCTTAAGACCAGAGTGACGACTGAGAGTTGTTAGTGTTTGGTGCTTACGTTATCAAAAGTCGATTTTAAGACCATTTCCAATTTTATTCGATATATTGTGAGCGGAAATCCCATAATAAATTGAAACTTAAAGTTCGAATGGTTGTTGCTTAAGCCTTTTTCAAAAAACAACGTCGATATGTTTATTCATATAAAAAGGTCTCACTATTTTTAACAGCTGTTAGAATAAAATAAAAAAATTAACGATTCAAGTTCACCTAGAGCACCATCCTTTGGACCTCCTTTTTTGAATATTAACTAAACCTGGCAGGAAGCTCTCATAAACAGTGAATTAGTGAAAGAATAAATTATTTAGGGTACCCTGCCCAAGACATTTATACAGTTATTCCATTTACTTCATCAATACAAGAGAAAATGAGTGAGTAGAAGAATTGATCTACAACCAAGTTGAGGAATGGAGGAGCGGTGAGATGGCAAGATATAACTTTACTTTCTTCTTTCATTATAATTTAGGGCCAGATGTATCTTAATTTTAATTGAGTTCCCCTTCTTTTGTATCAATTCTCTAATTTCAATCATATGCTAAAGTTTAATTTGTTCTTGAAATAAACCAGTTATACAGTCCACTATCATTATTCTGACAAGCCCAAACTTGACTTATGGATCTATGGATAATATTTTATTCTTGTTAAATTACCGAGATCAGTAAACATGGTCCACTGGACTAAGATATTTCATTTATATACATCAATTTGAACATTAGAACAAAATGAGCTTTAAATTTCATGGGTTCTACTTAATCATAAATAACTCATTGTCTTCTGCATTTAATACCCATTATTTTAATTTATGGTACCTGTTCAATAATTTATAAGTTTTTAAACCTTAAATGTAAGGGAAAAGGCATTTATTTAAATCATTCGCATGACATCTATTCATTCATTCATTTATTCAATCAATCTACATAGATATCAATCTTAAACTTTCAATTATATCATTGAATCTAATAATCTAAGCACTATAAAGGCATTTAATCATTCACATGGTATCAATTCATTCATTTACTTTATTAACTCTATACCGATATTAATCTTAAATATTCAATTATGTCATTGAACTTAATAATTAAGCACTATAAGCTCACTTATTACGCTGTAAATTCACTTTAATCAAAGGCATATAGCCATGATTTAATGGACTAGAGAAGGGAACTAGGTGGTTTATTTTCATAGAGGTAGGTGTCGCTTCTCTTTAGCCAGTATAAACTTCCAAACTACATACCTAATGGACGTTAGTACTCTTCGCACGCCACATTGACGTTCTGTTCCTCTTGTTCCATTTGAGCATTTATTCATATATATACATATATATATATATATATATATATATATATATATATATATATATATTAATTATATATACCTTTTATTTTATATATATTATATATACGTGTACGGTATTAATGCTTTCATCTTTAATGGTCAAGCATTACTACCTCTTGAAATTTAATCTGTGTGAAAACTAGAGTGGACTGTATGAAAAAGAAAAAAAACTGTTTAAGGCTAATGATACTATGAATTAATATATTTTCTGAATCACACATACGGAATGGGGAAGCCAAAATTTGAACAATTATAATTATTAGGATTAGTTACATTTTTATAGCTGGGTTTATTGATAATGATGTTGAACTGCCGGATGATTATGTTGAAGGTAGGTGGGTGATTTGTAGCAGAAGGAACATGCAGAAAAAAAGATGGTGACTTACTCCGGTTGTGTTGCTTCTGGATTTAACTTATGCTTAGATTATTGCCTGCAGGCCTCTCCTCATCTCTCTCTCTCATTTATCTTCTCCCCTATGCCAGAGGAACAGCTTCTTGACGCTACTCGGTCATTGTTGAGTTTTTAATAAATCTCCAGTAAAATGCCGACTTCTGAACTTTTCTGACTTAACTCTTGGACTTTAAAGTCATCTATTGCTTATAACCAGTGTAAGGGAGTAGTGATCCCACCGCCCAGCCGAGATGCTGCAGCAAGCCACTGATCCTCCAGGTTGGAGGAACACTTATATGATGCTCACACAGCACACTTTATATAGCACAATACAAACATCTTCACACTACAGACTAAGGTCACCTACAGTATACACCCCAGGACCACCTTTCCTAGGCAGCCGCCCTGGAGGGGGTGCAAGTATGCAGGCACAAAGGTGGCAGCCCCACCAGCATACTAGGGTACGTAGAGAGGGTTGATTGCTCCACTAACTGAAAATAAATAATCGTGAAGCCCCACACAATTGCCCCGGATATAGACGGTCATAAACGGATAAAACACGGCAAACGTCATAGGATAAATCTAGGTTTTTGGAATGTTTTATCACTTTTTAGCTCTAGAGCACTTCATTTGCTCCTAGAACAGGTTGACAGACTCAAGTTGGGCATAACTGCCATCCAAGAAATCAGATGGGCTGGTCAAGGGATTTTAGAGAAGCTGTGTATTACAGCTGTAATAATAATCAACACACGTTTGGTGTTGGATTTGTTGTTAGAAGACAGCTGAGACGACTTTTGATTGCATTTAAAGCCATCAGACTCAGACTCTGTTTTATCAGAATTCAATAAAAGTTTCGGAATCTGAGTATATTTAGATGGATCAGAGACTTTCTCAGCAGCCTTCCAGCGAAGATAACGAAGAGGAGTGGGCAAGATGCTCTTCAACCATTGCAGAAGTAGCAGAAGAAGTTTTAGGACCAGCAGAAAAAGATATAATGTTTCCGTGGTTCAAAGATGCAAAGAATGAAGCCTATAAAACCATGATCAACAGGCGGGCACATAGAACTGTTCAGGAGTACCGGAGAAAACATCGGGAAGAGAAGCGATGTTATCGAAAGAAGAAAAAGAAATTAGCCTGGAAAGAATATAAAACGGATCGGACACACGAAAAATGGGTCAATTATGCAACTAAAAGGAATGAGGCCAAGGTTATAGTTCGGGAAGCAAAACAAAAGTGATGGGAAGATTTTGGAAAGAAACTGGATTCGGATTACCGGGAAAATACCAGATTATTTTGCAGAAAATTAAAAGGGATGAAAGGTAGCAAAAGCAAGCAAATAAGAAATGTTAAAAATGAGGATGGTACTATACTCTCAGAACAAACTGAAATATTGGGCAGATGGAGATGCCATTACTAGGAGCAATTTAGTAGCCAAGCACCTCCCTCAGAACAGATCCCAGTTGAAGACACTGTCTATGATGAAATGATATGGGAGGAGGAAGTTGAACTTTCCCTTGAGAGACTTAAGACTAGTAAAGCCGCAGGAAGAGATGGGATATCGCCAGAACTAATTAAGTATGGTGGTCCACAGCTCACAAAAGTCTTACAATCACTGTTTCAGAAACTGTGAGATGAGAAAAGAATACCAGAGTGGAAGTATTATATAATAGTACCCATCCACAAGAAAGAAACTGCAAGTGAATGCAAGAATTACAGGCCTATCTATCTATCCCCTGTAGTATTAAGGGTACAAATAAGCTTCTGCCGTTTTTAATAATAAATTACAAAGTTATTGTAAAAAAAAACGGTACATTACATTTTATTTAAAATATTGTTCACCGTTAGCTACTACTTTTTCCCATCTTTCTGGAAGCATTCGGATACCACTTCGAAAAAACTCTTCATTTTTTGAGACTATCCATGAATCGATCTAATTTTTCGTATCTTCATATGATGTGAAGTGCTGCTCAGACAGACCATGTACCATCGACCAGAAAAAGTGGTAATCACTAGGCGCAAGGTCTGGGGAATACGGTGGGGTAGGACTTTCCATTTCAATCACCAGTGACTATATGGTGCAAAAAACCTTTTATTTTATGCCAGGAAAGCAGCATTTCAGATGTGCACAATTGGCGTTCAATGTCTCTTGGCTTCATTTCCTTCATTTTGTATCATTCCCATCGATTTTAAAATGATGTGAAATTGCTTGTTGACTCACTCTTAATGTAAGTGCAAGTTCTTATTGCGTTTGGCACGACTCTTCCACCAATAATGCTTCCAATTCTGTGTCCTCATACACTTTCGGTCGGCCACTATGCTCTTTGTCCTCCATGTCAAACTCGCTGTTTTTAAACTGTTCAAAACCACTCACGACAACTTCTCTCATTTAAAGCAGAATCACCATATGTTTCTACAAGCAACCGATGGGCCTCAGCTGCAGATTTCTTTAAGCTAAATAAATAAATCAAAACTTCCCACAAATGACACTTATTCGGAACAAAACTTGACATTTTTGCATGAAAAAAAATATGTGCTGCTAACACAAAGTCACTAATACTTAAGGTTATGTTCTTGCCATATGTCCAAACTTGCCATGTGCCGTTGCTTCGCTGACAATTTCAACATAATCTTGTTGGTGGAGCCATCTCTCAACAACGGCAGAAACTTATTTGTACACCTGATATATAAGCTTTACACGTCCATACTAGAGCAAAGGCTTAGGCCATGTATAGAACCGATGCTTGAGGATGGACAGGCTGCATGTAGGTCAGGCAGACAGACCCAGGACCACATATTTTCTCTTAGATGCATAATGGGGAAAACCTGAGATAGAAACGGAAATATGTTCATGACGTTTCTAGACATAAAAGCTGCATTTGACTCAGTCCCAAGGCATGAACTATGGAGAGCGCTGGAGGCTAAGAATATTCTTAGAGACCTCATATGTGCTGTTAAATCAGTATATCAAAATCCAAAAGGTACTGTTAGAATAAATGGGGTGGAATCCAGACATTTTGCCATGTAACAGGGAGTGAAGCAGAGAGAATACTTAAGTCCATTGCTGTTCGTAAATTTTATGGACAAAATATATAAAATCGGCAAAAGGAGAACGGCCAGAAGCATAGTGGGATTATGGAATCTGAGGCGTTTCAAGTCCAAGCTCTATTGTACGCGGATGACATAGTCCTAGCGGCTGACTCACAGCAGAAACTAAAGCAAGCTGTGCTTGAATGGCAAGAGGAATTAGGAAGAAAATGCCTCTCCATCAATACAAATAAAATTAAAGTATTGCATTTGGGAAAGGAGCCTCAGGCAATCAATATAATATGTAATGACCAGTCACTTGAACAAACTGATGACTAAACATGCCTGGGTGTTATATTAGGAAGGAATGGGAAAGTCGATGAGGTCAACAACAGGATTAGGAAAGCTAACAATATTTACTTCCAAATCTGCAATTCCATCCATTGTGGTAAGAGGGAAGTTGGAAGAGACATTAAATTAAGGATATATAAAGCATTGCACCTTTCAACTTTGCTCTACTGTAGTGAAAGCTAGATAGCACTAGACAGGCACAAAAGTAGAATAACCACTGCTGAAATGAGGTATCTCCAAAGAGTGGTGGGAAAAACAAGATGAGACTGCATACGAAATGACAGAATTAGAGAAGAGTTAGATGTCGAGCCACTGGGACAAATACACGAGAAAAGACAGTTTAAGTGTTATTGTCATGTCTGCAGAATGGGAGAATATTGAGAACCCAGAAGCTTCTATGAAACCTGACTAACAGGTAAAAGGCCTAAGGATAAGCCTTACAATCTTACGAGATCTAACAAAGATCATATATCCAGGCTAGGACGAAAGTCGATAGGAGAAATGAAAGAACTCGTGAGAGACCGAGATGTCAGATTGCAATGGCTGGATATACCTCCACGCTGAGAGGCATAAGGAGGAAGGAAAATAAGAAGAAGTTTTTCTTTTTAATCTACCTTTAAACAGTCGAAAAATAGTTTGAACAGGGAAAATTCATTCACAAGATATAAAAGGAAAAGCGAATGAAAAGTTGATCTGAATAATTATAATTCAATTGTTTGGTTTTTTAGTTGAACAAATCGAATAACGAATAAAAAGATTACTATATTTTAAATAAATGTATAAATAATTAAATTAAGTAGAATCAAAATAATAACTTGAGCATCAAAATAAAATAACAGTAGCACAAAAATGAAATGTTTAAGAGAACATTATTTGCTATGTTATTAGGAAAAATGATAAAAAATTTAATTTTGTAAAGTGCATAATTATATAAACAATTAAAGAAACTCAATTAAAACTGGTTGTTGTGAAAATAAGATAATATAAACAGATTTTTAATAAATCTCGATGTTCTCAGGCTGGGAGGTGCGAGGGTCGAGGGTAAAAGAATTGAGGAAGCAATTCCTATGGGCTAGGGTCTGTGCGCGAGGCGAGATTTCATTATGTCCTGTCCCATTGGAAACTGTTAATTTTTTTCTTGGTGCGAGGCACTAGGGGCAGTGCGCGGTACTCCACTGTGGATGAGGCCTAAGGTGGGAGAGAAAATATAATGGGAACTTATTTGAGACAGACGGACTGATAGACAAAGTAAGTGCAAGTAGCTTTTTCTAACTTTCTTGGAATTAGATATGGCAGGGTTAACGACTCCAATATTAACCCTTCTCAACATTTTATAGGTACAGTTGTAGCCAAGTACTAATGGAAAAACAGAATTATTAGAAAATTTCCGATGACGGGCCGTTTTTCAAGAATACTTCCCGATTTTTGTTTCCTGGCACGAAAAATTCAAGCAGAATTTCTGAACTTCAAGGCTGTTTTTTTTTTTTGTTAGAACACTTATTGTTAATTATATCAAATTATCATGTCTATTCATATAAAAAGCTCTGACTATTTTTACCAGCTGATATAATAAAAAAAATTAATTAAAATTTCAAGTTCACCTAGAGCACCATCCTTTGGACCTCCTTTTTTGAAGATTAACTAAAACTGGCTGGAAGCTCTCTTGAACTAAAAGAATAAATTATTTAGGATACCCTGCCCAAGACATTTATGCAGTTATTCCATTTACTTCATCAATACAAAAGAAAATGAGTGAGTAGAAGAGCTCATCTACAACCAAGTTGAGGAATGGAGAAGGAGCGGAGAGATGGCAAGATATAACTAAACTTTCTGTTTTCATTATAATTTAGGACCAGATGTTTTATTTGATTTCACCTTCTTTTGTATCAATTCTCTAATTTCAATCATATAGTGACTTTAACAAGTTTAATTTGTTCTTGAAATAAACCGGTTATACAGTCCACTATCTTTATTCCGACAAGCCCAAACTTGACTTATGGATCTGTGGGTAATATTTAATTCATGTTAAATTACCAAGATCAACAAACAAATGAATGAAAAAGATTATGCAGAAATATATATTAAAAATATTTCTTATGCAGACTTATAAAGAAGAACAGAACCAAATATTCTCGAATAAAAAACAAGAAATCTCATGAAGTAAGGTAACAATAAGGCAGGTATATTAATTGAATTTAAAAATTTGGGTATCTTAGATTTTCTACCAGCTACATTGTAGAAACTCGTTTACAATCAGCAAAAATGTCTGATTCTTTTTCATTTGCATCTTTAGAATAGATTAACTCTCGGTGGAACCTGTCCACTAGGGAGCGCGTCCCCCGGGTGGCAGTTGGGGGATCTCTCCTAGGAGGGGTGTCTGAACATGAAAGTGGACCAACAAGTACCCAGTGCTGGGGGTATAGCCCTGCCACCCTTCCTCCTGAGGGGACATAAATATTTGGGAGGCCAGTTGTGCCGAGAATACGGGGCCTCTTCTACTGGGCTAATCATCTATAGTGGAGCATATAAGATTCAAAGCAACTTAACTTGCTTTGGACCTGGACAGACTCATCGGTTACGATGCGGCGCTCGAAACGACATGAGATTTGGAATATGGAGTATTAAAACATTGACTGGAAAGGAAGTGGAATTGGTAGAGGAGATGAAGTCCTATAGTATAGATCTACTGGGCATTAGCAAAGTGAGGAAGAAAGGCCACGGAGAAATTTGTTTGGATAAACAACATGTTTTCATCTATTCTGAGGTTCCTGCAGGATTCAGGGCAAAGGAAGGTGATGGAATAATTATGAGGGACAGTCTCTTTGCAAAAGTAGAAAATTGGTATCCAGTATCTCCTAAAATAATTACGGCAAACCTAGAGTTATCTAAAAGAAAAGTGACCATTATTCAAGTCTATGCTCCCACCGAAGATGCTGTTGCTTTGGATAAAGAACAGTTTTATGCCGAGCTAGAAAGAGAAGTCATTAAAAGCCAGGAAATGAACGGAAGAGTAATTATCATGGGTGACTTCAACGCTAGGACTAGAAGTGATTATTCCAGAGTACATGAAGTTATGGGACGACATGGAGGTGAGCGTACTAAGAATGGTAATGGTCAAAGGCTTTCCACGCATAAAATAACTGTTTCCGCTGAAGAAAGGAATGTAAGTAGTACAATCGATTATACTATTTACATTTCTTTCTTACTACATTTACAGTCAAAAGATTAGGAAACTATTTACTGATGTTAAAGTGATTAGAGGTGCAGAAATTGGCTCAGATCACCTCCTGTTAGTCAGAGATACTCAAATTCTTCCCTCCAGAAAGAAACACCCAAGGCTACCAGAAAATTGACGTTGTTAAGCTCAAGGGACCTGAAAAAAGAATGGAATACTCAAACCTATTGGATTCTAAACTTCAGAACACCATTATGGATGGAAGTGTGAATAAAATATAAACAGGAATAAAGAAAGCCATATTGGAGGCCACTACTTCTATTTTCGGGATTGCCAATGTTTCACCTACACGTAAAAGATCCAAGTGGTGGAATGATAGGATGAAGGCATCAGTGAAGAGAAAGAGTGCACCATGGAAGGAGTACAATAGGCACAAGACTCCAGCCAATTGGGAATGTTCGAAGGAGAAACGAATCCAAACTTATAGTAAGGATGGCAAAAAGAAAGAGCTGGGAGGATTTGGGCCAAAACTTACAGAGTGATTATCACGAAAACGTCAAAGTTTTTTGGAAAAAGATCAAGACAATGAAAGGAAAGACAAGTAAACCAATAAGAAATGTAAAGGACGAGGGAGGCAGATTGATTACCGGAGAATAAGGTATTTTGGAAAGATGGAGACGCCATTACAAAGTGTTTTCTGGAGATGCTGAGGAGAGAATGCTTGGAAAAAGTATATGTGGAGAATATGATGAAGTGATATGGGAAGAAGAGGTGGAAGCAGCAGTGGAGAGACTAAGACTCGGGAAAGCAGCAGGAAGAGACCGCATCACCCCTGAATTCATCAAATATGGTAGAGCAGAAGTATTGAAAGCATTGCAGGGCCTTTTTCAGCAGTTACTTTCTAAAAAAGCGATCACTAAGGAATGGGAATACAACATAATTATCCCGATTTACAAAAAGGCAATGCTAGTGAATGTGAGAACTACAGACCTATCTGTCTATTCCAGGTTGTGTACAAGCTCTACACCTCAATATTAAATACTAAAAGAAATTGAGAGAGCTAGTAGAGGACAACTTGGATGAGGAAGAGGCTGCTTTCAGGTCTCAATGCCAGACCCATATATTTTCTCTCAGAACAGTCATAGATAAGTAATGGGAACGAGGCAAGAATATCTTCTTAGCATTTATAGATTTGAAAGCAGCCTTTGATTCTGTACCTGGACAAGAACTGTGGAATGCTCTTTCTGGAAAAAACATTCCGCAAGGATTGATAGAAGCTATTAAGTCCACTTATCATGATTCCAAAGGAATAGTAAGGATTAATGGAAGAGAGTCCGATACGTTTGCAATTAAGAAAGGTGTAAAGCAAGGAGACAGTTTGAGTCCCCTCCTGTTCATTGTATACATGGATGAAATTTTGAAAATGTGCAAACGTAGGACAGCCCGTACTACTATTGGCAAATGGAATATGAGGACAATCCTGGCCCAAGTAATGGTATTCGCGGATGACATTGTCCTTATAGCTTATACTAAAGAGAGCCTACAGCAAACTGTAATTGAATGGGAAGCTGAGCTGAAAAGGAAAGGAATGACCATTAATGTCAGGAAAAGTAAAGTAATGCACATTGGCTGGGAACAGGAATACGTTGAAATACTTTGCAAAGGTGAAACAATGGAAATGGTGGAAGACTACACTTACCTGGGAACAGTGATCAGCAGAAATGGAAAAAGGTGGACCAGGAGATATCCAATAGGATAAAGAAGGCACTCAATCTACTACCACCTCTGCAAAACTGTTATAGGGAAAAGGGAGGTGGAGAAAAACGTTAAGCTGCATATCTTCAAAGCTGTTTACCTACCTACCCTCCTATATGGAAGTGAAAGCTGGGTACCATTAGATAAGCATCTAAGCAGAGTTACCGCAGCTGAAATGAGGTGCCTCCGGAAAATAGTGGGACGAACAAGGAGGGATCGGATCAGGAATGAGAGGACTAGAGAAGAACTAGGGGTTGTCTCTCTAAAGGATACCCTTGAAAAGAGGCAACTTAGATGGTTTGGACATCTCTGCCAGATAAATGAGGACCAGGACCCAAGAAAATACTTTGAGGCTACACCAACAGGAAAATGCCGTAGAGGAAGACCCAGAACTTAATGGATTGACTACATCTCCAGCATGGGAGAGAAGAGAGGCAAAAACTGGAAGGCCATGAAGGTACTGGCTCGGGATCGGGAGGCTTGGCATGCCTGGACAGAGGCACGTCCACGCTGAAAGGCACTAAGGAGGAAGAGAAAGAAGAAGAAAAATAGATTTAACACTTCACTACCTCAAATGCAGCTAATATTGGGGCAAATGTTGGTGGTGCTGCTAGCTTATCGTTTTCTAAACATTGGAATCAGAATCGTCTAGGATTCTTTCAGCTTTAGCCAGGGTGTTTTCAGCTATAATTTCCTGGTCACTTTGGGATGTCCAGAACCCAGATTGTCCCATTCAACAAAATGTTCAAAAGTTACTCCTGGGATTCCGTGAAAATTGGATCATTCAAGAGGTTCTGCCACGGCTGTTTTCCTCTCATTCAGGTTTCCATCAACTTTAATTTTCTCTTCTAGAGAAAGTTTTGTTCGTTTTGAATGCATTTTTTTTAAATAATTTCTTTTATAAAGGTGGTGCGTGTACAACAAAACCACTTTCGATACTAACAAAATTAAGGGATTGGGAGAACCTCGTGGACTGAAGGGAACGAGTCACTGACAGATATTGGAAAAGACCATAAACACCGGAAGCCCCGAAACGATTCACAGAAAACCACATAAAAGTGAACAACTCCTTCATGCATCTACAAGCAAGAAACATTTCATTGAAAAACCATGGTTTCTTCGTATAACTGAATATTATTTTCACCAGGGGATCGAATTTCCCTTTGTGTAAGTGAATGTTTCGTATAACTGATTATTGTATAAGTGAATAATTAATTAAACAGGACTAAATGGAATCACCAGGGAATGAGAATTTCTTTGTATAACTGAATGTTTCGTATAAGTGAGACTCCACTGTATGTAGGATAAGGTAAGGAAACGAGATATAATTATAATGCACACTTTGAATTCAAGTTAATGAATAAACATTATTAATTTAGAAAAAAAATTGAAACAATAATTTGAAAAAATTAACAACTGATTACTTACGAGATGCCTCCAGAAATCTATCATACCACTGTACTGGTATTATCGGATCAGGTAGCTCAATTAAGAACTTCTTCAATAATGTAGCCAAAATGTTGGGATCATAACTACTCCAATCAATTTTTGACAAATCTAAAATCATAAAAGCAAAATGAATAAACGTAACTAATATTTTTGAAAGAGATGATTATGTATCATTAACTGTTTAATTAATAAATTATACTTAGAAATTAGATGGCAGTAATCATAAAATAAAATGTAATCAATAAATGGTAATCAATTTTATAATTGAATAAAATTACTAACTTAAAAGTAAATCTTAAGTCGTCTGCTTTAAATAGTTAAGACCATTAAAGTAAACTAATATAAACAAATAGGCACTACTAAAATAATAAAAATAATGTTATTTATTTTTTCATAAAAAATGAATAATCGTAAATAAATTAGGACAAAGTAAACATTAAATAATGTTGACTATTGATAATATTGAGATTTGCAAGACTGCGACAGGTAAAGGTCAATCTTTTTAAAATCATGAAGTAAAAGCAAGATGACGAAAAATGAGGAGAGAAATAAGTTCAGGGAAAAACAAATAAATAAATAAAATAGAAAAATAACCTGTCCTAAAATTTCCTTAGATATTATAAAACTGCAAATGTGATATAATCAACAGAAAGGGCTTAGAAAGCTCTAGAAAACCACTGACCTAATTAATAACATCTCATTCAAATCCATCCTTTTCTAATACCTTCGCACTATCCAAACATACGCTTTCTAATCATGAAATTCTAAAATAAGATTAATATAATGATTAGAAGCAAATAATTATTTTTAATGTTTAAGTTTCAACATTGCAAATAAATTCATTATTTTTATATTTTTTATTTTCTATCTTTTTATGACAAGAATTTTTTTTTTGTTCCTTATTTATTAATATTGAAATTAATGAAAATACTAATTGATTTTTATTAATGTAGTCTTTTGGCTAGATATGCTTTCTGTTTTATTTGTACATTTTTATTATTCTCAAAAAGAAGTCAGTCCCAGAATAAAGTTATTTTTCTATCTATCTATGATCTAATGAAGTATGAATATAAATTTTCATTTAAATAAATTTAAAAAAAAAATTAGGACAAAAGCGAAAGTTGAGCTGTATAAAACAGATCCATTTATTACTTCTATGAAGAAATTATAGCGGAATAAACCTTATCCTCTAAATTTGATATGTATAGTAATTTAATCTGCATTCAAATAATAAGATTTTTGAAACTAAATTCTCAACTGTTTTAAAGCCATTTCTGACAGACCTATTTCATTGTTGGCAGAAACAATTCTATATAAACCTGATCAATAGGAAAAAATCTATGAGTAACTAGAATACTGTCGTTAATTTATTTTCACTTTCACAGCAATAGAAAATGTCACTTTTCTGTGCAGGCCTACTAAAATGGAAAAACAGTACCACAAATCAAATCTGAACTTGTAAAGAGGGTAGTGTTAAATTAGTAGCAGGATGTCTAGCAAACTGGCTTGAAGAAATTCCCTGACTTTTCCATATTATTAACAAGTTTTCTGTGAATAAAAATAGCAAAATTTACCCAAAATGATAATATTTGTTACCTCATTAGGTAAGCTTTACTTCGAATTCCGCGACACACCTGGGCTGGATTTTGTCAATATCAACAGACTTCGCTGGACAGAACACCTAAAACGAATGAGGCAAGATTGGATACCGATTAGGGTCTCTAATCACACACCTTTGGAAAAGAGGAAGATTGGAAGACCGAAAATCCAACGGATGGACCAGATAGGCAGAGAGGCACGACAATTAGGTGCAATGAGCTGGTGGACCATGGCGCTGAACAGAGAGGAATGGGCAAATTTTTTACAGGAGGCCAAGGCCCGCACAGGGCTATAGAGCCAAGGATGTATGCATATAGGACTTTTACAAAGTTATTTAGAGGACACTGACATTAAAAATATTAAATCAAAAAATGTTGCAAATAATTCCAGAATGGTTAATTATTAATGATTATTATTTATTTGTTAAATATATCATTAATTATTAATAATGTAATTAAATGTGTGTCGCAATTGTTCTATAAAGACTGAATTTTTTTTTTGTCTTTGATATGGGTATATGAAACCTCTAATCAGCTGTAATTTCGAAGCATAGTAATGCCTTAAATTCCAAGGATCAGCTTGGACCAGAACGTGACACTTTGGTGCCAAATCTGAAAAAATCGGCCCAGTAGTCTCGCAGAAAAGTTATGCACGGCGGACATAGAATGGATGGATTTTTTTTAGAGTAGATTTTTGGATTCTACACATTTTGAAAAGATCTCAAACTTTGAGGGGATGTTAATTTTAATTTTTCTAGGTCGATAACAAAGGTTCATTATTGAAAATAAGAAACCAAAAAGACCTTTTGTTTCTTTAAAGTTCAATGTCATATATGATCTTTATGCCAAGAAACTGTAGATTTATGCCCATTTTTCGAGTTTTAATAGTGAATTTTCTCACAGTGGCCGTTTTCCCGATTTTTTCTGCTTTCCTGACTTTTCCAAAATTAAAACATTTCCTGAATTTTCCCAGTTTCCAGATCGCTAGGTACCCTGGGTAGATTTAATGAATTCAATATTAAACAAACTCAGTATGTAATATTGTTAGTCATTACTGAGAAAATTGAAATCTTTATTGAATATTAAAAGAAGAATTTTTTGTTAATAATAATAAATAACGAACACTAAATAATTCCTAGCAGAGAAAGGAACTTAATATTTAAAAAGATTACACATTGACAGATGATAATTTAAAAATTATAACTAAAATTGCAATGGAAATCAAACCTTCATTAATAGCTTTTTTTAACTCAGCTATTCTATCAGCATGAACAGAACACCTATATAGCTTGAAAAGATCAAGAGTATGAACATTTCTGGCATATCGTTCAATTTCTTGTGTGCATTTAATAACAAAAAGAGGTGCAGCACATTCATTGGGTTGAAACTGGATGCACAGAGCTAATCCAAAAACTGGAAAAAATAAATAAATATTTTTTTTAAATCTCATAAAATTACAAATAAATATTAATATGACAGTTTTAGAAAATTTACAATATCAGGGAGATGAGCCAATTTTATAAAGAAATATTTTGGTATATTTTTTCCTGATTAAATAAAATATCCAAGCTACAGCAAACTCTCTACACTGTTGAATAAATTTTCTTATAATCAGAAAAACTTAATATAACATTCCTTAATATAACAGGTTCCCAAACCATAGAGATCTACAAACCAGTAAGCCAGAAATTGAACAATGTGAGGATCACACCACCCCAACTTGGGAATGAGGATGCTTAAAAGTGTATTTATAGGCACTTTTATAGTGCAGTTAGCTTTTCAACTAACACTCAAACCTTGGGAAAGCTAAACAATAAAACAGTTCTAATAATAAGTCCTCACAGAAAAGATACAGGCTCTGGCTCTGGCATCCCACCTGTGGTCCGTGGAACACTGGTTGGGAACCACTCCTTTATAAGAAACTTTTGTATTCAGGGATTAAAAAAAACAATGTATTAATCAATTATTTCATTAGACTATAATAATAATAATAATATGCACAATTTATACAAAACTATTAATTTAGAGCCTTCTACATATAAGTTCTTTTAAATGAATTAAGGACAACATAAAAAAAAAAAAAAAAAAAAAAAAACCAGATTGACTTCAAGTTGGAAAACACTCAAAATAGCAAACTGTATTGCTGAAAATGATACATAATTGAAGAAATTGTGGAACTGGCTCATAAGATCAGAAGTGAAAGTTTCGACAATATAAAATAAAATGATGATGAAATAATAAAATCCCATGAGGATGGTTTTACTGAAAATGATCTAAAAGAGATTGTTTAAGAAAAAATCATAAAGAATCCGGAAATTGAAGATAAAAATGTTTCATTTTTTTCTGCAAACGTATTCCGATTGTTTTCAGTTTCCTACAATTCTAAGATTTTTATTGAAGGTAAAAACTTTTTTTTAAAAAGCTATTTGAGAACATTTAAAGCTCTGACAACTGCTTCATGAGAAGGCCATAGAAAATGATCCTTTACCAATGAGAAGCATTAAAATTGAAATAGTAATTCTTACACTGGTCAACAGCTTTGTTCTATCTAAAACTCACAGATCACAAAATTATTTCAACCATAATTTAAAAAATAAACTATAGCTATTATTTTAAATAAGTACATAATCAATATTTGTTTATATTGCCGCTTAATAAAAATTGCACATATATATAAAATACTTCGTTTAAATTAAAATTTTACTGAAACTAACCCACTTTTTAACACAGGAAGATGGTCTTAAAAAACTCAAATTAGGCAGTTGATATTCGCATGATGGTACAGAAGGATCAATCTAATTAGGAATTGATAAATTATTTGCCACTTCAATAATTTTGTTTTTATTGAAAACTAGTTTTGAATGTTATACATTCATCTTCAGTTCAAAGTTTAAGTAGATTATATCAAACAGAAAAGTTTGTATTTGTAATGCTAGTTCAGTGCGAGAACAAACCTATACAATCTTTTCTGTTTGATATAATCTACTTAAACCTTGAACTGAAGATGAATATATAACATTCGAAACTAGTTTTCAATAAAAACAAAATTACAGAAGTGGCAAATAATTTATCAATCCCTTATCAAATTAGACATTTTTGAAGGTTTCTTAGAACCTCATCCTCACAATTCTTAAGATATTACTGTACAAGGAAAAGATTGGTATGAAAGAAGCTTTTAAATTTTATTAATAATTTATGTTGGTATCAATAATGAAATAAAAAATTGAGAGCAATTTTAAAGCAGCTGCCCAATATTATTTTTAGCATTATTTTAAAAGAAGATGGAAAAAAATTATTTGTTTTTATAAAACTGTTAGAAGTACTTTTAGGAAAGTTGTTTGCTCAAAACACTGATAGCACTATTCAGTGGCTGGATAGGAATGATGACTAATAAAGTTTAGAAAAAAATAATGACTAAAATTGAAAAAATAAGAGAAAATACAAATATTGGGGTGAGTAAAAGAAAATGACCGTTTCAGAGGTTAAAATGAAGTTTATTTTTGTCTTACATAAATTTCTTCAAACTTTCAAAATACAGTCCATTATGTTCTATGATTAGTTATCATCTAGAAGCCAGCTGTTCGATGCCCTGCCCGTACCACTCTTTGGGTTTCGACTGGAAAAAGTCATCTACACCAATTTTTACCTCCTCCAATCTTTGAAATGTTTTCCCCTTAAGAAGTGAGCCATTGCTCGGAAAAGATAAAATTCTGAAGGTGCAAGATCAGGGCTACATGGTGAGTGCGGTAGAAGTTCGATGGCATCCATTTCAGCAAGTTTTTGGCAGCATATTTCCAGGTGATGTTCAGCTTGCTGCACAGAGAACTCATGTGGAACTTCTCTATATGACGATTTACACTTGACTGTGACAAACCAAGTTCGGAGGATAGATGCAGAGCACTTTTTGTATGACCATCTTCAATAGTGTGTCGTAGAGCCTCGAAGTCCACAACAAATGGTTGCCCTGAGCCCAGCTGCCTTTCCAAACTTGTATCGCCACTTTCTGGCAAACCACCTCCTCACAGTCCGCACATTAAGGCTAAGTTCCTCTTCAACTTCCCGTATCAAATGCATGGTTTCGGTGGCTGAAAATTTCCTTTTCCAGTAATGTCGCAGAATTACTTGAATTTCATACCTCAATGTCACTTTGATTGAAAGAATGCCAAACAAGTACTGAGCCTCACAGAGAGACATTATGTTTATTAAATGATTCAGTACAGTATTAGGATTAAAAAGGTACCAATAACAACAATATTAGAATTAACAGAGACGCAAGAAAAAAATAAACTTCATTTTCCGAATTTTAACCTGTGAAACGGTAATTTTTTTTTACTAACCACAATACATTAATTTTTTTCTCAACTCTATTACAATCAGTTACAATATTAATCATTAGGTCTCGAGAAGTATCAAAGAATAAGTAGCAAACAAGTAAACGCGGTTTCACATTATACTAAACAACACGGCTCATGTCAGACAGTTCAACAGGATACATATATTATGTGACACAACGCGTCAGATAATACCAATTTATTTACAATTTTCATTCAATTATAATTTGATTTTTCAGAAAATTTACTATATGTGGATGTACCAAAATGTATGATAAAAATGCATTAGCTAAAAGTCATAAAAATATAAACTTATAACATTGAAATAGTTTTTACTTCAAATAGTCGAAATATATAGAAAAAAAAAGATAATGTATATTCAAAATAAGTATTGGTTTCAAAGAAAAAAATGGGATACCACAGCAAAGTTTTTTTTTTTGTTAGCATGCCTTCTTAGAAAAGAACCTGAAATATTTTTATAACCATAAATTTCATTAAAAAAAAGAAAGAAAAAATCAAATTTGTTACTGTGTTTATATACTCTGAAATTCTGAATTTAAATAATACCCAATGATAATAAATAATATTGTAAATATTACACATAACAATAAATCATATTGGTAATGTAATAATATTAAACTATATTATTTATTATTATATATTGTTAGTTAAATACAACTTACCTGATTTATTCATTTATTTATTCATTCAATTTCATTCCAAGGAAACTCCTTCTTTTCATTGTCACAATAATCTTTTTCTTTTAAATTATAAAGAAAAGGGGGATCCATTATATACTCTATGAGTTTTTCCGCATTCATTTTTATGAAAATATAAACTACACTAGGTATATTAAAAATAAAAGCTTAAAATATACAATATAAAAGCTGTCAGTAATCGTTAAGAGTGACTGATGGAGTGGATGGAGTCTGAAGCTAATCCCCACTTTACAACACGGCCGGCACGGCACAGACATGTTAGACACGTAGAGTGTCGGACAAAATATTCTTTTTGAGAATGCCCGATTGTCTTTGTCTGACACACGACGTGTCTAAAGGTGTTGGATAAACTATATGTACGTACTTCCTATTAAATACATTGAAGAATATTTGTATGGCACAAGCCATGGTTGTGTCATATAATGTAAAACCACCTTATTTAAAAACCACACTCACAAGATTCATGAGTTATTGAGTTGACATTCATGTAAAAAAAAAAAAAAAAAAAAAAAAAAAAAAAAAAAAAAAAAAAAAAAAAAAATAAATAAATAAAAGAATGAATAGTTGATAGAAAAAAACAAATTCATACCTTGAAACACATATTCTCTTCGGTTTGGAACAGATCGTAAAAATTTTTCACATTTTTCGCATCTTTTAAGATTAACATCAGGCAATAACAGGTGATTATTTGGTGATTTAGAGGTTGATTCTTGAGGTTTATCATGTTTATTGTTTTCCAACGTCTTTAATTCTTCAATGCATAATAGAATAGCATTTTGGTGAAATTCATCCTTAATCCCCATACTCTAAAAAATAAAGATATCATTGTGATGGTGATGGCAATGCCAAATATTAATTTTATATAAAGGGGATAAGTAAGGTAGTTTTTAAAAGTTTTTATAATTTTTTTACAATAAAAAAATGATTCCCTAATTCCTTCCTATTCTGAATCCTTTTTAGAGATCTTCTTAGAATATTATATTAAAGGCTGTGAGATGGAGTGCTGTAAATCAATAATCATTATATTCAAACAAGATTCCTCTGTATATATCTGAAGTTTTTCAGGGCTCTCAAAAATTTTCTATCCTCCCCATATTTCCTAAATTTGTGATAGTTTGTTCTGGAAGGCTCTCCCTTGTCAAATTTTCAATGTTAATCTCTGTGGCCATTCTTCTTTCGAGCCAGGTGATAGCTATTTGTGTATCCTGAATGTCTTCTAGAAACTTAATATATTTCCTTGGGAAGCAGGTAGCCATTTCTTCCTGACACTGGTGCATGTTTCATATTTCATAACTAACCTTGTTTTATTTCTGAACTCTGCATTTATTACTTGACGGCCAATTATATTCAATAACAAAATATTATTTTTAAGAAACTCTTTTGGTTGTACATATGGCAGCTACAAATAAACCCAGCATTATTTGGTCATATTTACCTAGATAGAGAACTTCCTGGATACAACTTTACAATCGGATCGCATTATCATTTTCTGCATCCGAACTTATACAAAGGTCGCCGCACTAGCACTCTCTAGCGCCATTTGTGCTGAACTAACTGCTTTGTATTCAATTCTAAAATTCGTATTCATTGGAATTATAAAAATTATTGCTGCTTTTATTAGATATTATTATAAATTAGTAGTTCCAGTGGTATAGGAAAGTTGTAGTAATAATTTAAATTACGGTAAGGGCCCGACCACAACTGAAAAGGATCTTTTGGGGGTTTGAATATCTCTTAAGCAAGCACAGTGAGCAGAAGTCGATAGCTTTGATCTAATTAAAGTAGTAATAATTGAAATTACGGTAAGGTTCTGACCTCAAATGAAAAGGATCCGTTGGGGTTTTGTTTATTTCATGAGAGAATATGGTGAGCAGAAATTGACAGCACTAATAATTTTAAATAATATATATTTAAAGCAGTAATAATTTTAATAATTCCAATGAATACGAATCATACAATTGAATACAAAGCAATTAGCACAAATGATGCTAGAGAGTGCTAGTGTGGCGACCTTTGGGTGCAGACACTGATAATGCGACCCGACTGTAAAGTTGTACCCTTTCCTGTTCCGTATTTCTGCCACATTTCATACTTTTATGAATTATTTCTGAAATTCTATTACCTTTTGAGTTGTTTCTATTAGCCCTTTATCTATGGTTTCTCCATGCTGATCTATTCCAAATTTTTTTATATCAAGGAATAATATTTATTCTGCAGCTCAGCTTTAGTTATCTGAATGGTTATAGTATGACTTGGCTGTTGTGCTGACAATAGCATTTTACCATCTCCAGACAATCTTGCCTATAAACATGCTAAGAACGGTACACGGTACCTCTATGATCTTATTCACTAAAATTAGATTTGTTATGCATAGCAGAGATCATTTCCATATTAAGAGTCTGATTTTTCGACTCATTTTTGGTTTAGTGAAAAGTGATGTTTTTCAATCGAACAGGTTTATTAGCCCTGGATTACCAGAAGATATATAAGATAATTGTATATACAGGCCCACTTATCAAGCTCCTGTTATAAATATCTATGCATATAATGTAAAGGCTTAGGTCATAGTTGGCAGAGCTAATTTTGATGCTCGTTTTATGAAATATTGAAAAACAATAATTTTGGAATCATTTCAAGATTCAATTTAATATATAATTAAGTTAGAAGCTTAATATGGGTATTTGAACATCCACAAACTGGCTGAACACAATCAGCTCATAGTAATACAAAATCAAATTTCAGAGCACAGGTCAGACATTCTTTCTAACAATTTATAAATAGGTTAGAAATAAAAATAATATGAGGGCTATTCAGAAAGTAAGGAACGTTTTGGAATTTAAAAAAAAAAACAAGTACAAGAAAAACATTTTATTATATACATGTGAAAGAGGGACTAAAATACTACTTTTCAACATAATCACCATAAAAATTCAGGCACTTATCATAGCGGTGGACAAGCTTTGAGATTCCTGTGTCATAGAATTCTGCTGCCTGTGATCTCAGCCAGTCAGAGACGTATCTGGAGCTCCTCATCGTCATCAAAACGCTGTGTTGCTAGCAAGGTCTTCATTATCGGGAACAAGTGAAAATCACTTGGAGCAAGATGAGGAAAAACTTCCCACTTGAACGAGTTCAAGAGTTCTTGCATACGGTTTGCCGTGTGAGGTTGGGCATTGTCATGCAAAAGCAAAATTTTGGATGACAATTTACCTCGGCGCTTGTTTAGGACAGCTCTCCTAAGGTTTTGCAATGTTTGGCAGTACCGCTCAGAGTTTATTGTTTCACCACGCTCGAGAAAATCAATAAGAAGTACACTTTGCCTGTCCCAGAACACTGTTGCCATGATCCTCCTTGCCGACAAAGTTTGCAGAAATTTCTTTGGTTTTTTAGGGGAACTTTTATGCCCCCACTCCATGGACTGTAATTTTGTCTCACAATTCACATGTTCACCATGACTGTGGTAGGCCTCCAAAAACGTCGAAGCTGCCCCCATTCGTTGTTCTTTATGGTGATATGTAAGCATTTTTGGCACCCATATTGCACAAAATTTGTGGTAGCCTAGCTTCTGTGAAACAATTTCAAACAATAAAATCCGTGAAACTTGTGGGAAACATAAGAGAAAGCTTAGTTATTGTGAAACGGCGGTTTTCACGAATCTATTCATCAACTTTGGCGACCAGATTGTCAGTCACAATGCACGGATGTCCACTCTTCTCTTCATCATGAACGTTTGTTCGGCCATTTTTAAACTGAATGCACCACTTCCAGACAGAACTTTCACTCATTACGTTTTTCCCGTACACTTCACACAGTTCCCGATGAATCACAGACCGCACCTCACAACTGGCGGGATTTTGGATTGCAGCACACATTTCAAAGTTAAATATTAAAAAAGGAGCAGCGCGGAGATGTTCCCGTTGTCACAGCTGGACGCTGACTGAGGGCACCTCACACATGAGCACACCAATGTATATGCTATTGGCGCGCGTCTGGCGACATCAGGCGGAAACATTCCTTACTTTCTGGATAGCCCTCGTATTATCTTAGGCGACAGCGAATTAATGAAAACTAAAGCTAATATCTACAAAAACAATACAGGTTAAATACTAACCAGAAGTGTCTCCTTATCTATATTTGCAAGATCTGTCCCCTTAACATTTTTTGACTTAAAAATATTAATGTAGCGAAAAAGATTGAGACGGGTCAACAAATCAATTACATTTGAAGAACTCCACTGTGATAATGGCTAAAATAAAATACAGTATTAGAAACATAGACATATTATAAAACAAAACAAATAAAAAACAAGCCTATTATTAAACTATAACAAAATATTACTTAATACTATAAAAAATTATTTATTTATGATTATAGTACAACCCACAAGCGGATCTTAGTTTCATTGAGCATCAATCTCCAAGCATTTCTGCCATTAGCTGTTGCAATTCCTACTTTCTGATTTTTCCTATTTTTCTGGTGTAATTTACAACAAAATCTAACCAATAAAACCATCTTAATCTTAGCCTGCCCACTACTCAACATTTGTGCAAGAGTTCTGTCTCCAGCCCCTCAGGAATTGCATAAAGCAATATGACAAATTATAACATTATGAGCAATGCAAACCAAGGAAAATAATTTGCTAACTAAGGATGATAATTTGCTATCACTACAGAATACTAGCCGGACCTTTCCCCTCCTCCATAAAAACTCAGTAATTGATAAGAGTTCCAGACTACTATTTGACTATTTGAGATATTTTGATCTGTTTCTAAGATATAACAGTATATCTTCAACCGCTCAGTCCTCATTAATGATAAATTTCTTTTTCCCACTATTCCTTCATTTTTATGGCAATTAGTTCCCTCTCTTTCACCACTATTAATGTTCCATTTAGTTACCTGCTCTAATCTTTTAATTTCATTCAGTTTTAAATATTTATTTTAGTGAAAAATATGGAGCTTTATATTTAAAATGTTTAAACTATTTTTTAAGGTTATAATTATTTCTTTAAGAATGTAAAATGCTTTGTTCTGTTTGACTACTACTGATATGGACTCTGTTGGAAGGTTGGTTATCTGCTCTTGAGGGAGTAAGTGTATCAACTAAAGCTATAAAAAATTATAAAAATCTACAATGCCAAGAACAAGATTAGTGATTTATGATAATTGTAAGAAACCTACAGCAGTTGTTTTACCATCGCCATGTTTGTAGAATGGAAAAAAAAAACTGACAAAGAACCCTTTGCAGCAGAGATCAGACAAATAAAAATTATATTTATTTTATAAAAAAACAATTCCTAACAATCCTTACCAACAAATGATAACATTATGTGGATGTTATGTTTTTGTGCCGAGGACTGGAACTGATAAATGGCTTCCCACAATAAAATGCACTATTCCTACCAAACCATCAAAATATATAGATATCAGCTAGCTACCCGTTTTGATTCCTGTTATTGGCACTTGGCAGATCAGGAGCTGGGATTCTGGAATAATATCGATAACTCTTCAGTTAATATATGCATGTATTCAGTATTCAAAGGAATATTTTTACTGTACAATTAATTTATGACATAGGAAATTTCAGAGTAGGAACCACAGAATTCTCCATATAAGATGCTTATATACTAATGGCTTGCCTTAAACTTAAACCATCCCATGATTGAAGTCTTAGACAGGAATAGCTTGATGCCAGATAAATATCAATAATGAGACTTCTGCTACAAAAAAGATACTGAGTTCATAATAGCGCCATATTGCATATGATTCATAGTTCATATAAACTTTTTATACTAGAATTAAGAATGAGAACCAGCCTCTCTCAAATAAAAGCTTCTGCAAATGTGAACTTAATGAGCTTATTATATTACTATGTAAACTTTTTTTTCAGGTTGAAAAACATGAGAGATTGTTTTGTTTACAACAAAACAGCTATTGTTGTTGATTTTCAAATTAAAGTGATCAGTAATCTAAATATTTACATAACTGTAGAATTGTAATAATACCCATGGGGAACATTAAATATACATATTTATTTCTCTTCTAACAAAATATTATTTTATTCTGAATTTTTCCTTTTCCCCCTTCACAATATCCTAATTAGTCATCAGTCATTCTTCTTCTTCAGTGGCACTGCAGACCGGTGTGGTCCCTGGCCTCCTCAATGAGCCTTCGCCAGGTGGCTCGATCTTGTGCGGCTGTTTTCCAGTTTCGCACATTCAGTAGTGTCAAAGTGTCCTCCCATCTGAGTCTTGGTCTGCGTCTACCTCTTGAGCAGTCCAGTCTCCCCTCCAAAACTTCTAGGAAATCTGGAAATCCCTCATTCTGGTGACATGGCCGGCCCATGTCATCAACCATTAGAAGACCCTAATTAAGTTTTGAGTTTTTGCTTGAAGTAAATTCCTTGGCTCAGCTCTGTCCTGCCAGCAAATGCTTCACATAGTTCCAGATGGTAACCTGTCATGGTGCAACTGCTGCATAGGATGCAATGAGGGCTGACAACAACACCTATGCAATGAAGGTGAGCTTCTAGATAATCATGTTCCAATAAATAACATATTGAAGCATACCAATGATTCATTTCTAGTCAGGCTGTGGAGATCCCTGTCTCAGGGAGAGTTCAAGATCATTCACTGCTTTCCTTAAACTTCCTCATGGTGCTTAGGTTGTGTCACATACTTTTTTTAATAACCTGGTGTCTTATGCTATTGCTTGGAACAATATAGATATAGTTGCTCCTTCCTCAAATCAACCTTCGCCAAGCTGTCTCCTTCCTCATTTCCATCCCACAATGATTTGGGACTCGTTGAAGAATTTATTTCCACCCTATTCAGTTATAAGGCTATTCATAATAAATTTACATTCTAGTACATCATACCTACGTGTTGTTACAGCTGATAATGCAGCCTGAATTAACAATTATAACAATCCAGCAGGCATCTACTCATCAGAATTTCAAATATTGGAAACATTTGGGCATATGGCATCCAATTTTTATATAGAAATCACCCAAAGGAGAATAAAAATAATTGTTTTTCTATTAGTGCAGAATATAAACCATATTACATGTTTTGGATACACATGTTGGCTAACAAAAGTTTCTACTGTTTTTAATTTCATTCCATTTTAAATATTTATTTTATTGAAAACTATGGAGCTTAATATTTAAAAAGTTTAAGCTATTTTTTAAGGTTATAATTATCTCTTTAAGAATGTAAACTGCTTTGTTCTGTTAGACTACCACTGATATGGGCCCTATTGGGAGATTGGTTATCTGCTCTTGAATGATTAAGTGTCTCAACTAAAGCTATAAAAAATTACAAAAATCTGCAGCAATGCCAAGAACAGGATTAGTGCTTTAAGACAGTTATCAGTAAACTACAGCAGCTGTTTTTCCCTCACCATGTTTGTTAAATAGAAAAAAAAATGCCAAAGCACCCTTTGCAGCAGAGGTCAGACAATTAACAATTATATTTATTTTATAAAATGAACTGGTTGAACATCAATAAAAAATCTTTTTTTTTTTTTTTTTTTTTTTTTCAAATTTTGAATTACCTCAATATATAAGTTTAATCTTAGCAGAACTCTTACCAATTTTATCATAAAATTTAAAAATGTAAACCGCTTAATGAAATTGTTAAAATAAGAAAAAATACGTTACAATCGGGTTGCATTATCAGTGTCTGCAACTGAAGTTACCCGAAGGTCGCTGCACTAACACTCTCTAGCACCATTTGTGCTAACTGCTTTGTATTTAATTATAATATTTGTATTCATTGGAATTATTAAAATTATCACTGCTTTAATTAGATATTTTATAAATGTATTAGTTCTGTCGATTTCCGGTGGCCTGGAGAAGTTGTACCTAAAGCACTAATTTAAATTACAGTAAGGGCCCGACCTCATCTGAAAAGGATCTTTTGGAGGTTTGCATTTATCTTGAGTGAGCGTAAGTCAACAGCTGTGATCTAATTAAAACAGTAATAATTGAAATTACGATAAGGCCCAGACCTCAACTGAAAACAATTTGTTGGGGTTTTGTTTATTTCCTGAGGGAACATAGTGAACAGAAGTCGATAACACAAATAATTTTTAATAATATCTAGCTAAAGCAATAATAATTTAAATAATTCCAATGAATATGAATGTTACAATTGAATACAAAGCAATTAGCACAAATGATGCTAGAGAGTGCTAGTGTGGCGACCTT
This sequence comes from Rhaphigaster nebulosa, assembly GCA_948150685.1. Lineage (NCBI taxonomy): Eukaryota > Metazoa > Arthropoda > Insecta > Hemiptera > Pentatomidae > Rhaphigaster > Rhaphigaster nebulosa. The sequence goes on from OX411307.1 coordinate 108,148,227, forward strand.
CGAGTACAGGGATTGATAATGTGATCCAATTGCAAAGTAGTGCAAAAAATAGTCTCACCCCCTGCCCCAAGTTAACCCAATAAATGCCTAAGCATCTTGAAATGTTACTCAATAGCTAAGGAATACTGTTAGCTAGAACTAGTCCTGCATGAGGGTTTTCAGTTAAGATTCATTTAGGGAGACCACCATGAAATAAATTAAGAGACCCAGATGGGAATAGAACCCACACCGCTTTTAATCAGGAGCCCTAGGACCCGTCAACCATCACACCTTAGAACTGTATAAAAAATATAAATTCATAATTTTTGTTTCATTATGAACTTGATTTAGACAAAATAATTTGAATGTGAAAACTTTTGATGAACTTGGTTTACTTCTGGAATAATCTTATGTCTAAAAAAAATGTATTTACAGACAAGAAGAGTTATTAGGACCCTATGGCATAAATTGAACCCAAAACCAAAAGGTGTTTAGACCAATAATTGCAGTTATTTTCCACTTAATTCAAGTTAAACCACAGGGTTCAAGTAACCCCAGAGGGAAGTAGGGTAGAATTATGCAGATATATGATAAGGTTAAACTAATACATTACAATAAATTTCTAAAATAAGCTTCTCAAATATATTGAGAAAATGTTTTTAGCCATTTTTTAAACCATCAAACAATAAATGAAAACATTAGCTGATCAGTTTACTTCGAATTTAATAAAAAATTAGACATTTCAGAAAGTAAACTTACTTTATCATGAATAGGTGAAGACTGCAAAACCTCTTTGAGTGGATGAGATGAATAAGTCCCAGAAAACTTAACACATATAGCACGTATGCAGTCATGACAATCAGGAGGGCAAAGAGAATCACACGTACAACAGCAGGAAATATGACAAGAGCAAAATAAATTATGAAATGAAAGAGTTCGAGCACAGCTCAAGGAAGGAGGAGGAGGAGGCAAATTGTGCACAGGAGAAGGAGGTTTTACAACAGAAGGAGAAAATGTCATGCTTGAAGTAATAGCAGTGTTTGATTCTCTAAGTGTTGATACGTGGTGTTCTGTATCATGTCTTGAAATATTATGATAAGAGTTGGCTAGAGGCTCGGACACTCCATTAGTGAAACTGAAAGACCTAGGACGGAAACTCATACCATTTAACATATAGTTGTCTGAATCTATTTTAAGTATTCTTGGTGGTAAAGGAGAAGAGGACTTGTTTTCAGAAAATTTATTTTGTTCACCCATTGTAGCGAGTAATAATAGCTGTTATGTGATCTATACCTAGCTCAGTCTGTCTTTGTGTTTTTTCATCACTTTCGTTATGAAATATTTTAAAAGAGGGTATGTGGATACAAATACATAACAGAATGTTTGATATCACTTGTAAGGAGCACATGTGTCTCATTGTTTCTGTTCCATTTCATTGAACAAAAGTCTAATAAATAGCACCGAAACTTCCACTGGAGAGACATGACATCGTAAAATTGAAGACAAGCAACTTAATAACGCCCTATTATAAGTCACTTAATAATGTAAACACACCGAATCCTCACGGCTTCCTAGAAACAGCCATTTTTGATAATAATATTTAAAATCGATTACAAAGAGATAATCTTAGCCAACTTCTTTGTTTAGCCCTTCACACTACTCGCAACTCGGTGTTTTAATGTAAATGGATTCAAGAAGAGCAAGCTAGAAAAGAAAATTATTAATTGTTCTATTGTAATAAGGTAGGTCTCAAAATAAAGACACACTTACTAAATTGTTTCATTAAGTTTCAATATATTAAATTATGCAATAGAACTTTTGTTTAGAATGTTTAATTTAGCATGAACAGCTTTCTTTATACTATATTCACAATTGGATTGCGCGAATAAATTTCATACACCACTTGAAAAAAAAACTTCTGGCTAGAGAACACGGTACAATTAGGAAATTAGAATAATAGCATTATTGATATTAGTATAATATTGAAAAAGTGATCTACTTAAGCCAGAGCAGAAATTGAAAATAGTCAATTAATATATCTTCCTTTGGCCTTCAAATGTGGCAAAGAGAATGAGACACCCCAGTCATGTTCTAGGAAAATACTCTCCTGTCACCACCGCCAGTATATTGCAAAATATGAAATTAAAAGGCTCCTGGAGGACGAAGGATATTCCAGCGACGAGTCTCCCAGGGCATACGATAAATCTCCCATAATTCATTATGCATTTTTCGGTTAAAAAAGTTTAAACCAGTTCCGAAATAACTACACGAGTTCAATCGGCGAGGACAGCAGTATTTTTTTCTCCAGCTACTACAGTGTTATCTGGTATATGAATGCCAAGTGGCCATTTATCAATGTATAACTTCAGCTAATCTGAGCCCTACCACCATTTTGACAGAGATCATTTTAACACCAGTTAACTCTCGTGGACCACATCCTCAACTCAATAAATCTTGCAGGGTTCAATTTACCAGGAAAAAATACGATTCCACAAGCATGTGGTTTCTTCCCTCTAGGGACGTCCTCTCTGTTCACCTTTATTTCATCTAAATAGCAAAGGGTTTAAACTGTCATATGGAAGCTATAAAATCCATGTATCAAGGTATATAGGCCCAAAAGGAATTGTTAGGCTGAATAGGCAGGAATCTGAGTATTTTCATGGTTTCCTATTATAATAAATGCTAATTTGCTTCAAAACGGACATAATGTCTATTGTTTCTTTATAACCCTGAAATCTGCGTTCGATCGCGTGGACAGATCGGCGATATCTATGAAGTTATATAATACCGGTATATCCTTCAAGTTTATAAACACTTTAAAAAGTTTATATGGTAATCCAGGGACCGAAATGATGGATAGAAGGTGTATTTCCGATTGGTTTTGGTTGAGGGTTCGGCAGGGTTGTCTTCTCTACCCGTTCCTGTTCTTCTTATTCTTATTAGGTTATTTATCCTATTTGCTGAAGTCAAGAGTTAGGAAAGGAACAGTTGCATAAAGTTGCTCATATATGCAGATGACGTGGTTTTGTCAGCAGGCAGGTCTGCTTCTCTCTAGCTAAATATTAACCATTTAGGATCTTATTGTGCCCAATGTAATTAGCGTGACTTTATCAAAATCCCATGTAATGATTTTTAGGAGAGGTAGCCGTTCTTGAGAGCGCAGGACCTACAATAATCAACCAGACGAAATCGTAAAAGCGTATGAATATATTTATCTCTTAAACACCTCGACTAACCTTTACTGATCATTTAAAGCAGAATCTGGCCCTAAGCATCGGCAACTCGACTCTGAATCACCCGGTTTGGATTGTAGCTTTTGATGTTGAGGCTGAAAGCGTTCTCAGCTTGGATTTGATGATGTAGGTGGCAGCTAAGATCGACGTTGGAGAGAGCATGGTCTACGCTTCGCGTCACCTTTGCAAAATCGTAGGAGTGGTAAGGTCTTCCATCGGAATCGATGTCGAATTGGAACCGGGTTTTGTCGAAGAAGAGAGTCGTTCGTCAAGACTTCTGGGAAAATTTGTGATCCTGCCTGCACCCAGGTCGTTACTGGGGCTAAGGTCGATCGACAGTTGGTTGGAAGGGAAGTCCTCATTTTAAGCATTTTAATCTTCCTGGAGGAGCCACGCGCGTCGCCGCGGTTATTTCCACCCCTTCCCCTGTTGGTAGAGTGGTCATCAAGATAATTAACATTTCAGAGGAGAATATCCACCAGGACAAGGGTACCGTGATTGGATAAGCACTCTCTATTGAAACTGATAAAGAGAAAGATGTTCGCCACGTTATTCTATTCAAGCAGAGCGATGAAGACATCACGAGGCTACTTGAAAGTAAACTTGAGCATCTACGAAAGGAGGATAAGGACGCAAATAGGAAGAGACTCACGCATTTTAAAACTCTTATTGAGTCCTCAGATGGGGAAGAATCAAACAGCACGAGAGATGTGGAGCACACCATCGATATAAGAGATGCCCAACCGATCGCCATATGACCTTACAAAATTCCTTATTCCCTACGTCCTGTAGTCGAGGAACAAGTGAAGGATCTTTTGGATAAGGTAGTAGTAATCCAACCTCCCACCAGTCCATGGTCGGCGCCAATCGTCATTGTAAAAAAGAAATCGCAGCCTGGAGAGCCAGCGAGATCTCGCTTTTGTACGGATTTCCGTGGGTTGAACTCCGTCACAAAGATGGATACTTATCCCCTTCCCAATATAAACGAGGCACTTGACAGATTAGGAAAAAACACGTTCTTCACCATACTAGATCTCGCTAGCGGGTACCGTCAAATATCTGTATGCGTGGAGGACTGAGAAAAAAATGCGTTCAGCACTACTGATGGGCAATACGAGTATCACGGAATGATTTTTGGACTAGCTGGGGTCCCCGCCACCTTTCAAAGGCTCAAGGACTACGTTTGAGCTACCGTATGCGGTGATGGCATCGCGACGGTCGGTATACCTGGACGACATCGTTGTTTATGCAGCGAAGTCCATAGTACATCGCACTCGATTGGAGAAGGTCCTTGAAGGTTTGCATAGGACCGTCTTGACTATATACTTTGAGAAGTGTTTTTTTCTGAAGACCCAGCTAATCTACCTTGGCCACCTCATTACGAAGGACGGGATGAAGCCTGGTCCCAGAAACGGGTAAGCTATTGAGAATTATCTATTGCCGAGAAACATAGAACAGCTACTAGCATTCCTTGGATTGTCCGGGTATTACAGAAGGTTTATAAAGGGTTATGCTGCCCGTGCCCAACCGCTCACGAAAATTACTAAGGAAAACGTTTCGTTCTAGTGGACTAAGGAGGGACTGAGTGCATTCCGGGAACTTCAACAATGTCTGAAGCTCGTCTATCTGAGTCCTTTCCTCGTCTATCTGGATTTCAACCTAGATTTCATCCTATCTACCGACGCATCTGGAATAGCTCTTATACTTTTATAAGTTATATAACCTTAATGGAGGTTAATGGAGTTGAGAGACCTGTAGAGTATGCGTCACGTAAACTACAGAAAGCTGAGAAAAATTATTCAGTCACTGAACGGGAGCTCTTGGCAGTTGTCTGGGAGAACAGCAATTCCGGTACTAGCTTTATGGTCGTAAGTTCGTTACCCTCTCAGAGACTCATGCCCCATTGAAGTGGATTTTGGGATTGAAGGAGCCCAGTCCCAGATTGATGCGATAGCAGATCAAGCTAGCTGAATATTATTATGAGGTGAGGTACAAGCCAGGAAGTCTACATAGGAATGCCGATTCTCTTAGCAGAGTCATTCGAATAGTCGATGACGAAAGGACCGACAAGAAGTGTGAGCAGATCTTGGCTCATTTAAGGGAGCCGATTATCGTCAACAGGGTAGGCTTGATATTTTATGAGGAAGATGGCAATATTAAATTGATTGTGCCCCGGACATTGCGCCCTGAATTCCTGGCATGGTTGCATGATGAACCATTCTCGGGGCATGGTGTTATTAATCCCACATTGCAGTAGGCAGAGCGATGTCTCTTTTGGAAAAGTCTGAGGCGAAACGTAGAGGATTATGTGAGGAGATTCAAAGTACGCGCCAGAAGAAAATTGTTGGTCAACACATCTATCTATGTGGATTGTGCAATGCTCGTGCTATCGAGTACCTGGCTCATTTCCTGGCTGTGCGGTCCATTCTGATGTAAATTCTCTGACTTTATCTAGGTCCTTCTTTTATTACGAGACACCTCGCTCGACCTGCAAATTTATCGGTACTCAAATTATTAAATTAATAAGGAAAGATCATTAAGATGAGGCAGGAGGTAACCGAGGGGAACTAGCCATCAGATGTTAAAAAAGAATAAGGCAGTGCAATCGTAGGGAACCAGCCTTCGGACCTAGTGGGATACAGATTGAGGGGAACCAGCCTTCAGACTTTGTGGAACAAATAATAGGAATATGAAAGGAAATCTCAAATGAAAACTCTAAATATTCTCGAAACAATAGCCAGAGATTTATGTCCAGGAACCTATACTAATTCCAATCTCTTCGAGCAGGCGAGTAGATCCATTGCCTGCTTGCACTCTTTTACCAGAACGGAAGTTACCCTAGAGGATTCCAGGGCTTGGAGAGCTGACTGGCTGTCTGGATAGATAGTAATTCCAGCCCTGTCGCAACTAATAACTTTAGTACATGTGACTGCGGACAGTATCGCAAACACTTCTGCTTGGAACAAAGTAGAGTATTTGCCCAGTGGTAGACTTAAGTTAATGCCTAAATCCTGTATGTAGACACCCGCTCCTGCTAAGCCGGTCGAGTCTTTTCTTGATCCATCCGTGAAACAGGACAGGTTGTCTATTTGAGTGGCTACTGAACCTTGTTCCCAGTCAGATATACTGGGTTATGAGTAGCTCACTTTGGAATCTAGATTATGGTTTCTATCAAGTGGAGGACAGCAATATTGAAGGATAGGGAGCTCCTTTTCCACCACTTTGGCTATTATTGAGTGGCCTGTAGGTTCACCCCGCACTTGCCACTGTCTGTTTTCTTTAATTCTTAGATGGGCCATAAGCGCCTCGTCCCTCGGCTATTGGTGAAGCGGTGTTAAGTATAGAAGGACTTCTAAAGCCTTGGTGGTGTGGTACGAAACGCTCCCGTAATGCTCATGCATGCCATCCTTTGAATGCGGCTGAACGTTAGAACATGGGAGGCCCTATTCAGGGCTGCCCACCACACTATGCTTCCATATCGAATTCTAGGTCATTATAATTGCTGTGTATATCCAGTGCATGACCCTCGGTTTAAAACCCCGAGTGGTGCCCACAGCGCATCTGACATGCCAAAAGGATGCTATAGCTTTCCTTTTGGTTTCAGTCAAATGGGGGTCCCAGTTTGGAATCCAAAATAATACCGAGGTATTTGACTTGTTGACTCAGTTTGAGATCCAAAAAAGATTGGAGTCCTAAAAGCATCCAGCTTTTGTTTCTTGGTAAAGAGAATCAACTCAGTCTTAGTTGGATTTACCGAATGTCTAACTTCATTACACGAAGTCTGAACAATATCGTATGCGACCTGCATGCGCTCAAAGATGGTGGTAACAAACCTACCTGTTATATGGATTACTCCATCATCTGCGAACGCCTGGGCAGTGAATCCAGCATCCTCAAGTCTTCTTAATAACTTACTTATCCTTTACAAGGCACCAGAGCAGTGGGGAGATGCAACTCCCTTGAGGGCAAACTGTGAAGGCCTACGCCCTCCTCTGAGACGACTATTGTTCTGTTCTTTAACACAAATCCGTCCAATCTGCCTATCGCAGCTGGGATAGATATTTTTTTTAAAGCTTTGCAAACTGCCTCAGGCCTGGTCCTGTCAAATATATCTTCAACATCGAAATAGAGCCCTAAAGCGGATTCTTTTATACCAAGGTCTTTTCTATTTTTAAGGAGATGGAGTGGTAGTACCTTGTTTGTAAGGTGTACTGCTACCAGCTTCTCCAGGATCTTTAAAAGAAAGGAGGATAGGCTAATAGGTCGAAAAGCTTTAGCGACGCTATAATCCTCCTTACTATACTTCAGAATAAAAGCTATTATGGATTTCCTCCAGGATTTTAGAATGCACCCGGTCGCTAGAGAGGCTTGTACCGTCTGTGCCTGAGGCCTTGTACGGCTTGAGCTCTCCGACAGCCCACCTAATGGCCCCATCACTGACTATGGGCTCCGCTAGAGCTCAATCCTCCTCTTTATCACTAGTTTCGCTGCCAGGGTAGGTACTTGAAGGATTGACTAAATTGGTAATACTGCAACCCGGAAAAGTGTTATTGGACAAAGTGTCCACCAAGCTAGAGGTCCAGAGACCGTTAGATTTTTTTAAGGCTTCCAGTGGCTGCTGGGCATCATTCCCAAGCAGCTTAACAAGACGAGAAACTTCAGGCGTGCTTTCTATATTGCTACAGAATTTATCCCAGCCATCCGGTTTATGCTTCCTGATTTCCTTTTCATATAATTTAGAGACGACACGGTACAAATCCCAGTCAGCCTTCTGCCTTGATTTATATGCCTTGTTACAGGCCTTCCTTGTAGCCTTTTGTAACTTAGACAACTCAGTGGACCACCCCAAAATCTTCTTCCTAGGTTCTGCCTTTAAATGGCAGGCCTCCTCATATGCGTCTTGTATTATTCTCTCTAAGAGGATAGTTTCTTCGTCTATCTGTGCTTTGGTTTGGTTCTATCCAACTTTTCCCTGAATTGATTCCAGTCAGTGTTTCTGGGGTTTATTTTCAGGGATGGGGAGAGGGTTTGACGGGTCGCTCTTGTTCTTCTAAATTTGTTCATTTAGTAACTACGTTGTCCTCAGTCTAGGCTGTCCCTACAATGTTTGTTGGACAATACATAACCTGGTCGATCGTGAAACACGCAAGTATCGTTTTTTGTAACGTAGAATAACTGTTGGAGCCTCTTCAGTATAGGGCGTATCGGCGCTCCATGTAGGAGGACCGGTCTTAATACGCTTTTATGTATCATCAATTTGAGGCGGAGGAATAGGTTTTGTGAGATCAACAATTTTTGTCGTATCTCCATTGATTATAGTTTAGATTGAACTAGCTTTGTACTTTCAAACCAATTTTTCAATTATTTTTCACACTTAATGGGCACTGACAGTCTTCAAACATGGTAAGCCTATTGAAGTCCAAAAGATATAAAACTTTGGTCCTATGACATTTTGTCGTATTTCCATCGGTTATAAATTCGATGGAGCTAAATTTTTAGATGCACGGCAAATTTTCGGACTTTATCCAAATTTTTATTTTTATTTTTAACTCCAAAACGGTGCCTGCTAGCGAAAACTTTCCTATTTTAAGAGAGACAAGAGTTAAAGTACATCAAATTCTAGGTCGTAAGAGTACCTAATAATATAAATTTAGTCTTGGATTATGGACGAAATCGACGGTCGAAACACGACAAACTTTACCAACTTTGCTAAAATATTGAACATATGACTTCCAAATGCATATACCATGGAAACGACTATTCTAAAAAACTTATTGAATAAAAGCTGTATATCATCAAATTTTGCGTTCAGCGAGTACCTAATATTTTGAATTCTGTCAAATATGCAAATATAAATCCGAAATGTTCTATTTCTCGTGATAAACTGAGCAGTAAGCGAACTCTTGCCTGTCAATTACAATCGAACATCTCAAATAATTAACTTAGAAACTAGTATACAGAATTTAAGAACATGTTACAAATTAACTTAATACAATAAAAAAAAATAATGAAATTTTAAAATTTTGTGTTTGTATATTTGACTGTACTCTCTAAATACAAAATTTTAAGCTCTACAAATTTCATTCACATGATTTTTAATTTAGAATAGCCATTTCCCTGGTGCATGCATTTGGAAGTCACGTGTTCGATATTTTAGCAAATTTGGTAAAAATTGTTGTTTATATCGTCGATTTCGACCACAATCCTGGACCAAATTTATAACATTAGATACTCTTACGAAAAAAAATAAAATAAAAACTGTACCACTACAACCCATGCAAGGATTAAGTTTCAGTACTTAGTAAGGACCGTACTGTTTCTATGCCAACGGTTGTGCAAGGAGGTGCTAGGATCACGCTCAACTGCCAAGTTTTCCCCCAATTAAGGATACCCACTTTATAGAGGCTGGGTGAGCCCCAGGAGGGTCTACCGAACTCACAGGGTCGATACGGCTGATATGTGCAGTAGAGCATCGATTATCCGGACGTCAATTAACCGGACCGTCGATTATCCGGACATTTTTGTTTTGTTTTTATTGGTTTTTTTTTTACAAAATTGGGTTTGGTTTTGCTGCAAACATGTTCCCGAGGGTTGAAAAATTCAAGAGGAATTTGCAAAACTCAAACAAGGCTTTATTTCACATTATGTAGATGTAATTTTACAAAATTAACACGTTGCTGTTTCTCGACTATTGAACGTAATTTTTTTTGTCTAATTGTATATTAGTAGGTACATATAAAAAAAAAGGTCTTACAAATTATGCTGTAGTAAAATTTAATAATCTTTTAATTGATATTCACTGTGTTTGTAATATAGATTCTAAACTTGAGTTCTTTGAATTTATAAGGTGTGGTCTATTTCTCGTTTTGCTTTGATTTTCCTGGAAATTGTTCGATTCTTTCTACTCACTTATTTATTTTCTCTGTCTTTGAACGTTCAAAGAGACACATAAAAGTTTTGTTTTAACTCTAGTTATCAATCAAAGTAAAAAGGGATTTCGTGTTGGTGACCCCGTGTTTTGTGTACAATGTTAAAAAGAAAACGTATTGTTCTTTCCCTTGAGGATAAAGTCATAATTATTCATGACTAATAAAGGGCCAAAATCCTATTGTCCTTACTGAAGAATTTAAAATCGGCAAAGCTACAATATACGACTTGAAGAAAAATTCGGACACTATTATTATTTTCTTTTTTTTATTTACATTTTTGAAATATAATTACTTATAAATGCCATCGTTAAAATGGTTAATCGTTTATATAAAAATACATATATTATTTATATTCTGTGTTATTAGTTTTTCCTAGTTCCAATTTAACTTTACTATAATTGGGTCGATTATCCGGACTATTTCAGTATCCAGACTAGGGCTGGCATTGATTAGTCCGGATAATCGACGCTCTACTGTACAATAAATAGTTATCTGCCACAGTGGGGCTGGAATCTGGGCTCGGGAGCACAGTATCTTATTAAGCTTTTAAGCTTAGTGACTAACCCTCTCCTTACAAAACCAAGTGGCTGCTTGGCCAAACTAGAAATGAACTCCGATTGATGTTCAGAGTACTCACAGGCCATTCAAAGCTTAAAAGACACCTAAAGATTTGCGGTGTAGTCTGTGACAAAATCTTGCCACTTGTGCGGATAAGCACAGGAGAATTCCCTGCATTATATTGCATATTGTGACTGGTATGAATCACTAAGATATAGGCTTCTGGGCCCTGATAAAATCCTGGAAGACAATGCTTTCTATAATGAATGCTTTCTCTATTAAATGCTTTCCTTCTTAATTTCATGAGGAAATCTTCCGATGCAGAATTTAATGTTCTTGAACAAAACCAAATCTTAACACTTGGATATTTTCTTAAAGTAGTTTCTATAATACCTAGAGGAGACAAGAGCTATTCCTGGGAGGCACAGAAGATAATGATATTAATCCCAAACACAAGCATTAAAAGGACAGGAGGACATAAAGTAAAGATAGATTGGACGCACAGCCCCGTGCATCAGTCTACTCTATCGTTCCTATGACAATTCCAAAAATATAATAAGAATATAAAAATAAGAATTTTAGAAGATTATAAATATGAGCTTTATGGGCAACAGTGGCATAAGCATACCCACTTCTTCCAGAACCAGTATTGCCTACAAGCCAGGGTATGATGAGAAAAATATAAAATAATTAAACAGATTTGGCGATCTTTAGCACCTTCTTCCCAGCGAAGGACATCCACAAAGAGCACTTTGATCAGTTGACAGTGTTTCTGTCAGCCAAAATTACTAGTTCTCATAAGCAACCTTACCCATTTGTCAATTATGAACTTACTTTATAGTTTCAAAAGTGATCAGTTGATCTTATCTTTAAAAAAATCTAATGAAAAAAAAATTCAAGAATATATATCTTTATAGATGTTTGAAAAGAAAGTTTATACAATGTGTCGCTGATTTCTTTTATTTCAACAGAAAGAAAGTTCTCTTCAAATGAAAATTATCAAACTTGTTTAATACTAATGCACAATGCTAAGTTATATAAGGTATTTTATAAATATTTCTTTCTTTTATGTATTCACCACAAGTGACTTCAATCAGCAATAAGTTGTTTGGATGTAAAATTGCTTTTAAAAGTTATTATGATAAAAAAATTAATAAACTAATAAGTTGAAAAATAAAATAGGGAAATAAGAAAAGTGTAAATGGTTGTTTGCAAAGGTGACAGAACGAAAACAGAAAAAATGTGTATTCCTAGACCAATAAACTATTTTTTTGTGCAAAATACTAATATAGACTACATTTGATTTGAAATTCAATTAGTATACCTTAACTATTGATTTATTACATATATTTTTTTAATATAGCTCTGCCACCAATGCAATTTTATTTAAACTAATCTAAGTTTTGCAATTTATATGCACTAGCCTAAAAAGCTCATTCAGATTATTTTCTTCTTCTTCTTTTTTTTTTCTGTCGTAATTTTCACAGCACATTTTATTTTATTAACAAATATACACATTCTGTGCGACTAATGTCTGAACTACAAAATTCTTTGCTACATGGAAACTAAATTAACAATAAACAAAAACTTGATTAGAAATGATACAAAACATCATATGAAATATTGGTTTCATAAATTCTACTTTAATACAAAAATAACTAAAATACATTCTTTTCTAATTGTTTGAATATAAAATTTAGTTTATTCTCCTTCATCAGGGTCTTTTACAGGAAAAACATGTTAGTATATGTATACTCAAAAAATCAGTTAATCTTGGAAGTGACTTTAAAGGAAATAAAAAATGATTCTGCTTTTATTAATTAAATCATTAATAATAAAATAGTCACAGAATATTCATAATTTTAAAAATTATTTATACAAATATTTTGCTATCTGGGTTTGGTTTAAATTATATATTAATTACAGCACAAACATGAAAAAGCCATAAAAATAATTCAGAAGAGGAAATTTTTCATTGTAAAGTTAACAATGCACTTTCCCTACATTTCTTTTGCTTATTACAAATACTTTTATCACAAACATACAAAATCAACTTTTAAAATTTACTTAGAATAAAGGATGGCCTAAATGTCCATGAACATTAATTTTCTGTTGATTAATATATACATTACTCAAAATTTAAGGCAGGAAGGTTTTTCATGAATTTCTGCTTTCTCTTTATTTTAGCCAGGTAGAGATGGATTCAGAAGCATTGTAACAGAGACACACATATTAATACATATATATGTTTAAAATAAAATCACATTACTGAAATTAAAGCATCTAATTTTGCTTTTTCATTTTGTTTTAAAGGAATACTTCTACTACATACATTTTTGTCCAAATTAACCATTTTTTTTCACTTTTTAAAAAGCAAAATTCAATGCTGAACATCATTAAAAATAAACTAAAACCAATTTTAGTACTCAAACTTATAAGTACCAAAGAATGCACATATATAGTTTCAATAAAAATCATTTCCTTAAAAATTTGTTAAATGCTAATTACACATTTCACATGTTACAGTAGCCATCAAAGCATATTAATCTGAAACATGGCTGTGTGTTAATAATATTTTATAATTTTCAAAGGGAATCTGTAAGCAATGTAATGCAAAAAAAAGATGAAATTTAGATTTCAAATAACAGAACAGTGAGGAGGAATAAAATAAATAAAAAATAATCAGGCACAATAAATATAATCTTTCCAGAATAATAAATTTTAATTATAACTTTATTTGTGATGTAAGATTTTATGTTAGTTGAAAAATATTCAATTTCTTAAACCATGTAAAATTAATAAAAATACGATGAATATATAATATTGAAATTCAGCAGATAATAAATTTTTAACTCATTTCTATTCAAGTATCTAAAAATAAAATTAGAAATAGAAATTTTATAACAGACTATACTAAAACAATTTGAAACATATTTACATACATTTATAAATTAACATTTATGATGTGAAAAGTAAATTTTAATTATAACACTAAACGGAAAATGGGAACAATTCTAAATAATTACTAATCTCACAAATCCATCATTATGTTATACTCAATATATTTAAGCAAAATTTAAACAAGAAAATAAAAATATCATAAGACACTTCAATATATTAATTTATAGAAAATCTTGAAAATCTATGAAAGAAAATAATAATAAAAAAATAAAATAAAGGGAAAAATATTTACAATGTAATTAAAATGGTTCATACCAAAGACATCTCTTTAGTGATTTATTTATAAATTTAATACCTATGTTTGGCGTCGGAGATGATCAATTTATTTTCCATAATAAATTTTAGTATATAATTCATAAAAACAATATATTAATCTATTATATTATATTTGGAAAAATATTTCAACATAAAGCAATTAAATTACTTAAATAAACATCATCAACATATACATAAATAAAATTTTATGATAAATTAAGGTACATTTTGGACGAACAATAAAAATATATTCCAATTCATAATTGCACTAAATAAGTCCATTTCATGACTGAAAATTACTAATGAAAAAATTATAATAAATGATATAAAGCTTGTTTTACAACTATTTCAATCGATGTTTTAAAAATTAAATAAAAAATAAAAAAATCAACAATTAAGTAAAATAAGGGAAAAAGAGGAAAATAGCATAAATATAATTTTTCATTTCTAATTTCTTTTGAAATTTTAACTGAAAAAAGAAAAACATTATTAATAACATTATGTTTGATATGGCAGTCAGATATGGCCAGTGTACTTTTTACAATTGGTATGATAGTGACTATACAGTCAAATATAGCAGATTTTATAAAGTAATAATTATCTTCACAGAAGATAATTTTATTCAAGTCACACCACATATCAAATAGGTTTGTATGAATCATATATTTTAATGTCCATATTCAAGTATCAAAATGATCTTTTGTTAATCCGTAATGCATTTTATTATTACTTATACTAGGGTGATGAATCTATTAAAGTGGGTTAGGTAAAACAGATCGGGTCAACATCTACACATTATATACTGAAAACACATTTGTTAGTTAATTAAAATTAAAAAAAAGAAAAAGAGCATCTGCCAAATCATCACCCCAATGAAATTAAAAAGTTATTAATATTCACATGAAAAATAGCATCAAGGATTAACAAACACTTAAGGTTTTATTCTATAAGAGAAGCCAAAAGGTTTCGCAATCAAATGTGCTTTGTAATATTAAACATATATTTTCAAAAATAGCCTAACATATGCATAACTCTATAAATTATATACATATGTAGCATTCATATGTATATGGTTATAGATTCACTGTTTTGCCACAGATGACTTAAAAACAGGAGATCAGTAGACTATAGTGGTTTCTGAATTTTTCATACTACTTCAATATTCACAATATATACAATATTTAGACCATTTATAACTACTACAACAATGCATTATCTTGTAATATTTGCATATGTAATACAATATAAGAATGATTTTGTTTTGTGAATATATTGTCTCTAGACACTTTTGCCTGGCACTTTTTATTGTCTAAATTTTCAAAAAACTTTTATTCATTCAAATCTGTGCTCACTCAAATGGATGATTTTTCCGTATCAAAAAAGTTTTCGGTTCTTTCAGATCCTTTATATTCATTTCAAAAAAATATGAATACAAAATTAACTTTAAACTCTTTATTAAAAACAAAGACAAATATTTTAATCTAGACTATCTTCAACAAATATAGTGAATAATAAAAATATATCTATGAATACAGTAATTAATTACTCCTGAAACAGTCATATTTACCCTGTGAACCTCTTTATTTTATTTTAACTCAACAGAATTTGTAATCATATATTTTTAAAAAGATTTTTGTTGGTATCCTATCTAAAATAAAAACTAAAATACTGAATAGCTTTTGTCTTTCAAATTATTCTTTTGATAAATATATATATATATATATATATATATATATATATATATATATATATATATATATATATATATATATATATATATTTTAATCTACTGTTGTTTTGGTTAGTAATAGGAATAGGGTGTCAAAAATCCCCACAAAATTTTCTAGAACTAAAACTACAATTATGATTATAGCTGTTTTTTTTTTAATGAATTACTTTATAATGTTAAGAAATACAACTAATTCTTTTATACAAATATTACACCTAGAAGAATGCACTGTTATAGAATACAAGCTAAAATATAAGGAGACATAGGCACTCTGTGTTAACAATTACTGAATCCTTTCAGAGTGAATTTTTTAATACAGCATTTTCAAATATGTATCAGTATACATCGAAGGGTACTGGAATTTTTTGATATGAAACAAGATAAAAAAGATAATTATAATAAAGAAAACTTTATCATTACAGAAGAACTAAACTTTCTAAACCATAGTGTTTAATCACAATCTTACTGTAAACATCGAGTTTCTTTGTTTTTGTTTTTCTGAAATGAATAATCAATACACTGAATTTAAACACCTACAGCCCCTCTCCCCAAGTCAAATGAAAAATTAAGTATTACAAGTGACATTTAAGATATAATTTTCAAAATTATTCTTTACAGGATTGATGAAAAAAAAATTATAGAACTAATTTCATGTAATAGAAAAAAATTATATAAAGGGAAAGCAAGATTATTTCGAAAATATACAACGTACAGAAATTTTAGAAAATATTGCATTTTAATTTATGTTTCCTCCTTCAAAAAATTTAAACCATTTTATACAAAGATCCAAAACAAGCTCATTAAAATTATGAAAAAAAAATTGCCCAAAAAAAAAAATAAAAATAATAATGACAAAACAACTGACATAATTAAAAATGATCTGGATATTTTACAATGAAAATTATGTGGAAAAGAATTTAATCCTTCACTAATCTATAAATATGATGCTGAGCACCATGTTCAGAAGTTGAAACCTCAAACACGTATGCTGTGCATAATAATGTCTCTTGTGTTTCTCGATTAGTGACAACCTGCAATAAAAATAATATATATCAAATATTAATTTATAATATTTTATATAAATATATATATGTATAAGGAAAACACCACATTTTAATTTTAAATGAATTTAAAGTAACATAAAAATTCTTAATATATTCCTTAAACTAACAGGTAATATGTACCATTTTCCTCAATATTACGTTATCACTGGAATTAGTTATTAAATCACTTTTATTCAGCACAATTTTTTTTTTTGTTTTTTTTAAGTATTTTAATTTTAATCAAAGCCTGAAGTTTACAGTTCCTTTCTAATTTATTATAGCAGCATTTATAATTTATCAACTTATAATTTGCATGATCATTAATGAGTTCAGTACAGTTTTTTATATATTGACTGCCTCTGTGATACAGAGCATAGTAATGGCCCGGCCCAAACCCATAGGACCATGAAGACATCTCAGGACCTGTCATATTTTTTTCTAAAGGGTTAAGGTCTGGATGGTATTAATTCAGCATTGCAGAGATACCTGAGCTGTTATATGAATAAAGAACCATGAACATGCCTCTTTCCGGAGATGTTGAGCTGCTGAACCACCCCTCCTCCCCACAATCTACTAAATGTTGGAAAATAAATCAATTTATTTGTATTATTTTTAAACTTGATCATAAGTTAAGATTGAGATAGTTTAGAACTTGTACCCCCTTCTCCCTCGCTGAGCTGTACGAATGAATGCCTGAAAAATGTTCCCATCATTGTAGTTGCTTGTTTATGAATAAACTTATTTCTCACAAACTTGGCTTTGATCACTCATTAAATTTATAACCATAACACTAAGTAGCATCTAAGTTGACCAAAATGTAGATATAACAATTCTATACCATTTTCAATGAGCATAATATTGGCATTATATTTTCCAATGTCTCCTTAATATTTACCAAAGTTTATTAATACCAAGTTTAACTAGATCAAGGTAAATAGAGAACATTAAATAACATAGATCTATAAATTTAATTTACAATGCCAAAGACATTTTATTATCATATAAAGAAAGGGATTGTAATATTTAATACGAAATATAATAGGAAATATTTTACCTGTAGAATTGTGAAATTTTCCAGCACACTGTTCTTGTTATATTTTTCAGGTAAATGTTTTAATTTGTGAATAAAGTTGATCATGTATTCGCACATAGGTGAACGATGTATTCTATAGACAAATCTACCATTTTCAAATCTTGCGTACTCAGTTTCAACTTTCTCAACAACTTGTTTTCCAAATGAGCACACTTTTGTTGAACATGTGATTGTCATATTTTCATTACTTTCATATCTACAAATTTAATATAAATTAAAAAAAAAAAAATCAAATTCAATAATTAAACAAACCTACTCAATAAGGATTAAACTTACTGGCTTGTGACACCATAAAATGCACCAGCTTCATCTTGTATATTCGTATTGAGATCAGCCCAAAATTTTACTAAAAAGAAGGCATTTTGGGGCCCCTTATCATATAATTCTTTTAAACCACCTTTCTTCTCAGGAAATTTGTCATATATTTGCCTGACATCAACTGCCTAAAAAAAAAAATTGGAAATTATTCGTAAGAGATAACATCACTGTTTTACGTGGCCTGCTGCATATCAATGAGGTTTCAATAAAATATTGAATACCTACTTTTTTTATATCTAATAATTAATACTAATTAATAATAATAAATAGGAAATTTATTTAAATAAGCCAATTTGTTTTAAAATGGTAGTTTATTTTAATTTATATCATAGGATTTTGTGTTTTTCTGTCAATCATCATCATTGTTTTATGAGGCCTGTAATACATTGACGTGCTTTCAATAAAACATTGAATAAGTTTTTTTTTTTATATCTAATAATAGACTGCAATCAGCCACTGGCCCTCCAGGTTGGGGAGACAATAACTCTGACGCCCAAACAGTACACTTTATATAGGGCACTACAATACCTTATACCTATAGATAAAGGTCATCAACAGTACACACACTAGGGTCACATCCTCTAGGTAGCCGCCCCGGAAGGGGAGCCAGTCAGGTGGCTCTGAGAAGGCAGCCCCTCCACCTGAATCGGGGAGCGATACCCTCCCTCTCTCCTCATTTAAAAAAAAATCTGTCACGAAACCTCCTCAAATAGAAAAAGCCAGACTGTCTCATCGGAGAAGACCCATTGACCGTCATAAGGACCTAAATATTGCCTACTTGAATATCTTATCCCTAAACAGACTAGGAGCCCTATGGGCGCTCCGTGCTGAAATAGACTGTTACCACATAGACATAGCAGCTATTCAGGAAGTCCGCTGGCTGGGCGAGGGACTGCAGGAAATGAAGAACCACACATTGTACTACAGCTGTCATGAAACCCACCGCAACTTTGGCATGGGATTTTTAGTGAAAGGCAAATCTCGGCAACTTGTACTGAAATTCACCCCCATAAGTCCCAGATTTTGCTATATCCACATAAATGGTAAATCACGTTCTTTTTTTTTCTATAATTTTTATTTTGTCTTTCATACTGCTTATATATCTTTCAAATTTATTTCCATTGTAAGTTGCTAGTTTTACATTTGCATGGTTGTACTCCACCATAATCTTTTTTATGTTCTTTGTTAATTCTGGTATGAAATTAATTTTATAGAACTGCATTGTGCTTCTATCTACTTTATTAGGTTCATTTTTATTTTTATTTCGAACGAAATCCTTTTTAATATTATTTTTGGCTCTATTGTCATTATCAGTATAATAATCTGTAATGATTTTTTGCTTTTGTTTTTCTATTTTATTTTATTTCTAGCCATGCTTATTCTCCCAAGTATAAGTGGGATCTATTTGAACAATTTATTAAATAAAAAGTTAGAACTAATGAACAAAAAACCATTATTAATAAGAAAATACATAGATGATATATTAATAATTACAAATAAAGAGAACTACGATGAAATACTGACAAAAGTAAAGTCACCATAATAGAATGAAATTCACAATTGAAAAATCAGTTAATAACAAACAGCATTAGATTTTTGGACATGAATATCATGCTAGTTAACAAAACAATTACAACAGAATGGGCCAAAAAAAAAACATAAATAGTAACGTAATGTCAAATTACTATTCTAATCACCCCTTTTTCCAAAAGATCAACCTGGCTAAGAACTTAATAAAAAGAGCTAATGAACTGTCAGACAAGGAACACATGACATAAATAAATAAATAATTTATGAAATATTAGAAGATAATTGTTATCCTAAAAAAATAATAAATAGAATATTGGCATAATAATAATAATCATAAAAATGATATTGTTAGTAAAAAAAAAAGAACAGCAATGAAACAAAAAATAATAGTATCAAAATAGTCAAAATCATGGACAATAAAGAAAAAAATAAAATAGACAGACAAAAGCAAAAGCTACTGATTTTGTGAGATCAACAATTTTGGTCTATCAACTTTTTTCAAATCTCCACTGGTTATACCTTAGATGGTGTTAGTTCTTTTACGCCTAGACCAATTTTTCAATTATTTTCACACTTAATGGATACTGACAGTCTTTAAACTTGGTAGGCCTATCGAAGTCAAAAAGATATACAAGTTTGGTTCTATGACTTTGTATGTCCATCGGTTATAAATTTGATGGATCTAAATTTTTAGATATACGAAATTTTTTTGAACTTTTTCCAGTTTTTTATTTATTAGAATTTATACAAATGAGTGAGTGGGGGAGACAATGTGATTCACTACCTGTAAGTAGTATAAGGGGTTGTATAGTATTTAGATTCTAAATGTTTATAAGATGCTCTCTAAATACAAAATTTGATGCACTACAAGTTTTATTCGAAAGATTTTTTATTTAGAATAGTCATTTCCATGGTACAGACGTTTAAAAGTCACTTTTTGAAATTTGTTGGCAAAGTTAGTAGAAATTGTTGTTTTTCGACCGTCGGTTTGACCATTTTCCTAAACCAAATTTATAATATTAGACACTCATTCAACATAGAACTTAATTTTCCTTAATTCTTGAACTATGAAAGTTTTCGCTAGGAAACATCTTTTTAGAGTTTTAATGAATAACTGAAAATACCCAAAAAAAACTTCCATGTTTGATTGGTCGCCATTTTGTATTCCATCAGCTTCATGACGGCAGATATGTATTTTTTAGCTCTTCCTCAAGAACATTTCAAATTATCTGAAATAGGTGCTAAACTAATGATTGTTTTTTTAGTCATTAGTCCTAACTAACATAAAACGAATGATTGGAAAATATTTTTTTTTTTTTTACTTCAAACAACTAACGACTGAAAATTTAATCGTTATTCATGATTTATTTTTCTGTTCATCTATGACTTTAAAGTTGCTAATTATACATAATTATTTTAATAAGAAAAATCCTTCAAAAACTTTATCCAGGGATTAAAATTAACTCTTATTTTTCTCTTGAAGTGAAAAAAAGTCAGGATTTGATTTTTATATTTGAAAAAATAAAACAAAAGTTGATGTAAAATTTTTATAATTTTTCGATATTGAGATTCACTATTATGTTATTGAAGGTGCTTATTATGAAAATACTATCGATTTTAAGATCGCTGGCTCAATCGTCGATTTATTTTAACATTTCAGATATCTCCGATATTGGTTTATTGATGGCGTTTATTATGGAAATACTTCGATTTTAAGATTGTTTGCTTACGTATCAATTTATTTTAACATTTCGAATATTTTAGATATGAGGTCCATTGGGTTATCGAAGATGCTTATTATGAAAATACTATTGATTTATTTTAGCTTACAATTTTTAAACATAAAAAAAAGCTTATTCAAAATCACTAAACATTTATCCGATTAAAAAAACATTAAAAATCAGAATAACTCTTTAGTCATTAATTTTAACCTAAAATTTCATTCAAATAAAAAATTGGTTGGATAAAAATTTAATCGAATAAAAACCGATTTAATTTAGTTTTTAATTATTTCTGATTAAAAAAAGCAATACAATATTTTCCTTTAATTAAAGAAAAACCATGAAGAAATAGGAATTAAGATATTTCCTTCATTATTGGGTTATAAAAGGGTTAAAATTGATAGAATTTCCATAATTAGCACCTTCGTTGACCCAATAATGGACCACAATCCCGAGAACATATCTTCCGAAATGTTAAAATAAATTGATACGTTAGCGCGTGATCTTAAAATCGATAGTATTTGTCGCACGCACCTTCAATAACATAATAATGAACCTCAATATCAAAAATATTCTAAAATTTGTATATTTATACTCAAATAAAAAACACTTAACATAGAATTTTATTTCTCAATGCAGAATATAAAAATTATATCATGACTTGTTTTACTCTATGAGAAAAATATAAAAGCTAATTTAAATAAAAATGATGGACCTCAATCCCAAGGATATCCGAAATGTTGAAATAAATCCCTGCCTTTATCTGGAAATTATTATATTTTGCACTTATAAGTCAAAACATTTATCATAAAGGAAAAGTCATAATTCCTATTTCTTCATGGCTTTTCTTTAATTAAAGAAAATATTGTATTGTTTTTTTCAATCAGAAGTAGAAACTAAATTAAATCGGTTTTATTCGATTAAATATTTATTTGAATAAATTTTTATCCAAATGAAATTTTAGGTTAAAATCAATGACTAAAAATTTATTCTGATTTTTAGTGTTTTTTTTTAATCAGATAAAAATTTCAGTCATTTTGATTAAACTTTTTCCATTATTAAAAATTCCGATAAAAATTTAATAATTTATTTAGTCAGATAAATTTTCAATCAACTAATGCCCAACTCTGGTATAAATAATCTTAATCAACACTAAAAAATATGAAAGTTGAGAAAATTAATCATTTTTCTACTTATATAAATTAATCTAATTATAACATGGGAATTATCCTAAACTGAGATATGCATATAAAACTAGTACTATAAAATTTTTTTTTTACATTAAAATGATGTTTTATTTCATAATTTCATTATAATATACATAAGTTTTATGCTGTACCACAATAGACCAGTCTGTATATTAAAAATACATTGTAAAACTTAATACATACGACTAATAAGTATTCTTAATAAAAAATTAAAGAAAAAAACATAAAAAAATGTTCTTATTTCAGTAATATGACATATAATATCATTATAATAATAATCCTTACCTCAAGAAGGGGATCAGAGTAAGTTGTGGCTCCACCAATGTGTACAAACAAATGTTGTTTGTGGTACTGTAACAATTAATAGGCTTTATTAATTACTAGTTCAGTTACATTACTTAGTGAATTATATAGTAATAGCAACATTTAAAACAGGAAAACAAAAGTAATAACAAAATAAAGCATACTGTTTAACATTGAATCCCTTGTTATATTTTATAAATAATCTTTTAAAAAATAACAATTCTAATTAATGTTTAGAAAAATAATCGAGCTGTACGAGCAATGGGGCCTGAATATTAATTACGAAAAAACAAAGTATATGTCGACAGAAAATAATGAGGTGAGTGACCCAGTTTTAGCAAAGCTGAGTAGAGTCCATCAATTGTGCTACCTTGGCTCAACGCTCGAAAGCAGTGGAAGAGCGAGAAAGGAAGTAGAAAAAAGAATAACAAACGGATGGAAAGCTATCGGTATGTTAAACCCAGTGCTCAGGAGTGGAAATATTTATGGGAATATAAAAAAACTAATATATAAGGCCCTGGTAGAAAGTGTAATGCTCTATAGCGTGGAAACATGGCCTCTAAAAAAATCACAAGGCAAAAGATTCCTGGTAGTGGAGATGGATTTTTGGAGGAGGTCTGCCAGAATCTCAAGGACGCAGCGAGTCAGAAATGAGACTATTAGAGAGAAGATGGAAATAAGAAAGAATGTCCTGGAGGTGATGAAGGAAAGGAGACTGAGATGATACGGACACGTTAAAAGGATGGATGATGAGCGAATCCCCAAAAAGACATTGGAGTGGGAAGCCGAGGGTAGGAGAAGGAGATGGAGGCCGCATGTCAGATGGAGATATGCTGTGACTGAAAGTATGGTGGGATGCGGACTGATGGTAGAGGAAGTGATGAACAGAGATGAGTGGAGGAACAGACTGAGGGAGGAATTTGGTTGAGGGAAGCTTCGATGTGCGAAGAAAATCCCTAAGAAGAAGAAGTATCATATTTAAAATCACAAAAATTTAAAGTAAAATGCAATAATTAAATAGAGTGATGATCAAGTAAATTATGCATTTTTCTAAAGGCAGTGAATACTTTTTAGATTGCTTGCTTCCATGACTGCCTACTCAACCTCTGTTATGAACTCTTGTTTTTCAGCTATGTTATCTTTTTTTTATTCTATATTCCTAATTGAATCCGGTTTTAGGTCACGCGAGATACTGACTTTTGAATCCCTTAAGAAAGTTCTCATTTAATTTTTCCTCACATATCCTTAAGATTGGGTTGTCATCTTGAGAGAGATCTTTTTTTTCATATCTCTCAAACCTAATTTGTTGGATGACAGTCAGAGACCAAGTTTAACAACCTTCAATTACAACAGGTTACATAATGTTGTTATATAAACCCAGGTGCAATTCTAGTCAGTATTCATGAAAATGAGAAAAGGGCTCTAATTTGAAATTGCTGTTTGCTGATTTAACCAAGTTAGTCATGTATTGAGGTTATTGGGGAGCAAAGATATTTAAATCTGTTTACTTTTGGGAACATTCTTTCATCAATGCTGATCTCATAAATCAGGGAGGGCTAACTATCGAGTACTATGTCTTTTATTCATTTATTTGTAGATTATCTTGCTATCAGTCAGGGCCATTAGAATCAACCCATAGGTGGAACTATATACAACCACTTGACACAACACCTGGCATATGGGGATGATGTGGAGATCATTGTGAGAACCCTGTCAGCGTTAGTGGGCTCATTGGAGAAATTTGAGGTGGTGGCAACAAACTGAGGTCTCTGTATCAACAAAGAAAAGGCCATCTATATGAAAAGCAGCCGAAGTCAACCACAACAAACTGGAGAATTAATAAACATAGCCACATATATTTTCAAGTATGTAAACAATTTAAATACCTTGGCTCTTTGATAACGGATAATAATAGCATAGGGACTAAAATAGTAGCCAGAATAGCTGTGGAGAATCGATATTACTTTGCTCTTCAGCGTGCAAGGAAGTTCTGAGGGCTATCAAAATAAGCAAGAGAACTTTTTAAAAAATGATGACTCTCCCAGTCAGACAAGAAATACTGTTATGTGTATGGGAGTGGAAGATCCTTTGCAAGATTTATGTACCCATTTGCATCTAAGGGGTGTATGGAGATCAAGGTACAACCGGGAGCTAATGGAATGCACGGGAAAGCTGATATTGTCACCTTCATCAAAGCCAGATGCATCAGATGGTTGGGACATCTGGAGAGGATGGCAGCAGAGCGGTTGCCAAAAAAATAATGGAAGGACAACCTGGGGGAGCGAGGAGAGGCAGGCTACCACTGAGGTAGGTAGAGGACGTCAAGGCGGATCTGAGGCGAATCAATGTCAGGTGTTGGAAGGATACTGGAGTGGACTGAGAAGAGTGTCGGCAAATGGTTGAGGAGGTTCAGGTCCCATGCCCATTGTAGCGCCAAAGAGAAGAAGAAGATAAGCTAGCTTGCTTTGCTTCCTTTCCAAAAATTTTTGAAAGTTTATCTATGTCCTTTTAATAACTTTCTTTAGAACCCTTTCTATAGAACAATTAATAGTGAGCAAAAACCATTCAAATCACGAACCACTGCATGTAGGGATACGGACGGAATCCTTCTCACAAACATGGACCTTGCCATGAGGAGATAGGAAAACCACTTTAATAAAATATTGAACTTTGAATAAGGCTGAGCTGACCAAATGTATCCCAATCCTGAAAGAAACCAGGGTGATGAGAGCTAACAGATGAGGCTGAGGTGTGTGATGCCATTGAGAAGTTTAGGAACCATAAGGCACGGAGGAGGGTTCATTAGGAAAATATCAATGTGGATTCTGCAAAGGAAAATCAATGGTGGATCATCTCTTTTCACTTTGAATCATCCAGGAAAGAAGCAGAGAATACAGCATTCCTGTGTTCACCTATTTGTGGACTTCAGGGCTGCCTATGACAGTATATTACATGAATCTCTGTATCAAGCAATGAGAGAGCTGAACATACCAGAGAAATTGATCCGACTGGTTAAATCGACCATGGTCGAATCCATGTATGTGGTGCGTGCTCAGGGTGAAAGGTCAGAGATGAGCAGTGCAACGAATGGGGTGAGACAGGGAGATGCGCTGACATGCCTGTTATTCAACATCTTGTTGGAGAAAGCACTGCGAGATGCACGCATCCAGACAACAGGTATGGTGTTCAATAGAATGATTCAGATCTTTGGATATGCGGATGAGCTAGATATTGCCAGAAGATCCCAGGCTACAGTACGTGATGCCTTCCTTACTCTTGAGATGACAGCCGGACAACTAGGACTGCGTGTCTTCGCTACAAAAACCAAGTATACGACTTCCGAATTTGGCCTCTTGGCAGATACTGTTCAGTGTGGCTAATACACATGTGGAAGAATTTGTCTACCTGATGTCCCTGATTACTACAGGCAATGACGTCTCAAAGGAAATCGAGAGGAGAAAAACTATTGCAAACCGATGTTACTTCGGATTTGGAAGACAGATGAGAAGTAAATTTCTGTCAAGGACAACCAAATTGCAACTATATAAGACATTAATAAGAACAGTGCTAAAATACGGCTCATGGTCATGGGTGATATCATGGTTGGATGAACAAAGTCTATAGGTCTACCAAATAAACAGAAGAGGTGTTGTTAAATTATAGTTAATATTAAATAATTAATATGACTTATATATATATATATATATATATATATATATATATATATATATATATATATATATATATATATGTTATGTTTTAGTTAGAATATGGTTAAATTATGAAATGTGTTGATAGATGCAATAATTGTTAGTTTTAGAAAAGAATATTCTGATGAAGAGGAAGTATTTCCCTGAAACATTAATTGAATGAAGAAGAAGATTATACCTGGAAGTTATATATTGTCCTAATAATAATTACAGGAACTTCCCAAGAAATTATAAGAAAGAAGACAATGAAGTCTAGAGGCTTTCGAAAAATGAATTCTGCGGTGCATCTATGGACCTAGGAGAGTCGGACAGACATACCTCACAAGATGTAACCAAGAAGTATATAACCTTCTTGGTGTACCAGACAAGTGAGGCTCATCAGTCTGGGAAGATTGTATGTCCGAGAATGAGATCCCCAGAAAAATGAGTGATAAAATTTATAGCACTAGACTCAGAGGAAGACCGTGTTTTAGATGGATGGATGGCATAACAGAGGATGCCTGGAGGATTTTGGGGGTCAGGAATTGGAGAGCAATTTCCCAGCGACGTGCAGACTAGCGGAAGCTATTAGAGGAGACCAAGGACCAGTAATGGTCTGTCGAGCCAATGGAAGAAGTATTTAGCAATTGATTTTTTAACTGCAAACGAAAAAATGTAGTAGCTTATCTTTAATTTTAAACAACTAGTTGCTCAATGCAACTATTTAATTTGTTAGGAATTGATAAATTATTTGCCACTTCTATAAATTTGTTTTATTGAAAACTAGTTTCGAATGTTATACATTCATCCTCAGTTCTAAGAACACAAAAAATTCAAAAATAAGTAATTCAAAATATAGTTGGTATTATATAGTATATTAGTATATTATAGAATAGTTGTTATTTGAATTGCTTATTTTTGAATTTTTTGTGTGTTCTTAGAACTGAGGATGAATGTATAACATTCGAAACTAGTTTTCGATAAAACAAATTTATAGAAGTGGCAAATAATTTATCAATCCCTAATTAGATTGGTCCTTCTATACCATCATGTGGATGTCAACTAACTATTTAATTTGTAGTTGGTACTTAAAAAAACTACTAACTACTGCCTAAAAGTGTGCTGGAAGTTGTGATCAAACTTTCCTTTTAAATTTACCTCTAGTGTGCTGAATTAGGCTAACAAAGGGAGTGCACGATGTGTCAGTCGCCGATTTTAATAAAAATTTATTGGGTGATTCTACATTGAAAAAAAGTCGCAAATTCATAATTTGTTGTAATTTAAAATACATCAAATATTTAATAATATAAAATATACAAACTTGGTCGATTCCTATTAGGCGACCAGCATGTCAATGTTATGTTATACCCTTCATAGGCTGTGAATCTGTGCTTAAGCATTACATGATAACATGCTTATATATTGCAATATGTGTTTCTGAGAACCTTAATGCCATAGGCATCCAAACTTTCCAGAGACCAGTAAGAAGTTTGGAACTTACAACGGGAGTCCGTCGCTGATTTTGATCAAAATTTTTTGGATGATTCTACATTGAAAAAAGTCAACCCATATCCTACCATTTTGTCCAATGGGCTCTAGAAGCTGAGAAAGAAAAAATATATGCTGACAATGCTTTATTTTATATCTTGTGTATGAAAAATGATATCGAAATAGTGTTTCCAGCTAAACATTTGTTTTTTAAAACATATTAAAGGAAAAATATAAGCATTAAAAAATAATTGATTTTTGGTCAAATAAATTAAAAAAAGTGTTTAAATTATTAAGTAAACCAAAAATGATGGAAGATTTGGATTCAGCACATCAAAAACCTTAATGTTGAAAAAATCATCGAAAACAAAAAACATTTTTTTCCAGTGCTCACAATTTTTAGTCACAAAATTACATTTGGATTTGAAGCTCTGTACCTCATCTTCAGTTCACACGATATCAACATTCTTGGATTCGTAAAAAAGAGGGGAGTTTCTTCTTTCCATACCTATAAAAAAACTATTGCATTATCTTAGAAGATCTATGTAAAAAAAGGTGATTATCATATAAAAACAAAATTGAAGTTTTTTGCAGATAACGTTGCTTCTAAAACACACGGAACATCACGGTTAAAGCAAATCGTATAGTTTAAGAACCTTAACCGATGCCCCAAATTTAGTTTGAATTGTTCAAAGAATTTTGATTTATGAATAATTATTTAAATCTTAAAAAAAATTCAGGCCAAAAATTTTTATTGGTAGATTCACTTGAAAATTTGTATATAGGGATTTTTTAAAGTGCTAAAATCAAATCCGATGCCAGTTTTTAACAAAAAAAGTTGCGTTGATATACTTCACTCTGTAGAAGAATACCGTTTTCATTACATATAAGTCAATATACCATTCAGAGACCTGTCAGAACGCTCCAAAATTTAATTATTTCATTTAAAAAAATTTGATCTCTCTAATTTTTAATATTACTTTTTCTTATTTTTTTGTCTACAATAATGGTTATAGCGGTGTTCTAAAAGTGTAATAATTACCATTTCTTGGTCATAAATAATGTTTTGTATTACAATATATACATGGAGAAGAACATTTAGGGCCGTATTTATGTGTAATATAAAAACCATTATTTGTGATCAAGAAATTGAAAATTTTAGGGTGATCCCATTTTTAAAACAAAATAATAGAATTTTAGAGTGATCTGAAGGGTATATTGACTTATATGTAGTGAAGTATAATAACACAATTTTTTTGTTCCAAGCTGGCGTCAGATTTGGTTTTGGCACTGTAAAAAAAACCCTATCTTCAAGTTTTCAAGCGAACCTAAAAAGTTTTGGCCTAAAAATTTTGCCAAGGGTCTCTACCCTTCAACATTTTTTTAAGATTTAAATAATCGCTCATAAATTAAGAACCCTTTGAACATGCAAACCAAATTTTGGACATCAGTAAACTACGCGATTTGTTTTAGATATGATGTTCCTATGTGTTTTAGAATCAACGTTATCTGCAAAAAAATTCAATTTTGTTTTTATATGGTAATCACCTTTTTTTTACACAAACCTTCTAAGATAATGCAATAGTTATTTATATACATGGAAAGAAGAAACTCCCCTCTTTTTAACGAATCCAAAAATATCGATATCGGGTAAACTTAAAACGAGGTACAGAGATTCAAACCCAAACATAATTTTGTGATTTTAAAAATTTTGAGCACACTTAGAACTGAGACTTCTCATAAAATGCTTTCTCAGAACATAATAGACTTTCCACTATCTTCCAATGTTCAGCATTCGGTGATTCACTCCCCCAAATATTTTACAATCATCTGGATCGTTAAAGGGTCGATATCTTTACTCAGTGAATAAAACTTTCTTTAATTTCTCAACAGGCATATATGGCGTTGCTTAGCAAATCTTATCCTCTCTCTCTCTCTCTCTGTGAAATGAGGGCGTTTCATTTGTCTTCTTGATTTAAGGTTCGACTCTCTTATGGTCTCAGTTGAAATCAATATTTCCCGAGCAGCATCAAGTAAGTTTTTATTATCATAAGATGTTAAATCATATTTCCAGAGCAATTGTATTATGATAAAACAATAGTGGGGTAAATCTGGAGTATATTGATTTTGGTTTCTTTGAGTGATTCTCAGTTATCACAGGATTGTAACTTGTTAAGGCCAATTGAACAGATGAATAATGAATGCTAAGGCAATCAACAATGTGAAGCAATAACTTTTCTAATTCTTCTTCTTTTTACTCTTATCATGGCGAAATCATCACAGCTAAAATGACTCATTATGATGAACAAAAGAATTCGGTTAAAAACTTATAAATATGTGTGATGGTAGCACAACAATGTATGAATATAATAATGCATTAATAAAATCTATTATACAGTTATTAATATATTTTTTAAAGATTTCTGTTAGTTAGCATCATGTTGACTGCATCAGGTTAACTGCAACACCAGATAAGGAAGAGTGTCGTATACCTAAATTTTAACTAACTATATGATTAGTTTTAAACATTTACAAAAAGTATGACAAAAGCATGAACAATAGTAAGGAGGTAAATTTTAAAGTCAAAATGAAAACTTACTGTATCAGGTTCTCTTTGTTGTTCCATAAATGCAGAAAATTCAACCAGCCTGAGTTTATGCGTCGCAATAGCCCTCCCTTCCCAAGGAGGAGGTGGAGGGACTCCTAGTTCAGCAGTACTGGCAGAAACCCCAGAGGTTGGTTTTCCACTAGAATATGCTGGAGCTCCCGCAAACGGCTTTACACTACAAAATTTTGACATAATAAAATTTTAATTTTTTATTTTGATAGATGATGAGAATATTATTCATGACAGGAGGATAAAAATTGATTGTTTCAATATCTGAATGAGTTCCATATAAGTATAAATTTGTCACGCACTCTCAATTTAATGATGAATTAACACTGGATTAAAAGTCAGTTTAAATCATTAGCCATTTTGTTATGTAAGAGTTTGACCTATATCAAAACAATAATAGAATGAATCATAAAAAATTACCGTTTTTCTTGCTAATTTAAAAATAATTATATTATATCACAATTTTTTTTAAATATTTTAAGTATATACCGTTGTATTCTACGGTCTGTTGCCATCTCGAGGCTAGCTGTTGGATTCCTTCACAATATCACATTTTGGGTTTTGAACAGAAAAATTCTGCAACTCAATTTTGTACCTCATCTAGAGAATTGAAGGTTTTTCAATGAAGATATTGAGCCATTGACCAGAACAGAGTGAGGGAAAGTAAGCAGAGTGAGGGAGGAGTTCAATCCCATCCAGTTCTCAATTTTTTTGTTTCATGTAATGAGAAATATGTGTTTGGTTGTTATCTTGTTGAAACAAAACCCGATTCCTGTTTACTAATCCTGGTTAAGACTAGGTCACAATATCATACATTCTTTGTAACTGATCACTATTACGTTCTAATTCAATAGTTCGACCTTCTGGAATGAATTCATAATGAATTATACATTTGTGATTCCAAAATACAGAGAGCATTGTATATTTTATTGGCCTTGCATAGCAGTCTGATTGCAGTCTAACAATTGTTTCTTGGACTTAGGCTTAGTGTAAACTTGGATATAAAGTCGAGCGACTGTGTAGACATCTATAGGTGTCAAGAGACGTATACAGACAATGCATATAGATAGTATAGGGACTGTTGCGTGTACACACTTGTATGCCTTGTTAAATGTTGCCATGCTGGGGATTTTACCCCTAGATTTAGGTTTTTTTTTAGGGGAAGTTTTTTTTTTAAATGCGTTCACCATTTTTATATGATTAAAAACTAAAACTAGAATGGCTAGGAAAAAAATTGGTTTGAAAGCACACCTTGAGATTTATTTTATAACCATAAATCAAACGTATATCCTAATCTCATACTGGAGGGGGGGGGGATAATTTGGGTTATATTAATAAGAAAATAAGAATAAAACATTTATGATTGAAGTTGGTGTTTATGTTTCTGACAAAAAGCAATTTCATGTTATGTATTTTTTCTATATTCCCTACAGATACTTCATATTTTTGAGCCTGCTGTTCAATAAATACTTTTTTCTTGGTCAAGTTTTCATATTGTGCATTAGTC
The DNA here is from genome assembly GCA_948150685.1 of Rhaphigaster nebulosa. Lineage (NCBI taxonomy): Eukaryota > Metazoa > Arthropoda > Insecta > Hemiptera > Pentatomidae > Rhaphigaster > Rhaphigaster nebulosa. The sequence goes on from OX411307.1 coordinate 108,180,388, forward strand.
ACTTCCCACAAACAAGGTGCCGAGTGAATAAAAAACCTAGTGAATAAAACCTTCAGTGAATAATAATACTTTCTCTGTAGACCAAATCATAAAAACAAAAATAAATAATAAACAATAAATTGGAAGGAGGAAGTGTTCTCCAGAGATTGCACAGAATAACTGGAGACCTTGTTTTATTTTGTTTTAATTAGATTTGAAAAACAAATAAAACCGATCAATGGATTACAATTTACAAGAAAATAAAATTGGTCATTTTTTATGGCACCCCATTAGTGCAGAAAGTGTTTTATATAGATTGTTTTTATGCCTCACTACACTATGCATCAACTGAAATAAATATGATCATAACTTTAAATTTAAAATAAAAATTAAATTATAATAAAATACTGGTACTAAGTTTAAAATGTTCTGTTTTTATCTTCATGTACAAAAAAATTTAACTCACTCTTGTGATGTTCCAGGTTGTAATCCAGGTTGCCAAAACTGAAATAAGAAAAAAAAAACATAAGACAAAATATGCTAATTCAAGATTATAATTATCAATGTCAGATACTAACAATATTTTCAACTAAATTCCAATGAAAAGTTGAAAATACAATAAAAGTTAGAAAAAAAAAATTAAATCCAACAACCGCACACATACAAAATCAATTTCTATAAAACAAAATATACTTGACATTGTCATATTTATTAGTAATTAAAGTTTATGAAATTAATCCTCGTATGTAAAACTGATATTTCATAACAAAACATACAAAACTAATGAGATTTAGATTGCTATCAGCAATACAGTAAGTTTCTGCTAACTAAATAAATCACTTTCTAAATAAAAATAAAAATCGTAATATTTAATGTTTATATATATATATATATATATATATATATATATATATATATATATATATATATATATATATATATATATATATATATATATATATATATATATATATATATATATATATATATATATATATATATATATGTATATATATGTATATATATATATATATATATATATATATATATATATATATATATATGTATATATATATACACACACATACACATAATAATATGGATTTACAACATAAAGCTCCTTGAATATAGATATTTAGAATTTATATTTTGATTAACAAGCAAACAACAATTTTAGAAGTGTTTAAATGTTAGAAATTAATTAAATCGTATGAAGGTAATTAATGCATATATTATAATTATAAATACAGAGAATATGTCTCTATATGTATTTATGTATAATTACTAATTTTATATATATATATATATATATATATATATATATATATATATATATATATATATATAAACATAACAAAAATCATAATTAAAAATTATTCATGATTTGTGAAGAATTTTTCGTTTCGTTAAATTTCAAAAACTAATAAATTAAACAGTTCCTACAATTAACTTATTAATAATGCCTATTTTTAATAAGAGAAATAATAGTAAAGCAGATTTAAAAGTTATTTATGCATTAGCAGTAACAAATAATATTTTTTATTACAAATTAAGCTGTTAAATATGAAGAAAAAGGGTAAATGGGAAATAAATTTAGTCAATAAACATACACTTCTAAGCCATTAGAAAAAGTACCAATTTCAGTTATTAATGGTTAGTAAGCGAGGTAAGTTGAGTGGGGGTAATTGTTAATTTTTTGTTTAGATCGTTAGAATAGCTAAGTTATACAGTGAGAGTGGTTGGTTGGATGCAGGTTACTCACCGGAGTTGGGTAGCTCACAGGAGGGGTAAGACCAAGCGATGCCAGATTAGCTGCTGTCTTATTGTGAATGGCTGTAGCAGAGACGATCTGCGCAGATGACATAGACGACATAGTCTGCAGAGCTTTCTCCTTGGCTGCATGATCTGTAGGCACAACCTAAACACCCAACCAACCACCACCCAAGTACTTACAAACAATGAATAAAAAAAATCATAATTTCTAATTTAATGCTTCATTTCTTTGACAAACTTTTAGTTTAAGAACACACTACTTTTAAAAACAAAAAATGAACCAGATGTAAGATTTATATGTGCATATTTTCAGTAATTGTTAGCTAATTTATTTTAATTTTTTGGCAAAAAATTTGAGACAACCAACTTGTTCATTTAAGTAATACTTGTCTTTCTCCAATACAGTAAGCACTTATAATTTTTGATGAAGGATAGAATTTAAAGATGTTTTCAAATGTTATAAAAACATCCTTTTGTTGGTTTAAAATATGCAATCTTTTTTTTTTTTTTTTTTTATGCTAGCCCTTTCTCATAACTTACTTGAAATCCATACATTATACATAACTTTTCCTTTACTGTTCAAAGCAAGTTTCCTTGGATCACTGTTTTCATAGGGTATCTAACATAGTCTTCCTACAGTTTTATTCCCATTAACAACCCACTTCTTAAAAATTTTCAATTTATTCACTCTTGTAATATTACTTTTCTATTATATTAGATGAATGTCTAGAGCTTATATAAAGAGATAGTAAAATTAATTTTTTTGATTTTTTTCCTCCCTAACGTAATATTTATTTTTTTTCTGTTGGCACTACAGACTGTGAAGATCTTCGGTCAAACCATGTGATCTTACAATCATTGCCTCTAGGAGCACAGCCTGGAGGAGATTTGCTATCCATAGCTTGATAACCAGTCTCTTTTTGGGTCATTGTCCTACCCACCGACGTAGGCTAAAACACTTCGGTTCAAGGCAAGTGAAAAGTTCGTCTTGATTTACATATTATGATTCTTTCCATCCATAAGCCGAACCTCAAGGTAATTTTTATGTAATGGTGAAAAACTACTATGTGATTCCCTATTAAGGTATATGGGATGGAATTGTCATTTCTCACATGTCCGGATGGAGGGAGGGGGATAGTCAGGGAATCTGGGGTAGCATGGCTTTTTGTAGATAGTGGTTACCCATCCATATAATTGCCTTTTTTGACTGTGCTCAAACATTGCATAGGAGTGGCTGATAAAGAACAAAAAAATGTCAATTGAATTATAAATGCACACCTTTGTTTCTAAAAATAATTTTTTTACAGTTACCAAGGTCAAATAAATAGGGATAAAACAAAATCTACATTAAGAAGTAGAAACAAGGTGATTTTGGAGATATAGTTGATATTAGGAGTAATATATTTGAATATGTTGAAAACTTTAAGTACCATACATGGTTCAGCAATATCTAAGAAAAACGAATTTCAAGAGGAAACAAAAGCAAGGTTAGGTGCAGAAAATAATTTTTTTTTCAAAGTCGCGAAACTACTCAATTTCCGCCCTACTGCCAAGAAGATAAATCAAATTTCTACAAAGAGTTTGCAATAAATGTTATAAAATTCATTATAATGATAAGCTAGTGGAAAACTTATGATCAACATTTTATTGAAACAATATCGAATTTTCTAAAATAGTGAAAATGATACAATTTGTAAACTAAAATATACTATGGATTTCAACTCTGAACAACTATCACTTGCTGATATTCACTGATGAAATGAAAACTAAAAATTGAATTAAAATAAATTTATTAATGATAACATAATGAAAAATATAATGTGTTCAATAAATCAACTTGATAATTAGTGAGCTTCTTAAAACATTTTTGATTCTGAGAAATACTTTAAACATAAAAAAAAAATATTAAAATGCCAATATATTTATAATAACTAGTTATCTGATTAAAATTCTAAAATAATTATAATAAAACCGTTCATATGGTCATTCCTCAGAGTTTGAAAAAATTATAATAGTTGTGACTCAAATGAAATAGAAAACACTTTTCTTATATAAGTAAAAGTGATTTTATACCATTTATTTACCTGATGGACAATAGTTATTTTACTAATAGCAAACATAAATAAACAGAAATAATATATCCAAAAAAAGGAAGAGATAAAGATATGATAAACCATTTATTTTTTTTTTTTGTTTTTTATCTAACTTAAAATGTAACTATAATTAGACCATTGAATTCCTTTAAAATTAATAATTTCTATATTTTACAAATTTATTGTTGAAAAACTAACAATTGATATAACAACTGACTGTATTTGAAAATGAAATGAATATTAATTTTAAAAAGATTTCTGTTTTTATAACATAGAAGAGTAACAAGAAATAATTTTTCAATCAGCTTAGATAAACTCAAATTTAATGAAAATAATTAAACAGAGAATGGGATAAATAGAATACAGCTACTAAAGGATACATCAAAGGTAGTACACAAGCTTTGATGCATTAACTTGAAAGCAGAGACCTTGATGACTAAGCACTTCAAGTTGAAAGTACATGAGGTAGATACAATGTGGTATTCACAGATAGATAACAACATCAATGGACATAGGACTTTGAACAATAAGGCGATGAGAGCTTCAGGAAATGGTTGTACCTACCTCATAATCAAGTATGTTAGCCCTCTTCTACCATATTTGGTCAACTAAGTCGAAAGAATGAGAGGGTAATTAATTTTTTTTTTTAATTAATTCTTAAATTTCAGAAAAATTAAAATGGTAAAAGTTTTTAATTAAAAACTGGATATTAGAACATCAAAATAGTTTAGAATGTATGGAAGAAAGGAATGGAATAGGAACTAATAATAAACTGCTTTATTTAAATGTAATTTTAACTTATTGATGTATAGTCACAACTCAATGACTTATTGATGATAAAATCTTAAAGCATTACAAAAATCTTTAACTAATTCCTTCTTTTTTTTCTCTCCCAAAATAATTTGGCGAGTTAAAAAATATAAACATACTAATTTTGAATCATAGCATTAGTCACTCACCACTTTTAATTTGGCCTGTATTTCTCTCAGCTTTCGTCTGGCTAATACTTGTATATGAGAGCTAACTTGTTTCCGTGTCCTTGTTTTGCCTGTTCTTAGTTTGATATATCTGGCAATCAGTTCGTTCCTCCCTAAGAAACAAAATGATGTGACAAATGAGATAAAAATAATGTATTACAATTAAATTTTAATTTATTAAATTTAATAATTGGATTGGCTGTAACTAATCTGGACTATACAATAATGCATGAATATATTATAAAAAAAAATTACCTTCCACTTACTTCTATGCAAAATAAGCATTTGTTTTCCTAAAATAAATAAAGTTCCTAAGTCTCTTATTTTATTTTCGATAATATGGTTCCTCTTAAAAATAAAAGTAAGGAGATTAATGCTATCTAAGTGCGGAAGTAATAACAAGGCATTAATGAGAAGCAATTTAAAACTCAGTTAAAACACAATTAAAGCCTATGCAGGCAGCTACCCTTAAACCTGCACATTCACCTATGTACAGTCAACTCTCTTCTAAGACCTACATGACCAAGGTCGAGCAAACCTGTAGCAGTAGCGGTTCCTGGATAGTGGCAAAGGAGTTTCATACAAGCAATCTTCGTAGTAATCAACCAACCCAAAAGTATGGTGTAAATTACCTGTCACAAGTAGAGATGCCTTCAGTTTTTGTGATTTTACTACTCAGGTAAAATTAGTGTAAAGCACAGTTTCCAAAGGACTAGAAGGCGTTAAATAGCCTAGTTGTATACTGCGTCAATTTTCTTGGGAAAATAAAGAGTAATTTATTTTTTTCTAACAAGTTCATTGATACAGTGAAAATAAATAACTAATACATGACTTGTAAATGAATTTAAGTTTGTACGCTAAATTAGCTTTTGTAAACAATCCTTGCACCCGACCGACGAGTTGGAATGCACAGGAGGCGCTCATAGACAGACAGTAGGTAATAATAGGTGCATTCAGCCTCCACTCCACCTCCTAGCCCATTCTAAGGGGCTCACTGCACCAGCTGTGCAAAATGATGTCATTCCGTTTCTGTTGATTTTCTATTTCTTTTCACTATCGCAAAGTAATTGTATTTTTCTTTTATAAAACTATGGGGGACCATGTGCTCATGTGCACAAATGGAATAATCGCCATTGACCTGCCCTAAAAGGTGGAACTATGCCAGTTCAGCTTCTAAATTTTATAGGGTGATGTGGGGCAACTGTGCACTAAATTTTACAAAGTTCAACTTTACAGGGCTTTAAAATTTTTATTTTTGAAGCTAGATTTTTTCTCTTTTTTTAAAATGTTCCTGAGACGATTATGCTTAAATTTTACATTCAAGCATACGTTTCAACCACATCCATTTTGATGAGATTGATATTTTGATTGTATAATACTTAGTGCGCATTTGCAGGGGAATTAAGGGGTAAGTGCGTACACGGTTTTGGGCCAAGTGCAAAATAGTTCCGTTTCCGGAGGATTATTATTCTGGTGTAATCATTGAAAAAAGTTAAAGCTTGTCGGAGCTTCCCATTTTACAATCTCCATTGAGTTATGAAAGTTGGATGAGGAATATCATTGAAAAAAATAATTTTTGTTTTAATTCGCTAGTCTGTATTTGCCTCGACAAAATATGATAGTAAGGGTAAGTGTGGTTTACGCAACTTGTCACACAACAGAGGGCTGCTATTTGCACCTACTATCATGTTTTTTTGGGTGACTGCGGACAAGCGCTTAAAAAATAGAAAACTGCCAAGAAGAAATGTAAATCACAAAATATTTTGAAGAATAGATTCGGTAGCTTCCGCACACGGCCAAAAAAAAAAAAAAAAAAAAAAAAAAAAATGGCCTACTGGTAGGTAAACAATAAGCACCAATACAGCTGTACTGCACAAGTTGAAAGACAACTTTATCAACAGGTTGAACTAGGTAATATTTTTACAACTTCACTTTATACTTCACCTTAGCTAACTTTCGTGGCTGATTTCTGATAAATCAGTGTTAATCAGGCTTTATGCTCCCCAAAAGAAAGCTCTTACCAGATGAGTGTTTGGATTTAACGAAACGATTGCGCACTTATTCCGAAAACACACCTACACCACATCACCCTACTGCTTAAAACAGGTTCGAGAGTAACATTCTAGGAAAATTTCAAAAATATTCTTTCCTTGCTATGATATTATACAAACATATCTACTAAAAACTAATATGTACTCGAATTTTTTATTTCAGAAAAAAAAATTGTTCATAGATCGATGTGGCCTGACAAGTTTTTTTTTTCCACAAATAGTCGATTTTCAACCACTGAGCGCCTTCCCAAGGGGTCCGCCCAGTCTTTTATCGAAAATCAATTTACAAATCTTTTTATCGAAAAAAATGCTGCAACTTATAGTATTTTTATAATATTATTCACTTAAAAATATGCATATGATATAGCACTTAAATAAAATTAAATCAAATTGAAAGATTTAAAAAAAAAAATAATTGTAAGGGCGGCTATTAGAAAGTTGCATCGGAGCGCCGGAAACCCAAGGGCCGGTACTGGTTGTAATTACCAATATTAAAGTGCATTATATTTCTTCCAAGTTTTATATGGAACATGTTGGAATAAGCGGAAGAGCTAGTGAAATACGGGGCCGTGAACATCTGCAAAAATGTTCAAAAAACGTAAAAAAAAGATATTTCGGTAGTTTCGACTTGATAACTATTTTTTTAGAGCAGTTTAGTGCAAAATGAATTATGACCAATCTTGTATAGTTTAAATTTCCTACAAGGTTCATACAAAATATTTGTTTATTTATTTATTTTTGTATATTTATATCATATAAATCAATTCAATATTTACATAATATAAATATATAAAATATTTATATTATTTAAATATATTATATGTTTATATAATAAATAAATATATTTATTATATAAATATATTCAAATGTATAAAATGGAAGTTGTTTCACCTCGCTTGTGTTATACAGAGACATTATTATTATTATTTTGTTTTGTTTCTTTATTTTTAATACATTCTATAATTTATATATATATATATATATATATATATATATATATATATATATATATATATATATATATATATATATATATGTGTGTGTGTGTGTTTTCTATTACTAATATTACTATTAAAAAAAAAAAATTGACATGTTGAATTTACAAAGGAAGACTGGTACGTACATACACAAAATTTGAAGGTTCTAAGGCGTTCCGTTAAAAAGTTAAAGAATTATGACCGGTTTTGGTCATTTTCGTCCCACTGTGCGTAAACTGGTTAGTTGTTTACCGGTAATTTTGAGACTTTTGGCGTTTTGTATGGAATCTTCCATTTATTCTAACAATATATACGTATTTATACACACATAACAATATAATATAATATCCTAAAAATATAAATATAAAAATATATATATATATATATATATATATATATATATATATATATATATATATGTATATAAAATATAATATAAGTAACTACTGTTAATATTTCTTTATACGCAGAATATTATTGGAAGAATCCAAAGCTGAAAGTTACTCAAATATAAGTAAATAGCTAATCAGTCGACGTTTTGCTAATTCGGGTATCATTAGCATCATCACTTAAACGCAGGCCAAAGACAGCACATCTCACATCAGAAATCTAAAAAATACTAAAATCATTCAAAGGCAATGGGATCTTATCTTTTGCTGATGGCTGATTAGTAAGTTACTGGTATTTGAGAAATTTAAAGCTTTGTTTTGGAATTTCCAATATTATCCTCGATATAAAATAAATTTGGATTTTTTTTTTTAAATATAAATACATATACGTATAATTTTTTTTCACTCAACTTTTATTATAACTAACGTATTGTTTACTCACATAGCTATATTACTAATAATATTTATACGGTCATTTAAAATAAGTATTTATTACGCCTATATGACATTGGAAAATTATTTCGGCTTCCAGCAGACGTCTGTTGGTCAACGCTGAATATTTTTAATTTATTACGAATATTGTGCACTTTTAAATCTAATAAACAGTTTATCTATCAACACAGATATACCTAATGGTCTCCATTAATATTGGAGTGAATTAAATTTATTAAGTGAATCATTTTATTAAGAGAAGAAATTTAGTCAGACAAAACCATAACAATAGGAAAGAATTAATTAAAGCATAGCCAGTGAAGAGCTATCTTGACACATCCCTTCATAAGTAGGATAACGATATTTGTTTCTGAGCTTGGGAGGGGCGGGGGGTTGGGGATGAGGGGATGCTGGGCGCGAAAATAAGTGCCAAGGGGGAGGGGGTGGGGCAACTATGCCAAGAATGTGCAATTAGTGAGAGATAGGGCCCGGCCTGGGGGAGCAGGGTAAGAAAATGAAAGAAAGATGTGTGAGCGCTTGGAGGGCTTAATGCACAGCCCTATCCTCTCCTCTATCACTCTCGTCATTCTCTTATATCTATATTTTAAACCAATTTTATATTCGATGCCTTGTACCGGTCAGCGGCCTACTTACTTAATACACCCCTCTACGTATTATTTGAGTTATCACTTCAAATTTAAATATACTATATAACATATATTTACGCAGATAATGTCTCGAAAATTCTCATTCTTCAGAATTTTATTTAATTCTTAATTTTATTATTTTAATACGAAATATATATATATATAATTAATTAATAAAATACAACAACAACGGATCACCTTCAGTTTTTTAATAGAGGCTGCTATATACGCGACAAAAATTGTGCTAAGACAAAAGGTGAAGTGAATCAAACTAAGCACGTGCTCATTCCTCAAAAACTGCTCCGGTTGGATGTGAATAAAGAAAAGTTACACAATGGAATATTTGCTAAGTGTATGGATTTTATTATATTATATGATATAATATAACTTAAAACAACTTAATAAAAATTAATATAATATAACGTGTTATATTATGGAACACTTGCTCCAAATATGGGTTGATTATTGATTCGGAGTATCTGCTCACCTTTCTAAGTGAACAAAACTGAGAACTTGCTCCACTATGTGAGTAGGTAAAATGCTGAGTCTAACAATACAAATGAAAACTAGCATACACTTCAACATAATCTTATTTCTTTTTGTAATAAAACAATAAAATACACATCCCTGTATGAAAATGTTGTTGTTAAGACATACTACCTAATAGGTACAAGATGTTGATGATCCAATGTGCACTAGGGCGTGATCAATGATAAATTATGGTCTTGCAAAACTGATCACATATCAATAAAATCATAAAATGTACAAATAACGGTCCTATCAAGAAAGGCTCTTTCCGTTGTTATATTTAAAAAAATGTCTTTTACAGTAAAAAAATATAAAAGTAAATTGTAATCCAAAGACAACAGTCTCCGTTAGGAAATATATATCGTTCGTTTAGTTGCTACAATTCAAAAAAGTGTAATTTTACAGGAGAAGCGTTAGATGTTTGCCTATTTAGGTTCATCGCTGTCCCTCAACTCACTGATAAAACATCATCGGACATTTACATCTAAGTCAAAACTACTTACCTTTTTTGTTTAAAAAAAACAAACAAAAAAAAAACGTTAATCTTCATTATTTAATCATGAATTATGATTTAAATTTTGCCATTTTATCCATTAAAAGTTACCTAACTAGCATAAGAATAATGTAATTACAACGTTACAAATAATTTATCATTATCTTAATCGAAGAGAGTCTCTATAAAGTTTCTCTATAATCAAAGTTTGAAGTGATTAGTAAACTTATAATAGCTAATTTAACAATCATTTTTTACTGTGGTAAATATTGAAACTAAAAATCTGATGTTTTTCTCAAAAAAAAATATAAGTCAATGGAAGCATTATTTTTTTTGCATACCAAAATATCTTTTTTTTTATTGGTAAAGAACAAATAGAAAAAAAAAACGCAAAACGACCTTGAAAATAAAATGGAAAACCACAGGCTGTCAGTTATTGGGATATGCTTAATGTAATATATGCTTTGTTCGCTAATCATTGCATCTGAGGTTTTTTTTGTAATTAATTATTTCAGTCATTAAAGGGTTTAAAGAGTGGGATCAAGATGGAAAAAAGGTATGAGTTAATTTATATACGTATTCTTGTATGCAAGACAAGCCTAAGTCTGAATCCATCTTATTTATTTTTGATATAATATAAATAATAATTTACAATTCTTAGGCAATCGTTTTGAAAAACTTGTAATTTTTTTCATTTTTTTATATTAGTTGAGCTAGTTAAGCCCAGGATGGCGTATGCTAAGATAGACGAAATATTTTAAATTCCAACTTATGACTGAATAAAATAAAATTCTGGTTTCCTCAAATAATGCCCTGGAAATAAGATGGAAATAATAAATTCAAAACATCGTCTCCTTAATGAAAAATTTCATATTTCAGTTTTTATTATTTTAGTAAGACTAAATTATGCGTTATTCAAATGGTGTTTGGGGGAGGGGGGGGGGAGAATCACTAACTTTAATTTTTCAGTAATCGAAATTAACTCCTTAGCAAGATTTTAGTCATAAAAGTCAAGATATATATATATATATATATATATATATATATATATATATATATATATATATATATATATATATATATATATATATAATTATTTGATTATTTTTTTCAAGTCAATACTGCCAATCGGAGTTATAAGGTGATAGAAAAGGAAAGAATTATTTTGTATAAAATCCACTGAAATAATTACATCAAGAGGTTCTCTTAATTGACAATTAGATAAAATACAACACGTTTTACCAGCCAATATTATATATTAGTTGTACCCTGTAAAAGGTAGTGGACATGAAAAATTTTCACACTGAATGATAAAAAAAAAAAAAAAAAAAATTGATTTGCTAAAGCAATTTTGATTTAATCGTATAAAATAAAAATGAATACAGTAATAATGTATTAACTCATCAAAAATACTGGCCTCTATAAGCCCATCAAAGCGTGTAACATCGATTTCCTCCTCGTAAAAGCTTGGTGTTCGGGAGGAAATGAAGTACAGGCATTTCTTATAGAGCTGCCATTATGATTTTTTTTTTTTTTTGGAAAATTGTCAAAAGCCCCCCCACCCTTCCATAAAAATGGTGATAGGGTTGGAGATTATTGTGAGTACACAATTCAAATTTTAAGTCGTCTTTGAGTAATGAAATAATGTTACGATATAGGATACAAGTACCAGATGTGATCAATTAAAAAACAATTATTAATTAAAAAATGGACATTATAAATAATATAATTAATAATTAAGCAACTGGCGGACGTTGAGCAAAATATTGCATCATCAGGACCATATAATTACAGTTCAATAATATCAATGAATACAAAGTTTAGAAAATAATTCACCAGTTATGCATTCTATAATATTGGCAATTTAAAGATTGCACGTTAAAAAAAAAAAAATATTTAAAATCAATTTAATTTTATTAAAATAATTAAAGTTAATTCTCCATGGAAGTAGTGTGTCCGCTTGTGTAGTATTCATTCATACGTATAACTAAAATATATATAGTTAAAAAAATCGACTATTATTTAATATTATATTATTTTAGCGGAGCAGATAGTTCTGTTAAACCATAACTTAGTCGACAAAGTTCTTCCCATGGGTCGTTTTTAACGTATTAAGTTCCAATTTGTCCTTTTTACGTTGCGAGGGCGTTATCATCCACGATTTCATCAAACTTGCTAGAGCTCGTCGGTATGCCTCATATTATTTGTATACTTAGTTTTCTTATATATAGTTTTTTATACTAAAAGGTGTGAAACTATGAGATAAAAGAAAAATAACAGCAGAAAAAAAAATTTAAATAATCGAAATCGGCCCTTATACACAGAAGAACATGTAGTTTTTTGCTCTCCTGAAAAGTATCGATTTTCACATTCGTAAGTTTACCATGGGGTCATACGGCTTATACATTTTTATTTTGATATTTTTGGTTATATATTTTTATGTATTCTGTTATATCTCATTCTTTCATTCATTCCTCATTATTTCAATTTTCATAATTCATGCAGGTATACAAATTTTCATATATAATAATATTTTCCATTTATATTCATGGTTGCATACTTCTATACTACTTTTTAATTTATTTTTCTAAGCCCTGATTAAGGCCAACAACTAGGCCAAAACGCTGGCACACATTAATAATAACAATAACAAAACAAAAATAATGATAATTAACAATTCGTCATTGCTTCCGAGATTTTATGCTAAGCAAATATAATTTTATAAACTAATTATAAACATTCCAACAGGGTAGGTTTATTAACAATGAAACCACCCATGTAATGGTAAGTGACTCATAGGGAATTTCTAGAGGTAAGTGTTACGAGTGTTGCGATAAACACTAATGGTAAGAAGATTTTTACGATTTTTTAAAACATGAGCGCTTTTCACCAGCACATAGGAGATAAAATTTTGTTTCTAAAAAAACTCAAAATCAACTGATTTTCGGCAATGGCGAATTACACTTATCTGTATGTTTTCTTCTTTTACCGCACCCCCCTCCTCCCCAATCAACTACTTGAATATACTATTCTGACATACATAATCGGGAGTTTTCAAATAGCAGAATGCGAACCTCTAAACCACTCCTTATATCAAATTCAAATAATTATAAGTACAAAAAAATTTATCTATAGTGGACGCATAAAAGTTTCGAAACACCAATAGTAGACAATAAGATAAATTATCGCAAAATTGATGTTTTAATTTTATTTTTATTCGAAATTGGTTCAAATAAAATTTAAAAGATACATCGTATTTGTCAATATTAAAAAAATTCAGCAAAGAATCTTAATTAACTAAACATTAATAAGTGTAGCACATAAATATAAAGAAAAAAATCTAACGAATTTCTTGTTAATATTTTTTTTTATTTTTAAAATATAAATTAAATGTTTTACACTGATTAAATTTAGTTAAGTTACCTTAAAATCTTTTTGGACACCAGCTAACATTGTCAGTACTGTATTTTGACCATTTTCTTATCACTTCTATCATTAATAGGAAATTACTTTTTTTAATTTCAAATTGCCTGTATAATCTTTCTTTTTGAGGTTTCAGTGGACATCTTACCTAAATTAGAAAATACTTTCTAAGGCAAAACGACTGTGTAGTTAGTGCTCTCATTAAAATACAGTTTTGAAAACTTGATTGCATAGTCTTTGAATTGGATTTTATCCAATTCTGGATTTTATCTAGAAAAAACAAAGTCATATTTTTTTTCGGTTTCAACTTCAAAATATTCTGGAACGATGTGCATAACCGGTTAGTACTCGGTGCTTCTATTAACCAACCGACAAGGCAACAACAGATTTTCCGGGCCTTGAGCTCAGTCTGCAGAAAAGTCACTTATTTGTATTTCTTTTTACGCTGTAGTTATTTATCACACTGTTCACTAGCAAGCCATAATAAATTGCGATCAGAGTGAAGAAAAATATTATGCTATCGAGACCACTGAATTCGTTCTTAATCTATTAATCTATTATTCATTTATTATTGAGGATTTATTTATTATCTTCTTCATGAAACCTTACGGCATTCATACTTACCCATTTTATTTATTTTTTTACACCATATGAAATTTCGAAATTGAGAGCCATATTTTAAAGAGCGTAGTGTCATCCAATCGCTCATCACCATAAATTTAAATAATCATAATTACAACATAAAAAATACATCTATATAGTGGGCAATAGAAGAAGCTATCGCAAAATGCAGCATTTAATTATAAATATGATCAATTAAGGAATATAATGTTTATTTTTATTACGTTATTCTATTAATTTTGAGGAAATATAATTTAATTTAACAAAAATATTAATATTAATAAAATGTCGCTGTTTCTTAAATTAAAAAGTTCTTTTAATTTTAAGTTCTAACATAGGAAATGAATTCATTATTTTTATTCTTTATGATTTTATTATTATATTTTTTTATTACCAACAATTACAATTATATTATTTTAATACCAATAAAAGTTTTCCTTAATAATTTTTTTATTCATATTGAGAAAAATACGCCTCGTCCTGATTCAAAAACATTTAATTTCCATTGTATTACGTCAATTAGTATTTCGAGCTAGTGTAGTAAAAATTAATAAACCTGTACTACTAGAACCTAGAATCTTGGGTTCAGTACATGGTAAGGACCATTGCCAACGGTTGTGCAAGGAGGTGATTTGGCCAAGATTACACTCAACCCCCAGGTTTTTTTCCCCAATTAAGGGTACCCACTTTATAGAGGCTAGGTGAGCCCCAGGAGGGCCTCCTGGTCTCACAGGACCAAGCCACGGTTGAAAACAGAATAAATAATTATCTGCCACAGCCGGTCTCGAACCCAGGACCTCGATATTAGTAGCACAGTGCCCTACCCACTGAGCTACCCCGCTCCCTAGTCAAAATAATCATAAAACCAATAAAGAAATTTAGTTTAGTTTGTAATTTCAAAAATCGTTTGATGAAAATAAAAATTATGAAACTTTTTTTTTTCTATTAATCTTATTTCAAAATTCATCTATTAAGCAAACAAAAAAATAAAAATAAAAAATGTTTTAAAGTCCCAATGTGAATTTAAAATCCCTTCCAAACAGCACGCACACTTGGGAACAAATTTTTTATTATTATTTTTTTTTTCTTTTTTTGATCAATAACTTTATTATGGTTCTTAATTTTATATTAAATGAAATTCTTATTTAATTTGTAATATTAATCAATATATATTAAGGAATCAACGAACCAATTAATCCCACATTTCTTTCATTATAAAAACTTTAGTAGGAATTCTTCATTTTAAAACATTATTTTACTGTGCAAAGTTATACAAATTATTGACCATTTTCAAACTATTTCGCTGTCATCTTAGCCAAACTATCAATTATTCTTAACATACTACTCAAAGCAGTACTTTTTAAAATTTTAAATGATTTGATTTTTCTAAATGTTCTTATTTTCTTTTTTGGCACATTCAAGTCAAGTCCTTCAAGTTGGTGGCTTAGCATTTCTAAAAAACATAAATGAATATATAATAACACATACTTAAAACTTTTATTATAATTTATTAACCATAATTTAATTTTAAATTAATATTCGAGGAAAATTTATTTTTTTACATTCATTAAATTTATTAAAATCAATTGTGATTGACTTTGTTCTACATATCTTAAAAAAAAAACATTTTTTTTTTAAAAACACTATTGCTTTCTAAGGCATACATCACTACCATCCATATTAATTTAGTAGGAAATGTGACATAATAGTTCAGGAATGCCACTGGTATATTTAGCTCACCCACCAAATATACATTCTGGAAGTAATTTTTAAAAACAGTTTAGTGTCGTCTCAACACAGAAATTTCTGAATCGGCAGCCATATTTTAAATAGAAAAATGCTCTCCAATCGCTCATTACCATACATTTAAATAATAATTATAACGACTTAAAAAAATTTATTTATAGCGGATACAGTAAAGTTTCAAAACATCAGTAGTGGTCAATAAAATTAATTATAATAAAATGTATGTTTTAATTTTTATTTTATTTAATCATTTTTCGATTTCATAAATGGGTAATATGATCAAAAAAGAAACATGATTTTTGATTTTCCTCTATGTTGCTATTTTGTAGCTTTATCAAGTATGAAGAAGCATAAAACAATTTTTTGTTCCCGCACGCTTCCAATGGGTGCGATATTAGCGCTAGGGCTGCTTATAGTTTTTTTGCGGTATATCTAAGTTAATGATTTAATAAAAAATAAAATAGGCGTGCTATAAACGCAGAATTTAATGCTCTACAACTTTAGTCATTTGGAATAACCGTTTTTGAGTTTTTTGACATGAAAAACTTATTTTTTAGTCAAAATTAGAATAGAATAGATTTGCTTATATTGGCTGCCGGTTCTAAAAAAACTACTGAAACAATTTTAGTTAATGTCCTTTAATTTAGGCAGGAGTAAAATTTTCCGTGCGTTGAACCCTACAGGTATTTATTATAAGACAAAAACTGAAAAAAGTGCCAAAATTTCGGGGGTTTTCACTTTACGCGCGTCTGATGCTTACTTCGCTACAGTTATGATCAGCCGGACTTCCACATTCGGTTTCAGTCGAACAAAAAGAAAAAAATGATAAAGACTCCAGCAATATAGACGATAGGTTAATTTTGAGGACAATTTACTAACTTTCAATTTAAATTTTAAGAATGTTCGCTACACTTCACACGCTACACGCTCAGTTCTGTATTAAGATGACACTTACATATTTTTTTAATAATTACTTCCAGGTGTTTGTTGGGCGACCTAAATCTGCCACCTGGCTCCCATATTATAATTATTATTCAGCTTACTCTATGGAGATTTCTTTTCAAACTGTTTTTGTTTGCAAGATAAAGAAATATTATATTATTTATTCAGTTTATTTAGTAGTTCTGCATAATTTATATTAATATTTCCTGAATCTGCTTTATAATTTAAAGCATTTTACAGATTTTTAGTGAACTTAATAGCTTATAATAATTTTCTTCTGAATTTATTCTTTTATTTTTATAGAATTTTAACGTCCTCAAAATCTGTGAATCCTTAATCTAATTTTTTTTTTTTTATTGTTAAGTTGTTTCTAATTTTATATACAATTTTCTTGCAGGACTGTTAATCTCTTCGTATTGATTCTACCAAATTAAAAATAAACGACTTTCGTATTTTCAAAAAAAAAAAAAAAAATTAAAAGAGTTGAAGATTTAAGTGGAACTTGAAGGCAAACTAACAGTGACAAGTTGTTTTCTTGATTACTTCAGTTTGACGCGAGTCCCAGACCCCAAGTAACGGCACTACATAATGGCCTCTACAGCGGCTTTTAGGTCCTCAATGGTCCACCAACCGCCATTAGAAACGTTTCAAAAGCTTTAACAGTTTATAACTTTAAATCGATGGATACAATATAAATTCATTTATAGGTAAAATAATAATCATATTTAAAAAGAACTTTAGAAAAACATGAGATTTTTAACATTCTCCTTTAGTTGCTATTAGAAGACTAAAAAAAAAAATAAATAATAATAATTTAAAAAAAAATGTAAATAGAGTGAAAAACTAAGTTAGAAAGTGTGCCGAAGTGATATATATTAATAGTAATACCTAAAATAAACTAGAGATGTGGGAAAAATATCGATATATAGATATTTTTGTCCGATAGTTTTAATTCTATATATTGTAATATCGATATTAAAATTTGAGTATCGAAAAGTGATATTTTTTAAAAAAAAAATTTAATGAACAAATAAAATAATAAAATAAAAACGGAAGGGTGGCTTCAACATGTTTCAATTCAACATATTTCGGTATCAGGCAATCAAAGCGGCCTCATTGGAAAATACATCAAAGAGAGAGTATTTTTAAACACAATACTTTTTTTTTTAAAAGAAAGTAATAATAATAATTATGATAGGCTTTCCCCCATATATCCCACAATCCTCCCTTCCCGCGTGCGCCACTGATGAACCTGTCAGTATTGCGCAGGTTTCCAAAGCTGAACTTATAGGAGGGAAAAAATCATAATTACTCCATTAATATTGAAAGCATAATATTATAGTAGTATTGCTTCTACATATAATAATATGCAGCTGGACATCCCCTTAACGAGACAAGAATCCCGAAATCGGAACTCCCCTTTCTACAAACAGTCATTAAATGCCAATTATCTACACTTATAAACATTGGGTACACCAATAAATGAGGCATTTTTCGCCCTCAAAGAAGCTATACAAAGGGTGATTGTGACTGTGAATGAAGAAAAAAAAATTATATCAGAGCAGGTCCTCAAGGATTGGATCAGCAGGATCCCAAGATAAAAATGAAAGACTTCACATTTGATCAGGTGAATGAATTTATTAATTCAGGCTCTTAAGTGAACTCGGACAATAAACACTCCAGAAGTAAAAGCCTCTCACGTAACACAAACAAACAACTTTACAAAACCATCGTAACCCCTGTTCCGACCTATTATTTAGAATACTGGACCATTTCGCGAACTCAAGAGCTCTTAAAATTCGAGAGGCGGATCTTTAGAATACTTGGAACGGTTGTCAGCGATAATGCTTGGCAACAGAGGAAAAAATGCAGAAATACAGAAATGTTCAATAATATAAATGTCCTAATATATATAAAGATTGAAAGGATTCATTGGGCATGTTGCTAGAATAAAAGACGATGAAATCCCAAGGAACTTCTTGAAGAAAAGTTATATGCCAAGAGAAGAACCAGCGGCAGGCCAAAACTGCGGTGGGTCGATGGAGTGGCGGAGGATGCGTTGTGGAAAGCAGCAGCAATGCACCGAGATGGTTGGTGTTTGACTTACCACGAGTTGTAGCGCTGGAAAGAAGAACTATAACACGAGAGGGTCAACCTAAACCGACAAACCCCAAAACAAAATATCTATGGTGGCAATGAAATTCTCTCAACTCCATTTAGGTACATTTTTCAGAAAAAAAATAAAAATATAAAGCAGTGGCGTACGCAGGGGGGAGGGGAGGGGTCAGGTGATATACCCGCCCCCCTGTGTGCTGGCAACTGGAGTTCCCTGGTTTCTATATACTGGAGGAGTTACACGAGGTTTTCATTGCCTGCCCTCGATATGTGGTCAACACTTCACTAGCGTGAAATTTCATAATTTAATATTTTAGTTTTAGAATTATTAAAAAAACAAAACAATAAGTATCAAGGTGTAACAAGATGAATTTAGTTTTCTAATACTGTACTGCAAAATCTTTTCCTGCAGTCACTATCCACTTCAAATCCAATTCTAATTATCAAATCATCTTCAATTGTTATCCAATAATGCAGTGATCACGTAAACTAGCACACCACACAGGCTTGTTTCTTCTAGTTTATTTTTGTGATTGAATCTTGAAATGGAAAGATCTTCAAGCTACCAGGAACGGATATTACAGCCAGGGTCATATAATTTAAGCAATAATTTCGATAATAATTATACTGTCGGTGAAGACAATGAAATTATGAATCATTATACGACTTTAAACTCATTATAGATCCTCCATAATTCTTAATGAATGAAAACATGGGTAGGTCTGTTGTCAATAATTTTAAACAGTCTGATTGAACTATGAAAAATAAGAAGTATAAATAAAAAAAATTAACAAATAGCCTAAAGTCTCACCAATAAGACTAAATAACTGATTGGCCAGCCAAAGTTTCGCAAATTCAGGTAGCATCAGTACAGAATAACACAAAGTTACATATCAATGCAAGCAAGAGATAGTATATCTCACATAATTCAATGAAAAATTTAATGCTCTTTAATACATTATACTGTAAGTTTTTCGATTGAATGCACCGTTCAGGAATTATAGCGGGAAAAACTCGATGCTTTTTGGCTGCTAAAAGTTCTCTCGAGGTCACCCGTGTTAGCATTTCTCTTTTTTACATGTTTGTACCCATATGAACAAATTAAAAAAATATAAGCTTCTACCCCACCTTTTGTATCATAGAAACCCTCTATTGCCTGGCCTATTTTTAAAAGTATAATTATTATTGTTTTTTAACTTTTTGGAGAACTTAATAATATTACAGTAGAACGAGGTAGCTCAGTGGGTAAGGCTAATGCACTTCTAACTCCTGGACCCGGGTTCGTCTCCAGAAAATGTATTTTCTGTAATATCGACCCTGGATCGACTCTGGAACGCGAGAACCTCCCGGGCCACATCCTTCGCGGGTCGGGGGGATATCAGACCGGGCGGTTGAGCGTGGACTTCGATCACACCCCCTCCTTGTACAGCTTCGGGCAAAGTAAAGTAATTCCTTACCAACTACTGAATCCAAGATTCTTCGTGTGTTTTTGTAGAGCAGTGTTTTTTTTTGTAATGCAGTTGAAATGCGCACCCTGGTACTTAAATAATGCATTATGATCTCACCCAAATCAATCTTAGGCTTAGTTAAGATTTTTACCTTAATTTTTTTTAAAGCGCCGAACAATAACCAGGTATTATGCAACCATTAATATAAAAGAAAACAGACGAATCTTATTCACCAAATGGTCCCACCACTTGGATTTAATATTATTTTAGGTTGGTGATTGCATTAATCATTAATTAATTAAAATAAATAAAGAGTTAATAACTACAAAAAAGTTTTGAGAACTAAGCTCTGAGGTACATATTTTAGTTGGAACTTATTCTTGTAGGACTAGGAAATATGAAGCTCTCCAACAAGTTTTAGCTTGATATGAAGATGTCAACATAATACACGTCAGCTCCGATGTTTTATCGTTTTTATTTACTTTTATTATTACCTACACCTGAACCTCAACGTAATAATCATAAAAGTTTAATGGGCCGAGCCATCCAAAAAAATAATGCATTCTTGCCTCCGAATATTGAGCCTTGAAATCCATTGATTTTTACCAAATTGCTACAATTTGGTCACTCGAAAAGCGACCTTTTTTGTTCAGATGATTTTATGACAAATCACAGAAAGAATATCCAGTAGACGACTTACCGTACATCTTCCCTTCGTCGCTGAGGATGATCTTCCGCCGGCCGCATGGTGGGTAGATGGCGAGTGCTTCCTGAAAGGACTGCTCTATGTCCGGACTCCAAACTCCTTCCGCGTCAGCTGCTGCCAACTCCTTGTCGTCCTCTGATTCGGCCACCTCCAGGCTGCCCTTCTCAGAGCCCGGGCCCGGATCGGCCACGGGGCCCCCACCCCACGGTCCGCTAATCCTGCCCGCACCCTCCAACAATCTGCAAAAATGAAATAAGCAATCAACTTCTACGGAATAATTCATCTTAAAAGTCCACATCTTATAAAACTGTCGAGAATGAAATTTAAGGTGCGGCTACACCAAAACCGGACTTGAGATGACTGGAATTCTGTAGCGAACCCATATCATGTATTTAATGGAAGGCGGCAGTCAAATCCGCTCAAGTCCAGTCCGGACTTGGTATCGCCGCTATCTATTTTTGGTGTAGGTATTAAAGGAGAAATACTGACTCTCCAATATATGGTTTCAATACAGTATCGAAACCAAGGCGAACTTTTAGGTTCTTTGGTCTCCTCTGGACGGTCTGTTTGCTTATAGTATAGAAGAAGCCTTTAGTTACCTCATAAACGTGACATGGTTTTGAACAAAGTAAGCTTAGAATAAAATACAGTTTTATTCATAAACAATTAATAACAGAGTCCGACCAGACAGCAACATCTATCGGTCGGTCACAAGAATCAACACATATAAAAATTGCTAAAAGAATACAATACATTAATTATTTATAAAATTAATTAGCCGGGAGTTTTGGTGGCAACTACGGCTAATAAAATATATACAAAATAAAATCCTGTAATTAAAGCTACGAAAGGTATATGAAATATAAAATACTTAAGAGATAGGGAGGGAGACACCATTCAGTCCCATATCTTAGTAATGGCTCAAACAGTAATTTATATACCATTATTAAGGCTTCTCTATTAAGCGAGGTAGTAAGAATTTGAAAATTTCCCAGACCAATGAACAATATATCTAGATTTCAAAATATTACTTATGGAATCAATAAAAATAAGCGACAATACGAATGTATAAAACATTTACGAATAAACAAAAATATATTAATACATTTCATTCAAGATATGTATACCAAGGCTGCAATGTTGTTTTCTAGATAAATAAATACTCAATTAACGGATTATTAAGTATAATACATATTTAAAAAAAAAAAAAATCAACGGATAACGGATTTTTTTTTTCGATTTCAAATACTTGTTCAGTTACTTACATTAATACATACTGAAGCGAAGTAACAGATTAAAACCAATTAGAAAATGATTGTTGGAGTAGGGATAATATGCCAAGTGGATGTATCGCTCGGGTTACTATAATGGAACACCACTTCCACCTCCCCAGCTTGAACTGTACGCTTAACAAATGAGTAGTTCTCGTAATACAGTAGTAGCTCTGATCATAGCTACAGCAAAGCAAGAGTTGTTCCTTTAGAAAAAAGAAAAAAAAATACGAACAGCAAATTGAACTCAGCCGTTCAATCCATGTTTATCTGATTGTAATGTGAGATCCTCTGTACAGTTAATGCCACACTGAAAGATATATTTGAGGAATGTCCTCGGTAAAAAAGAGATATGGAAAGATAAGATCTTTAACGACAATGAACATTAATTAAAAAATATGTTAGTGACGCGGTTGAGAGAGAAGCGATGGGATCTGCTGGGGTCCTGCTTTGCCGTTAAGAAGGGGAAGTGACAAGCTTGGTTCGAAGTTTCCCAGGCTGGGTGTACATATTGTAAATATGTATTTATGAATGTATTTATGATGTCTTATAATATTTTATATCAAATTTAATTTTCTTAATTTATTTATTTTTCTATAATTTAATTTATTTAGCTTTCATGGTAATATGTTATGAATAGTTACATAACTCACAGTTACTTTTTGTCCATAAATGTGGAAGATATTAAAATAAAAACTATAGAATATTTAGCTACAAAATTAATTACAAACATTTATTTATTCTATTTTTTAATACATTTATTATGTTCGCAATAATAAAAAATATCAATAGATAAAAATCATTTAGTCCGGTTGCGAGGGCAATAATAATAATTTTCTGCAGTTTTTCGCCCTATAAAACAAACAAATAACAGGAAATCGAAAATGGCTAAAACTGGGAGGGAAAAAAAAAATCATTCATCGAAAAAATAAAATACTGTAAAAGCTATTTCAATGATCCAAAACCAGCGGATTTAAATCAATACTACTAATGTAAAATATTCTTTACAAAAAATAATTCAGGAAGTGCTTCAAAAGCTATGCTCAGTGGATAACGATCTACATCTCTATACCTGGATTTAAATTATTTGTCTTCGTACATAACTCCTGATTTTTTTTTAACAAATAGAGTACACTTAAGGAAAAAAATAACTATTTTTAAAACTTTATCTTATTTGAACAGCACAATGAAAAAAAAAAATGAAATAATAAAATACACATTCATATATGTATATAGATATATTACAATGAATTTAAATTATCTAAATGTAAAAGGTGGGGAAGAAGCTTTTATTTTTTTATCTTGTTATATAGGTGCAAAAAATAAAAATGCTAACACGGAAGACCTTTTGACAACTAAAAAACCTCGAAATTTTAGGACTTATTTTGTTTCTTCGCCTATAATTCCTAAACGGTGCATTCGATCAAAAAGTTATGGTATGATAAATTGAAGATATTAAATTCTCCGTCGAACAAGTACAACAATATAATAATTCGGTTAAGTTGTGTGGTCGACAACCACGGACCAAAAACGGCGATTTTTTCTAACTTAGTCAAAAACTGAGACAGAGAAAATTCGCATTAATACTTCTGAATGTAATATGCTTATTAATCCATTAGGTATGTGAAGTTCATACATACCATAATGGATAAATGTTGATATTCCATTGAGAAATACTAATTTGAATAGCGAGTGTTATTTTAGTTTCCAGTCCACTTTCTCAAAAATTGTTATTCCAATATATCTTGGCGTTTGTTTATAATAATATTTTGTATGAGTCTTGTAGGAAATATAATCCTCAACAAGATTGGATATTATGCATTTATCACTAAACTGCATTAAAAATTAGTTATTAAGGCAAAACCAAATCTTTTTGCGTGTTTTGGACATTTTTGCAGATTTTGACAGCCCTGTAACTCAGTAGCTATTCCGAATTTATAATATATTTTGATTCTTCATTTTTTTTAAAACATCCTTTATTCTATTTAATTATTTTAGAAATTAAATTGAAAATATTTCAAGAAATTATTGTCGCAGAGGGTCCATACAAATAATAAGTAATAGTTATTCTTCAGAGGATTTTATTAATTTTTTTGAATTTA
The DNA here is from genome assembly GCA_948150685.1 of Rhaphigaster nebulosa. NCBI lineage: Eukaryota > Metazoa > Arthropoda > Insecta > Hemiptera > Pentatomidae > Rhaphigaster > Rhaphigaster nebulosa. The sequence goes on from OX411307.1 coordinate 108,205,101, forward strand.
TACAATTTTAAATTTGAGTGGTCTATGTGTCATTACTTATCATTAAATAAAATATCAGTTATTAAGGGTTAAATAAAAAGATTTTTTGTGGATAGGCTTTTAAATAAACTGCAACGCTTGCGAATCAGCAAAAAATAATCCAAACCGTCCGAAAATTAATTTAGCCGAAAACTCCACTGACAATGTGACCAAACTCATCATACCTACGCGAACTGTGACCTCCCCACTCCTATGGACGGCGATGTTAATTTTCGTATAATTTATAACGGATTGATACATGCGTACCTAAAGAAACGTTAATTATTTGTTGTTATACTACTCCGGCCAAGACAACACAGAACTGTGCATGAGCTAGGCGTTTGGAAATATAGACGCTAAGGTGAAGGGCAGGAAGTTGCTGGCTGGCCTTGGGCAACAGGAGCTGGTTGACATTCTCAGTGTGAAGTAGACTATACAATTACAACTTTAAGTGTTAAATTGCTGAAAAATGTTAATATTGTATTAACGAGTTGTAAAAAACAAAATAAAAATGTACTAACTTCCGGAATGTTAATACATGCAAAACAGAAGAAAAGAACAGTACATACACCTAACGATTTTGGTTAATAAACCGAGTTAGACATGTAAACATTTAATTTATTATATATGAGGAGGTGAGAAGCCAAAGGGTAAAAGTGACTTTTTTCAAAGAAAGAGTTAAATGCGGTTATGGGCAGTTGATGCATTTAAAATGTTTTTCAAAAGCAATATTCAAGGAAAATACAGTAGAGCCATATAAGTTTAGAAATAGAGTTTAGTTTTGCTTGATAATGACGAAGTTAAGTCCCGAAGAACATATAATTGGGAAAAAATGAAGTTTTATCCACTGAAAAAATATTACAAACCCTCTTATTAAATACTGAAGCCTATAGGGTAAAAAAAATATATAATTAAGTACATAGAATTGCATTCAAATGGTTTTTTACAATTAAAAGATAATATTTCTGGTACAATGAGGAATTTTAACCTTGTAACCATGGTAAAAGCAAGAATTAATCATTTTGGAAAAATAAAAAAAACTATTTTATTTACTTCCAAATGACACAGGTAATTTGCAGGTATTCGTATAATAAACTGAATATTTTAAAAATAGGCTATAAGTCTTAAAAGTTTTAATAACAAAATAGCCGATCTTTTTTAACACTGAACATATTTTATGACTGCAGGTTAATGGTCTTATATAAATAAAGTAGAAAAACAAGTCATAAAAAAAAAAAAAAAAAAAAAAAAAAACGCTGTAACTGATCAGACAAACAAACAAAAGAAACAAAACATTAAATTTTACATTGTTCAAAATTTTTATTACCTTGTATTACAATAGCTATTTTATTTAACTATTATTGTTAATTATATTTATTTAGTTGTTTTGTTCATTAATTTAAATAAAAAAATTCTTTTTTTATCGTGTTGCTTTTATTTGCTATTTTATTCCTTTTTCAGTGAGTATACATCTCCTTCATTTAAGTATTCATTCAAAGCTATGTTAGAGTATAATGTTATTAAATTCAGGTTTTCTCGCTCAGTGATTGTATTAGGATATTTTATTAGAATGAATATTACTATGTTTAGCATTATTATTATATCAGGTGTTAGTATTTTTATATTTAGTAAAATATAAGAAGTATTCTGTTATTTTATGTGGTAGCAGTCAAGACGATTTTCTTTTGTTTTTAATTAACTTTAATTTTCTTTATCTTGGTTGTTAACTTATTTTGCTATCATTTAATTAATCTATTCATTCCTTTTTATCTATGATGCACATATATTATTTAACTTTATTTAATTTATTTTTTTATTTTTATTTATCTTTCAATAGTTTGTATATATGGTGTGAATGGGTATATGTAGTAGCTGGTTGTATTATTATTCAATAAAAAAATTATACGTGTTACTATTTTACTATTATTATTATTCTCATTATTAATGCATAAACCTTTTTATTATTACAATTATGGATATATAAATTTGTATTATATTATTTTATTGTCAGTTTTATCAATCAATGTTTGTTACCAGTACATTACTATTGTTTATAATCAATTATATTTTTACAGTATGGTGCATAGATATAAAATATATAATTTTATGAGACATGCAGAAAATAAATCATTCCATTATAACTCTTTAAATGAAATAAATTATAAGACTAATCATTGTTAATGATCTTCAAACAATCTCATCAGACAAACTTATGGAAATAAACAATATATTATTATTTTTTTAATAATTAGTACGCTCAGGCATTTAATTCAAATATAATATTTAGAAGTGCTGAATTATGCCCCTGAAAGGCTCCAGACCCAGGTGGGAAGGCGGTGGTGGGGGAAATGACGCTAGATGGCCAACTTTGCCTTTCTCCAGACAAGAAACTGCAGCAACATATTTAATAAATTCTGAAAATACAAGCGCATTGGCTGGGTTTTCCCCATAAATACCGGCTAGATTATGATTTTTCAAATACATTTTCATATTTGTGGGTATTAAGCGCAAGATATTTTCAATTTTGATAAATATATATATATATATATATTATATTAGAACAATTGTTTATATTCTGCATATAGTTTATACATTACGGCCTTCACTAAATTATGCCCAAGAGCCACTACCATTGAAGATATCGCATTTTTTCTAAACCCTTCCAATGAGAACATTTACCCCCTACAATGGGGCAAAAGTACGCAGTTCGTTTAAATTTAATTATGCGATTAAATTATATCTTTTTTGTCAACATAACTGTCTTCTTTAGCCTCTTGGAATCGGTGTGTGTTGCGTACTCGTTTGTAAAACACTCGATCGTAGCCATCATGATAAAAATAATTAATTTTGAAAACATAAAACCGAAAAGAATTCTTGGTTTTCCCTTATATCATTACGACAGAAAAGTTACCTTTCAGGAACAAGGGAGAGCCTTTATCGTCCTGATATAATTCGGAGAAGCGCAAATCAAGGTCAGAGCTGCTGTTGTGCAGGGTCATCATATTTGTCTCTTGATAACTTGAACGTACCTGACAGGTTTCTTTTGGGTTTTGAAGGGACCCATTTTCCTTTTAGTTTTTTCAACAGCTTCCTGTTTTTTCTTAGCTGCTTCTTCTTCAAGCTTTTCTTTATTTGGCGTTGATGTCAGCAACACCGATTTTAACCCTTGCTTTTGTGCCTTCTTCTAATTTTAGTTTTCGGTAGACCTATAGGTAACAGTAAACCTACTGTATTTTTTAGTGAGGTAAAATTTTTTTAGTGCGTACTTTTGTCCCACAAGCCTAGCTAACTTCTCCCCCTTTCCCAGACCATTTCGTTTTTCATGGTTCAACAGATTAGTGAGCTATGTAAACATTGGAGTTTGTGTGATGAATTAAAACGTCAAATGCATTACTATCAATAGAAAAAGTTACGAAAACGAAACTTTAAGTCTATTTCACAAAACGGTTAGATAAATTTTTAGAATATATTACACCAAAACTGTTAAATAAGGATTTACTTAATTTTAACACACACAGAATGGCTACGGCCTTAATGGCTCATGAAACTATGTTTATATTTTCAAAGTATCACGCGTAATTTTACCCCCACATACCCTATATATACACACATACACATATTTTACCTCCACATACCCTATATATATATATATATATATATATATATATATATATATATATATATATATATAAAACATATATCACATCTAACATATATCTAAGTTTCTCTAGCTTCAGCCATCTTGAGGATTCAAAGTTCATATTATTAGATAAAATCATTAAGAAATTAATTTGTCCGTTGTTCCACTCCAGGTTCTTGGCTGCAAAAATTTCCATTCCAGACTATAACACCTCAAGAGATGATACCTCAACTCAAGTCAAAAATAAGACTTTCCCATGAACACGTTTACAGTTCAATGAGCTAGCAAGAAGTCTTCCAGAATGTTAAAAAATACAGAAATTAAACTTCCTAGATTTTAACAATTATTTTTTTCACTTTTTTTTTTATTGTAGGGTCGAGTGGATGAAGGTGATAAGTAATATTTTTCGGATTCTGATAAAACTGAATTCAAATCACCTTTATCCACTATAAGACAAATGCGAATCGTCACTTAGTACCTTTATCAACTCAAGGTCTGAACGAACTATTGAGTTTATGTGAATGGAAGGAGGAAGTATTAAAAATATATTACTTTAAACCCTTACCTGTAGCAATAATTCCTTTTTTTTTTTTGTGATATTGCAGCTCTAAGATAAACGAATCCAATAGTATGTACTGCTCAGAAAAGAGTCTAAAAGCAAATTTTTTAAACAGAAAAGAATAGCTGGCTAGGAGAAACATAATATAATTTCATTCTCCTGAAACATTTTGAAGAAAGGAGTTATACTGTATTTCCCCCGTATCCTTCATTTATCCACTAGACCCTTCAATTATGTGTTAAACAACATAATAAAATATAATTACAAAACACTGTAATGTTTGTTTTGTTTTGAAGTTAGATGAAGAATGAAAGCAGATGGGGAAGATGAGGAAAGCAGCCTCGAAATGTTATTAAAATAAATTTCTATAAAAATTACGAGGAATGATAGCAACCAATAAAAAAAAATATGGAAATAATCCTATGATTGCATTTCGACAGAAAAAAATAGTGGCTGAACTGGTCGTTTTAATTTATGAATAAGTTCTATTTTAGCAGCTTACGAAAAAAGAGATTCGAGAATACGCCACACAAAAATATTTTTATAAATATATATATATATATATATATATATATATATATATATATATATATATATATATATATAAACATACACACACACACATATAATCTAATTAATCTTTCTACTTCTAAAATATTATGAGGGAATAAACGAGAAATACAATTACTTGATACGCCAGTTTACAATTAAATGTCGATGGATATAATTTTTTCTCTTTTTTCCATGAATACATAATACATCACGAAATATCGATGAATACTTCGTAATATGTTTGACATGGCATATGTATAGTTGTGTGTGTGTATATATACATTATACAAACTTATTGTGACGAATGATTCTGATTCATAACAGAAAATTCGCGCTAGCGTACATTAGCTTGTAAAATTGTAAAAACCAAATTTTGGGTGTTTTTTGTTTTATAAAGTCCCCAACCTTTTCCCTAATATTTCCTATTTCATAAAATTCCCTGACTTTTCCAGGTATTCCAAGTCCGGCAGACGCCCAGTAAAAGTATCTACAAAACATAAACAAAATTTATAGTTATGTTTGTATGAAAAAAAGAAGTTTCAATATCGAAATTCAAATTTTTAATAAATAAAATTTATCCTCCCTCTCCCCCGAACAGGGACAAAAACGTAATTATTAGTTTATTTTAGGAATATTCTAAATTACAAGCCTTTCTCAAGTTAAAAATTTATTTAAAATCAAAGTTTCACCAAATTCAGGACTATAAACTTACAATAAACCCATATTATAGGATAAGAATATCTAAAAAAAAATGAATATGTCGGTTTTTACATTTCATTCAATTGGTAACAAAATTTTTAATGCCAAATAAAAATCCTGCATCATTCTTCATATAGGACGAACACAAAATAATGGTTTACATAAGACGCCTATCAAAGTCCATATAAATCTGTTCAATCAATGTATACAAATTACAATTTTCGCCTTGTCGTAAGAGTGAAAATAGTAGTTGATAAAGTATTACAAATGCGGAATAATAATACAATGATGCTCTAGCACATTCTGCCTCCTTTCATCACATCATAATGATAGCAATGATGAAGATAAGAAATAATGAGAGACTGGAGCAACAAAGCGAGTTACGCTCACAACGCTAAGGGCCATAACTTGTTATCAACTCAACGACTTCTCCAGACTCAACCAACCAAGTTCAATTGAAACGAGTGTTACAACAAAACATAAATCCTATTAATTTCTGTCAGTATATGTATATATATATCTCGTTCATTTGGAAGAAGAGCGCCACAATACGAAAAAGTGGGATTTTATGGGAGAATCATTTGAAGTTCGCCTATTTAAGGTTTATCGCTGTATCAAATCACTGATAAAACAACTTACCTTTTTTATATTAAATCAAATCAGTTTTTTTTTTTTTATATATATAAAAGTCATTACAAGCTCATTTGGAAATTATGTACAATCAAAAAATCAAAAAAAAATATTTTATTGAATGTGCTGAAGTACAAAATAATATTTTCACATTAAAATAATGATGCTTTCAATTATTCATACCGCAGCAAAGTATTGATACCTTAATTGGCATATGAATAATATAATTAAAACATTAAAAATAATTTATTATTATCTTTATAAAGTTACTCTCTAATAACAATTTGAAAGGGATTCATTATGTTTGACTAGTAAACTTATAATGAACTAACAATAATTTATTATGGGGGTAAATGTTGAGACTAAAATTCTGACATTTGTTCTCAAATTATAACTTACTGGAAGCTTTCTAAAAACAAAAGAGCAAAAACATATTTTGGCACTTTTCTTCCAAATGAACGATATATATATATATACACACCCACATATATATATATATATATATATATATATATATATATATATATATATATATATATATATATATATATATATATATATATATATATATATATAGATGCTTTGGAGTGATGTGCTGTCTATGTTTGATGCGTCTTTCTAGACGCTTGATGTGAGATGTGCTGTAGATGTGATTTTAGGCGTGTCCTGGTGATGCCTGAATTGGCGAAACGTTGACTAGTTAGTTGGTCGCCGGATTTTAGAGACTTGAGGCTGCGTGTTTTGGAATCTTCCAATTGTTTATAGTAATTAATTTATGCCTCTTGTTGAGGTTTTCCTCTTATATATATATATATATATATATATATATATATATATATATATATATATATATTGCGACGTGAAAATAATATAATTTAGTAATCGCTTGAGAAGTTAGGAAATTAAAATATTAATGGAGTATATCAAAAGTAGGATAAATGTCAGAGAACGGCGCTGTGGAGTGCTGCGATCTGAAGAGTCCCAGACGAAACCCTTGAGGGCGATAAGGGAGCGATCTCTAACTTGTAGGCATTAGTGTTCTGGCATGGGAAGGGATGTTCCCGTTTTACTGTTAGCACTCTTGCTAGTGCATAGGTGGATACAATGAAGAAATCCAGAAGCCTGCAATCGTCTGGTTTAATGAGGCTCTAGGGTAATAAAGAAAATTGTCGTTGTCTAAATATGAATCAAAATTAGGTAGAGCACTTCCTTGGAAACGATTTATCACCCAATTTATTTATTTTCGTTTTCAGAGGAAGCCCAGTCTTCAATAGAGGTCTTAATTCGAGCTCTTAATTTGAGTCTTAATTAAGAGCTGAGAGCATATCTCGAAGATGCCAGGTGTTCCCGATGCATCATAGAAAGGCCATGAAAAGTTAGGAGGATAAGCTGCCATGGTAGAATGAATATATATATATATATATATATATAAATACTGGACACTTCTAACAAACGGATACAGATTTAGTTTTTTTTTTTCTTCTTCAAAAAGTCTCTTTTAAGCGGACAAAGTTGAAAAGAAATTAGGCCGCGGCGGCAGAGCTAATTTGGCATGTCAAGAGTAATTTCTTAGAATTTTATTACGTAGAACGGCAAAAGTTTTTTTATTTGTTTAAATAAACCATTACTGTTTCAAAAAAAAACTTTCTCTATCCCCCTCCAGTCTTGCATATGTTTTTGTTTTAACAATTTTAATTCAGTTATTATACGACCTACATCGCGTGTGCTAGTGAAGTTTAATGTGTATTGTCTTTAAAAAAACTTTAACAATTTATTGATGAATGACACACAAAAAAAAAAACATGTTTTAACTTATCTCGATACGAAATCAGATACAAAGCTTTGAGTGGGGAAGGAACGTCAGTACGCGCTGACGCGGGTTGGTGATTGGTTGACAAAAATTTAAAATTTATATGATATTATGGCTATTTCGCAAAAGGCATTTTAAAATGCAACGAGATGGCTTTATTGTTTATACCACTGTGAAATAAAGCAACGGCACTGAAAGAGAAAACTTGCAAAGGAGGATAAACTTTTAAAGATAGAATCACGATTTGTTTGTGTAGATTCATTTGAGGATTTTGAAAGACCCTTCAATATCGGGAAAACGGAAAATCCAAGATGATTCAAGGGAGTAAATTTGAACCTATTAAATAATTACTGCCATTCTAACATAAAAGCCTGGTTGACCAGAGATTTTAAAAATCACTACAGTACCTTATTATGTACTTTGCTGTATTTCCTAAGTTCTCCCATTTTATTTTTTATTCTGTTTAAGATTTTAGTGAGGTTTGTATTTTAAAAACTTTTTTTCTCATAAGCGGACACTTCTAAAAAGCGCACGAATTATCATTCTTCAGTGATGTCCGTTTAAGATAAGTACCACATTCTTTGAAATTTTGGCCACGGAAGACGCACTTGAAGAATTATTCCTATTTTATTGGTGTGGCATGTGAATTTGATATTTTTCGGAATTTGATGTCATATTAATACATCAAATATAATATGGAATTCCGAGAAAAAAAATTATATCAGATTCAGATGTACACTAGTTAATAAAATAAGAATAATTTCTCAAGTACATCTTGTGGGACGAAAATTCCAAAGAATTATAACATCGATTACAAAATTATATTAATAATAATTTAATATAAATCGACTGTTACAATAATTGAATGGATACTTATATACTTAGTTGTTATAGGTTCTTTCTGTAGGCAGGGTACTTTTAATAGGTACATTTTCTCTACTTACATAACAGAGTGCTAAAATAAACATTTTTGTTTTATTTAATTTAAATAAATCGATGCTATAAGAAATGATAATATAGTTAAATTAAATTTTTGTAAATATTTATTTACTTATAATAATTTTAATATTATAAAATATATGAGTTTTCTTTTGTTAACATACTTAATAAACGCGCTCCAATAGTTAATTAGGACATGTGTTAGTGCCTTATGCTACCTTATTAGTACCTTAGTAGATAAGGTTTTTAGTTAGTCCTCAACTTTAATTTTAAAAATTTCATTAACTGACAGGGGATTATATTATTTATTAATTTAATATTCAATATCTTTCTGATTTTCAGATATAAAATTAAATGTTTTGTTTTTTTCATTTGTTTTTATTCTGATTATCTTTACCTTAAAATGTTTGTTTGGGTTTTAAGGCGTAAAACCGCTAGGTCATCAACGCCTGTGGCTATTTTTTTTTTTTTTCTTTTTTATTTATTTCTTTTTCTATTACTTTTTTTTAAATTTTATTTATTTATTTTCTTTTTTTTAAATCGAGACTTTTAAAAAATAAACAAAAAAAAAAAAAGAAGTAAGTAAATATATAATGATAATTAAAATATATATATATATATATATATATATATATATATATATATATATATATATATATATATATATATACAACCTTAAAATGTAAACTACTTGCTACAAGGTGTGCTCCTGAAAGTGAATTAAACTTTTATCATTTTTAGCATTTTATTCATCACTGACTATATTTTCGTGCGAACTTATTCATTGTCCGAATTTCCTACGACAGTCCCCAAATTTCAGCGGTGCGCAGGTGTACGTAACGAAGTAATTTTTATCCTGCAATTTCACCTTATCGATTCATTTCCGAATAAAACAGTCATAATATAGTATTTATAAAACCCGACCTTAATTTTTATGTGATTTTGTTGATTGTTTCAACAGGAAAGTATTATTTCCAACGGTTTTTATTTAAAAGAAAATATTAATACGTGGTTTAAACATAACATTGATTTTACTGGTTTCCGCATTGAGTTTCCCCTTTAAAATGGTACCGTGCCCTTAGGGAATATTTTATTAAATAATGAATAGTTTCACGCGATGTTTCTCAGGAAAACGACGGTTTCGTGTGGCTCGTAGGGATGAGTTGATCCGCGGTTTTCCCATAAGGGTATATGTAAATTATTCTTTATTTTTAAAAATTAATAAATTTAATTTTAAATACAGCTTACAATACTGCAACTATTGCCTCTCAGAAGTCAAATAAATTTAGAAATTCAAAGAAATAATGCTACTACAAAAAATAAGTATTAAGTACCCTCTAATCCTTAAAATGTAATTAAAATATAATCTTTATGCAGGTACACTAAAAAAATTTTTTTTTATTAATATTGAGACTTATGGTGGTATATTAATAAGTCTCTTTAAGCCTTTAAGTCTCAAGGTTTGCATTAAAAAAATATCACAAATATTTATTTCACGTTAACTGTCTCTTACAATAAAGGCACGACTTATTTCTAAGCATAAACCAAATTGTTTGTTGAATTTTGTATTGTTTATTGTAATTACATTCACATGACATGCTACCCATTTTTGAATGGTACACCTTTAAGCTAATCCACTTAATGCAAAAGAAATCATGATGCGAAAAATTATAAATAATGTTTGAAAATGGCCCATATGATCGGTCGAAACGTTAAATAAACATGTGTAAATATGTTAACCTGCAAACCTCTTGGCCTATAGAAGATATTTTTCTTCTTCAATTAATGATATAACATAGTTCTCAATATTTATAAAGTATCCTTCCTATTATTATAATTAAATAAGGATTATATTTAAAGTGGAAAAAGAGCCACCTTCGAATGAGTTCACTAATGCGAGTACAGCCAGTGACAAATAAAATGGTATAATAAAAATAATTAAAACTTAAATTCACTTTCAGGGATACACCTCGTTTACGTTTACAGATAATAGAAATTATACAAAATATACATGAAAGAAAGAAGATATATTCATGTAATAAATACAAATGTGGCAAAAATAATACTAAAGAAAAATTAATGATTCAAAACTATATTTAAAAATCAGAAAGATGTTGAAGATTACTGTAATAAATAATGTAATCAGCTGTCGTTTGATAATATATATATATATATATATATATATATATATATATATATATATATATATATATATATATATATTGTATATATAATATTTATATATATTTATATAATATATAATATTGTTGAGGTCTAAGTAAAAATGTATAATGGGAAATAGCATAAGATTTTAACTCATAGCTTAATTCAGGACTAATCAATTATTGGGGTTCATTTATGAAATATATCAACAAAAACAGAAAAGAAAACTTTTTAAAATTCTAGAATTGCATATATTTACAAAAATTAAAGTGCTATATCCTCATTTCATACAAAATAGATTTATTTATATTAAACGAAACAAAATTTATTATTTCTTATTAGCACTTTCTTAATTGAATGGTTCTGTAAAATAAAATCGTCCTATTTTTTATGTTAACCTGCTAATTAGCAAATAATTAGTTTGGATAAATTGACTTAATGTTCCTAAAATACAACTAGTAACATATGCACATCTCGACACAACAATTAATTTACACAAAAACTTCCAAAGACACGTCTAAATTTGAAATCATACATCAAGTTTGTAATTTAAAATGTAAAAAGAATGGGGAACTTTTAGTGCATTGTGTGCTTAGGGACTAGTTCACTTTTACCAAGAAATCATCTTGGGGTGAATGGTATCTTTTCTACCTGTTTTCCAAAGGAGCAGGTAAAAACTGGATCCGACGAGGAAGGCAATCCGAGCATCATCTTCCTGCTACACACTCCCTTTCTAAAAGCGAGTTCATTGGAATTATGCCTAGCATTTAGATCAGGGTATTCTTCGGTATCTTTACTATGTCGGAATATAAGCATAGGGCTTTATAAATAAGTTGTGAAACATTCTTCCTTTATTTTATATTTCTTATCAGTTCGTCGCTAACGTTTCGAGGCTCTACACAAGGGGGACTCCTTTCTCTATTTGAATTATATCATTCCTCACAGTAATAGTTAGCTCTTAAACAAAACTCTCGCAAGTCAACAAAATTATATCTAAAAATATGTTTGGAATAAAAAAATAATTTCCAAAAGTTTCCTCCAAGGATTTACATGCAAACGAGTTCAAGAAAAAAATGTATACAATTGTAAGGAAACATGTAATAATCAGCTAAAATTTGATGATGAAAACTTCAAGCGCCGTTTTCTCAAAAGTTTTTGGAGTTGTGGCGGTCTTCTTAAAAGGTAGCGATATATATAAGGTCAATATGTACAGTTTTTTATAATGAGGATTGTTATAGAAGAAAGAGTGGTAGAAGGTTTACAGCGAACAAAAGGAGAAAAAAAAAAAAAGAATAGATATAATGTGGTAATGAAGCGAAAAAAAGTTATATCTATTATGCCTAGCATTAGATTGATGCGTATGCTGTGTAGCAACCCAAGGTATTTGGGCAGCATTGCTGTAAATAAAGTAATTCGCTCTCTACATTTTGCAATGTTTATTATCACACAAACTTTGACCATCAGTCATTTTTTAATTTGCAATATTTAATGAATATAACCAATTGTCTAAGAATAATTACAAATATATCAAACATCAAGAACAAGACTTGTTCTTGACAAAGTTGTGAAAGCCATGCTAAGAAACGAATAAGAGAATTTAAAAAGAAGCTGCAAGTATCGGCACCTGCACACCATAGACAAAAAAGTGTATTTCTGATGATGAGGACAGGGTTCCGGAAAGTTAAAAATGCATGACAGGTCATCATTAATAAACATCAACCATTCCAAGAGAGTTTAATATAAAACAAAAAGATTAATTATTACCTTTTACAAAAAATATTTTACTTTGTTTCAATATCGTTCACTATGTTTTGCTGGGTGACTGGATAAGCGCTTTAAAAATAGAAAACTGCCAAGGAGAAATGTAAATCACATAATAGTTTGAAGAACAGCTTTTGTAGGTTCAGCTCACGCCAAAAAAAAAAAAAAAGACCTACTGGGAGATGAACACCGATAGAGCTGTACTGCAGTTGAAAGACACAACCTTATCAGCAGGTTGAAACCGATATTTTTACTACTCGTTATAATTCAACTTGGCGAACTTTCGCGGCTGATTTCTGATACATCAGCGTTTAGGCTTCATGCTCCGTAAAGGACAGTTCTTACCGGCTGAGGGTTTGGATTTAACGAGACAATTATGCACTTACTGCCAATCCACTGCTTAAAACAGGTTCGAGAGTAACATTCTAGGAAAATTTCAAAAATAATATTTCATTGCTACGATGTTATACGAAAATATCTACTAAAACTAATATGTACTCGAATTTTCGATTTCATAAAAAACAAAAAACAAAATTGTTCTAAATCAACCCGTACGTACATTTCTTCAACGTTAAGTTTTTATCCACACCCAAAGTATGCTACAAGAGTCTTCTACGACTTAAATCCGGTGGAAGGAATCGAGAACCGTTCATTAAAAACAAGAGTCGAGTTTTAAAGATTGACAACCTCGACGATACTGCATCCAAGATTAGAATGATACAAGCTGAGTTGGGGTACCGGGAATTAACGGTTAGTCAGTTGCTTAAAATAGATAGGCTATCCTAAGTTAATTTCGTAGTCAATTCAGGGTCACCGCAAGATTAAGCAACTTGGTAAAATGATCCAAAGAAATTTTCGAACGGTTGTGTCCTTATTAAACTTCTTCCTTTTTATTCCTTAAAAGGACTGGAACCTTTTTTTTTTTGGTGCCGTTAATAGGGACAATAATAAAAAACAAAAAACATATGATGTTGCTTATAATTAAATCGACAAAAAATAAAAGATACAGTAGAGCGTTGATTATCCGAACTAATGTTGTCAGTGGTGGTTCGGATAATCAAAAGTTCGGATAATCGAAATTCACGTACTCGCGCACTATATGTATATATATGTATATATATATATATATATATATATATATATATATATATATATATATATTATATTTAGGTTATGAGTTAAGGAAAGAGCGTAGAAGCTAGTGTGGGTGTAAGAGTAATTTATTTGTATAAATAAAGAAGAAGAGAAATAAAGAGCTTGTATATATATAAATATATATGTATATATAAATTAATTTATTTTTCATTTATTTATTTTTTTATATATAAGGAAAAGGAATATCTAAAACAACAACTTTGTAAAAAAAAACATGTTTGTTTATTTATATAAATATAGTATGTATGTGCATAGTGAAAAAACCAGTGTCATAAAGTACATATAAATTGTTTAACTTAGTCACATGTACATAATGAAATGAACAAAAATATGTATTTACGTGTTTGCAAAAAAATAATCAAAGTGTATCTAATCAAAGCTTTATCAAAATTATTGTTGTGGCATATAAAATTTCATGATCAAATTAATTAAAATACAACATAACGGTAAATCACCCATTCAATTTCATATTCTAGTTTTCTATAAATTAATAAGAGCATTTATTACTAAATTCATTTTTATAGTTAAAAAAAAAAAAAAATCACTAATATCTATTATTTAATCAACCAAAAATTCAGTCTAAAAAATATTATTTTTCTACCTCTCCTTCTTCCAACTCATTCATTTAATTAAAATTATCTAACACAATTTCGAGGAAACGTTCGTCAGTATAGTAATTATTTACTAATTTCTCAATAACAAAAAAAAAAAAAACACTTATTTTAATTTGAAAAAAAAAACACATTAATTATGCCCTTTTATTCCCCAAAACATCTTTGACTTGAAATCAAATATACAAAATAAAAATACAAAATATGTATTTTAAATAAACTAAAATTTTTATTATTTTTTTTTTTTGTTTTAAAACTAACATTCACTAACCTATTTATGTAATCAACCAAAAACACGATTTAAAGTTGAAAATGAATTTTCACGATAAAATGAGCATTTTTTTTAAAACAACTAAAATTATTCCTACAAAGATTAAGATCCATTAACTTTGTATCAAAATCCAGAAAAAAAAAAATCTATATTAAAAAATGTAAATATTTTTTCCCCTTTCTCTAAAATTAATTCAGTCGATTTAAATTAGTTTAAAAAAATTTTGGTGGATGTTTTGTTACGAAAAGAAAAATTAGTTAG
The DNA here is from genome assembly GCA_948150685.1 of Rhaphigaster nebulosa. Taxonomy (NCBI): domain Eukaryota; kingdom Metazoa; phylum Arthropoda; class Insecta; order Hemiptera; family Pentatomidae; genus Rhaphigaster; species Rhaphigaster nebulosa. The sequence continues at coordinate 108,220,170 of OX411307.1, forward strand.
TGTTCACCAATCTTCAAAATTAGTAACCAAAAAATTCAAAAAAATAAAATAACATAATAACATAATTAAATTAAATTGCGATTGAATTATTTAGTAATAGTAAAAAAAAGTTTTTAATATTGAAAAGATATTTTTCTTGATTTAATAAGAGTATTTTTTTTTTTCAAAACTAATTTTGAAGCTGGCAAAAAATTTTTAAATTAGTTAATTCAAAACAAATTGAAAGGGCTATAGATTTAGCTGAAACGTAGCTCATCTGATAATAAATGTGTTGACAAAAATATTCTTAGTGGTAAAAAAATCCAAAAACCTTTTGAAATTAACTCATATTTTGCTTTTAATATTCTTTTTTTATAAAGAATAATCAGATGAAATTGTAGATTATCGCGAGATGCAAAACCATTGAATAAAAATTTCAATATAAATATTTGAAATATAACGCTCTGAGACCAGGGGATACTCAATTGAGAACAATAGAAGATTTTATTTGATATCTCAATGGGCTGTATTGTGGCCATTGACCATGAAGATGGAAACTTAATGCGATACTAAAATCTTCGAATCAGGGGGAAAAAAAGAGTAAATTTTACAGTAATAAAAATGCTAATTAAAAATTTATCATTATAAAAGGGTTAATTTACCTTGCCGTCCGAGTGTAGCATTACGAATTATGGAGATTTTTTTCCAGTATCGTTGGTCATGAAAAACGGGTAACACTCAGTCTTGCGGAAAGTAATATCATTTTTTTTTTAAATGAGGTTGATTTCGATATAAGTTGCAAAATCAAAACGCGTGCGGGAATATAAAAAAAACTTGTATCTGCAAATACTTAAATTTTAAATACATTGAATATGATAACAAAAAAAAATATGAAAAAAAAAATATATGTCATGAAAAGTAAACATGTATAACTTTGAGATTGATAAATTATTTGCCACTTCTATAAATTTGTTTTATTGAAAAATGGTTTCGAATGTTATACATTCATCTTCAGTTCTAAAAAGACACAAAAATTGTCATGGCATCCTACCTACATTTCGTTCATTGTTAGTTCAATGCGAGAAGAAACCAGTACAAACTTTTCTGTTTGATATAATTCATTTAAACCTTGGTAAGTACCAACATGTATTTGATTTCTTGTCTTAATTAAATTGATAGTTCATAAATGTTTTATAATACTGATTTATATTGCATCTAATTTAGTATGTATAATAATACCAAACTATATTTTTAATTGCTTATTTTTGAATTTTTAGAATTGAAGATGAATGTATAACATTCGAAACTAGTTTTCAGTAAAACAAATTTATAGAAGTGGCAAATAATTTATCAATCCCTAATTAGATTGATCCTTCTATACCATCATGCAGATGCCAACTAATGTATAAGTACCGTGGGGGCAGAGTTTGTTTTTTTTGTCTTAGCTCTAAGAAAATATTTCAGATAATATAGTGGTGGGAGATCAGTGAATGCAATATAAAAAATAAATGTTTGCGTTTACATCCGACGTTGCGACCCGATCATTGACTTCTAAAGAAAGTATCTAACAACTTAGCCTTTCTATATATAAAGCAATGTAGACACGGGTTAAACTTTTGCTGAAGTTGAACCAGAATCGAGATAACTGAGTAGCTACTTAAATAAAGAAGTAATAATCCGCATATTAATACAGAATCAAGGTTACGAAAAGCTAATATCTCCGACCGCTATAAAACTCTACCAAATATGAACATGTCCGATATCTTCTCTTCACAGATAAGACGATTCACTGTTTCAATTTAACTTAATTTAAAGTTTTAAAACTTTTCTATCTTATACGATATATCTTTTCTAGTAAGTATACTGAATGACATTCAAATGAACTCATTTCATAAAAAAAAAAATCTTATAGTTTTTTAAAAAATATGTTCAGACAAATGAAGACATGAGTCAATGAAGGTGCTATGTAACAAATCTTCAGACATTTATTTTTTCTAACGAATAAAGGTGTCATGTGCTTATCTTCGCCTATTAACATTAACAACCCAAGGTTCTTGGTTAATCGACCGATTTCTCAGTGGATCGGATAAATCATCTCTTTAAGAAATTACATTAAAAAAAAAAACTTTGTCGTTTCCTCGAAACTTTAAATTCGTAATATAACACATTCACACACATGGCTTCAAATACTTCCCATCCGTAACTCCGTACAACAATTTCTCACTTGAGGCAACAGCTGATGAAGTGGTGATGAAGCTCCCCGGCCGCGAAGTAGACGGGAGGATTAGAAAGAAAACAGAAGTTTCTACCATGATCCATACTAAATACACAACTTAAACAGACAGAAAAAGTCTCTCTAATCCTAATCTCTTAAATTGACATTAACAATGGATGAATGGTTTTAATGTTTCCGAATGAAGGCACATTGTTTTACGGTTGGAGATTATCCATGCCTATTGTTCGAAAAACATTAAAAATCATGATGTACCAACAACAGAGATGGATTCATTTATACACATCAAAAATACTAACATTATTCTTCAGGTAAGAACTAACACGGAATAAAAGCGTACTATGGAAATTTATCGAACATATAATAGAAAAAATAAATAAATCATCTAAATCATACTGTATGATATAATCATCATTATTATGATTATTGATTAATAATCAATATACAGATTAAATAAGAGAATTATTTTCAAAAATTACCTAAAAACAAAACAAAATACTTATAAAAATTAATGCAATAAAATTATATTATTTTTCTGGTAAGGGATGATAATTTATAGATAGAATTAATAGGATAGCCATATTTTTTATTTTAGCATTATCATTAATTTTAAAATAAAAGAGCAAAAACTCAAAAAGAGACATAAATAGTTAGGATATAATTGGAAGATCTCAAACACATCGAGTCTCGGCAACAAATCTGTCAAGGTTTCGCCAATTCAGGACGGAAAAAACAAGAGCACATATATGCAGACGAAGTACAGCACATCTCATATCAACAGTTTAAAAAAGACACATCGATTAGAGACAGGACATCACTCCTGGACATCTGAACACGTACTAGAGTGTAATGCCAGTCTATAATAATTTTTTTTCTCTAATTATTGTTTGTAATAAAACAATAAGAAAGTTTATCCAGATGAGATAATGAATATATTTGTATATTTATTCTACTTTACCAAAATTATGTAAACAAACACTCGAGAATGATGGCATCAATTAATGATTTAACAAGCACATTATTTTGTTACATTAATAATTAAAATTCAATCAATTCAATTCAATTAAAGTAAATAGGTGAAATTAATAAAACTAAATTATGAATATTATAAGCTTTTGAATTTCTTTCGAAACATCAAATATTAAAGAAAAGCTTTTCTATACGCATAAATCAGTGGTATAAAATTAATAGAATAATTAAGAAAAAATATTTCTATTAATCATTTTTTTTAATCAATAGCTTTATTTAATTCCGAGAATTTTGCAATTATCAAAGTTATTGTTACTGTTTTGTTTTTTTTAAATTTAAATTAGCTTTCTAATGTAAGTGGATAATGTTTTAAAAAAATATTTATTTATACATTGAGTCTATATCTGAGATTTTTCTTTTTCATGAATGCACATTAAAAATTTACTTTTTATCATAGAAAACATACCAAGAATTTTTTTCTTCTTTCGCATTAATAATTAAAATTTTAAAATGGTGTCAGAATATTACACTTCTTTTCTGTCAAATTATTGTTTTTAATAAAACAATAAGAAAATTTATTCAGGTTAGATAATGAATATATTTGCATATTTGACCAGTTTTACCAAAATATAAATGAGCACTCAAGAATAGGTTTCATTAATATATACGATTTAAGAAATACATATTCATTTATTTTTATTTTTTGTCACATTAAAAAATAAAGTTTAATCAGATAAATAGACATAATTAGTTATCAAAAATTTTTTGAACTTCAAGAATTCAGAGAAAATGTAAATGTCAAAGTTGTTTTTATTGTTATTTTTTAAAAATTTAAATTAGTTCATTGATAAAAACGGATGTTTTAATAAATGATTGTTTATCAATTGAGTCAATTTCTGAGATGATGTTTCATTGTCATAAATGCTAACACTAAATAGCTACTTTTTTATCATACAAAACATAATTAAAAAAATTTGTATTCAACCACATTAATAATTAAAAATTTAAATCGGGTCGGTATACTATATATTTTTTTTAATTTGATTATATTCTTAGTAAAACAACTAGAAAATTTATCCAGATCAGATAATGAATATATTTGTATATTTGACCGGTTTTACAAAAATATAACTGGGCACTCATCAAAATGACATAAGGATGAAAATATTAAACAGGCATAAGTTAATAAAACTAAAGTATGAATAGTTTTAAGTTTTTTTTGTATCTTTTAAAACATTAAATATTAAAGAAAAGCTTTTACGCACTAATCAGTGTTATACAATTTTAACAATTGAGCAAACATATTACAATTAATCATTTACTCAAATAAAAATAAATTAAATTCAAGGAATTAGAGAAAATGTTAAATGTTTTCCTACTTAGATAATTTAGGTTTCATTAAATTCCAAACATTCTTATTTTTTAGCCAGGTACATTCCATAATTCTTATTATCTGTGTTTTATGTAGTATGAAATATTATTGTGTCTCATATTCTATATTATTTATCATATTTCATGACGTTTTATCTTATCCTATAGTACATGAAATATATAGTATTATTTTCCTACTAATTGATTATAGATTATTTTTTTTTGTGTGTGAGAATTTATCTTATACTATGGTACATTATTTTTACCTTATTATTTTTTCATAACTTAAATAATTAGGTATATTCTTTAATAGTTGATTATAATCATTATTAACTGTAATTTATATTTATTGCCCTTCATATGTTAAATATTTCGGTTATAACTTTTGAATTGTAATATTCTATTTAACCGTCGCAGCTTCCATAACGGTTGATTAATTAAAATTGTAAAAAAAATTACTGTATTTTTTTTGTTGTTGTAACTTTTTGTGTTTATTCTTGGTACCGACCTGTATATGTTGTAATTTGGCAATAAAGAATTCTTATTCAGAATAAACCTTCTATGGCCTATTATCTCTAAAAATAAAAAACTTATCATTACTATTTTTTTTTAATTTAAATTAGCTCATTGATATTAACAGATAATGTTTTCGTAATTGTTTGTTTATATATGGAGATAATATATGACATGAGGTTTCTTTGTCATAAATACATACTGAAAAGTGATCATAACTATCCATGCAATATATATAACGCAAAAACAATCCTGACGGGCAACATATATTTAAATATGTATGTGTATATATATATATATATACACACATATATATATATGATCGGAAATTTTTTTCAAGACTCAAGTAAGAAAGAATGACAAAAATCGAAGCGGTCTCCTCAATACTAAATGCCCGGGAAAATTTCCCGTCGGCCATTTTGTGACCTAGGGCAGTCTACCTGTTCACACAGGTACGTGTCCGGGCCCACTCGTCTATCCCAAACACTATCAATGGATCCGGTCACTTCAACACTTGTTCCTTTGTATTGCTCTGTTATAGTTTCAATATTAGGAATTTCATCTTCTTTTATTTTTCGCAATGCAAACGATAAGAAATAATAATAATAATAATAAACAGGATGATATATGTTAAAAAAAAAAAAACAATTGTGAAAGTTAAATAAGAATCCTTTTTAAATAATAAATAGTGAAAAAAATTGAAACTGTGCATTCACAATGCAATGTTTGTCCACAGAAAGTTATTACAAACAGAGATGTTTTAAATACAGTCGTCATGTAATTAAAAAAATTAAACGTTTCTACAAAAGTTATTTAAATTGAAGAAATGTGTTTATGAATTAATAAACGTCGCACTAATAGGAATGAAAGCACACATGGTCAAGAGGGAATAAGGAGACGTCGATACTAATAATAAATAGTGCATTAATTACAGATACAGCGTATAATAATGAATAATTTACCCCATCAGTATATAACATGTTCCAGATAGAAGAGAAGCTGGATGTACGCTCAGCGAGAGACTCTAGGCGACTGAATAGTAGTTGACAGGACTGACTCATAGCCCGACCTTTCAGTCTACCTGCGGCTTCAGGCAACCACCACCCCTACCTTAGGCACAACCGTTAACAATTACAAAACCACTTTACCTGAAACCTCTGCAACGATTTCTTTTTCCTTCCCTCATTAGTCCTGTTCTTACAGAAATAGAATGTTACCTCGTTTGGACAGTCCACGGAGTTAATTAAAATAGAACTTGCTAAGTGTATATTATTTTAAAAAATATAAGTATATACTAGTTCTCTTCTTTTTTTTTTTTTTTACTGTAAATACACAAAGCCTCATTTATTTACATGTTTATATATACATATATTTTGCCTTTTATATACTGCATATATAAATAAGCAACTGGCACATGCATAGATGAGCTAGAAATAATTAAAAAAAATTAATTATTTCCTTTTTCCAGCTAATTATCATAAACAAAAATGATTTAGTACATTACAATTTTTTTTTCTGACTACGCAATTGAGCAGTTTTCAATCAAAAGTCAATAAATCCACTTTTGGAAAATTATTACAAAAAAATCATATAATGTAAATTTTTATTGAAGATGTTGATTTGTAACACCTAATTGACAGGGGAAAATTTAAGATTTGAAATAAACTGAGCTTTTAAGTGTAGAATATTAATTTGTTGAAAAAATCTTTGTTTTTGAGAAGTGAATATATTAACTTTTCGATAGAAAACTCCACCATTGTTTTTAATAAATTAATATAGACGAGCTACCTCTATTTTTATAACAAAAAAATAATCTATATGCCCTAAATGATGTGATTAATTTTCCAGTGTGCTCCCCTCTCCAAAAAAAGGATAATCCTTGAGGGTTTTATTGAAAATATAACGCTAAACAAAAAAGTTCCGATGTACATGGGTCTGCAAATGAAGTCTAGACCAGTATTAAGTCCAAAAACATAGAAAAAAAAACACGAATAAATAGGTATGTTTTTTCCACACTTTTTGGTAATTTATGAAGCTTCGACCCATTGCAACAAAAAACGGATCAAATCTAACGTCATGGATAATTTGATTAGGCCACTAATCAATATTAGCTCGATAGGTCTAACACAAGATCTTTGGTGAGTTGACAGATTTGACATAATTTTCAAAATGACTTGCGAATCATCTTTTTCGCCACACAAACACATCGATGTATTTTTGTCATACCTACTCATGTATCTGATGGTATAAGGTATTTTAGAGGAAGCCATTTTGAAAATTTGGCGTTTAAGCCCTATCAGACTATTTCAATGATGTTATGAGCTAGACCAACCGCATACACACACCAATTTGCGAACCTTGGGTATTTGGACTCAAGAGACCTTAAAACGTGTATTACCGTTGAAAATTCGGATTCAGAATTTTTCACGATCGCAATACGTTCCCTTTAGGCCAGTCAATGAGGGGGTTGTAGAACGAAATGGCGGGTAGGCCTAAATTGACTTCATTGTTTAATTACATTTTTATATAGGTACATAATTAAAATAAAAATTTTAGTAAAATTAAGTCGTATAACTGTTAATCTCTCGAATGAAAATCGATAACAAAGTTGGTTTCGAATATTTGATACCCCAGCGAATACATTTGAAAACTCTAAATCGCAATTATTGAATTAAAGATATTTCAAGGTCATATAAAAACGTAGGAGTCAGATCAGACCACATCAATACATACGCAGTTATACCGATATGCGGTTGTTTGCCGCCATTTCGAAGGTGGTGTAACCCATTTTAAGCTCTTATAAAAAAAAAAAAAAAAAATACATAAATGTTTTTGCTCTAATCTCATGCCTGTTTGGTAAATGCCAAGCCCAACCTGTTCCAAATCTTGGGGGAGGCAGGTATCCGTCTACCTGGCGATAGAGGTCACCTTCACGAAAATCATTGATGCAGCAAACACACCCGCTACGAGTCAGTGCAAAAAGTCACTCCAGTCAGGTATTACGCGGGGAAAAAGAGTTATAAAAAAAAAAAATAAACAACCGAATTTCGTTAGTCATTTTTCAAAAAGTTTAAAAGACGGATAAATAAACCCAATTGAATGGATTGCAGCTAGTGGGGGAAGGGGGGGGGGGCAAATCAAAACATTGAAAGTCAAAAACCGATGGTTTTAATGAAGGCATCGATGTATGCTAGTAGTAACAACCCATGTCCCAGATTATACTATTTACAGCTATTTTATATTATATCATGCCATATAATTCACACTAATGATCATTTTTAAATCATCTTTCTTACTGCATTCGTTTTTTAACACACTGTACTATACATAAATTATTAAATTTATGAAAAATTGTAATATGTGCCAAATTATCATTTGTTTACCCACGTAATAAAGTTGTAATATGTGTGCACTCATGTAATGCCCATGGGAATGGAAAATATAAATATTTATAAATAAACTTTCCTTAATAAACTCCATAAATACATACGCACATATTCCAAATAAGAAATAAACTCACCATTAGATTACTTTATGATATGATTACAAGATTTGTATGATAACTTGATATTCAACCGCAATAAATGACTAACTGATTTTATTCATATTAGGTACATTATGAATGAATTATCTACCTTTATCAACTTCTTTATTGATGTTAATAAGTTCTTTACTACGTTTGGGGGTATTCCCCCCATCATCAGGACATATCTATATCACAGGACAATTAAATACATTATACATTACTAAATTAATTATTTCAAACAAATAGCAATCAAACTATTTATCTACATAGAATATTATTTTACCTTATTTTTTTCATGTCGTTAAAGTATTTTCTCGATTTCATAAAATACATATTTTGTACATACATATCACATATACATATTTTGTTATTTGCTAGAAAATTTAAAAAAACTAAAATGTAAAAGAGGAATGGTAGTTAAGAACTATGTACCTTTATAGTCATAGAACCCTTTAGACTTCAACTTAACCTTCTACATATTTAAATTATCCCCTCTACTGTCTAACTTGTTTTGTTAATGTTAATATTTGCCCTATTATTATTTTTATACTGTACTACAAATTATTAATTTTTAATTGAAATTTTAACTAGTATATGTAGGTAGTGTTATTTATAATGTATTATATTATGTTCAATTGCTTCATTATGTCTGCATAGTTGGTATTCATATTTTTAGTATCTGTTTTAAATTTAACTGATTTTTTTTATATTTTTGGTATGTATATCATCTTTATTATTCTTCTGTTTTAATTATTTTTTGACCCTTCTTATATTCTGGGATTTTCAAAAATTAAAAATTATTTGATTTTAAAAATTGATACTTTAATAATTTTAAAGACCGTTTTAATTTTTTAAATATTGTAAAACATGTAGTTTTAAATCAAATTCATTCAAATTATGGATTAACTATTTGATATCTGACTAAGACATAAATGCATTTACATTATGAATTGAGAGAGCAAATTGGGTGGGGTTGGTGAATTTTGGCCGAAATTGAGGGGAAGTCCATCGCAGAAATCTCTTCCGAGAAGGCATGCTGTTTTCAGCGGGTGGTGCGACCTTTTGGTGAAACCGACCTAAAGCAGGATTCAGCAACGTTTGTTGAGGAAATTTAGAGGAAATTTCGAAATGTTATTCGCTTAAATAGGTAGAGACATTTATTTTTTTTTTACATATATAATGGATATCATTTTGAAGTTGCTGAACTTAAGTAGACAATGAAATTTCGTTCGTGTGTCGAGGTGCTCATATAATTTATACAAAGCCAATGTTCGCAATTTACAATTTCATTATTTCAATAGACATATGTGATAAGTAAACATTAATGATAAAAATAGTTATATGATGATATATACATGAGTAACATAAAGTCATACTTTTATATAGTTATCTACTTTAAATTTGGAAGGCAAAGTGTTTTTTTTTTTTTTTTAATATAATAATTTATTCGAAATTAAACTCCCTATGCATTTCATACTTATAATTTACATTATAAATAAAACTTAAGATTTTAGTAACATTGGCCATTCAGAATTTTTTATATATAAAAATATTTAATTATTATTACTGTAGTGTATCCCGTTAATATTAGACAGACTGCAATAAAATGAAAAGTATTATTAGGTAAATTCGCATTAAATAAAGAGCAGTTTCCCCTTTTATCCTGCCAAGGCTTTTAGATTTAGGAGCTCCCCTCTTGCTCTGAAAATTAAACGGATGAATTACGGACGGTTAAATACTATTTTATACGAAAATAGATAAATAAGATACAATTGAAATTATCTGACGCTTAATCTTCGAAATTTACAGTAGTTTTTCGAAAATAACTTCTTTTAATAATAATAAAAAAGAAATCTGGTGAAGTGCGCGCATCAAACTCAATAATAAAAAATAAATTAAATTTTTTTTTTCCATTTTGATAAATAATTTTAATGAATTCACATAAACACTACTTGAAATATTTATGGACGTCTTCTCTCATAAAATAGTTTCTTAAACAATTGCAGTAGGACAAATCTGTGCACTATATATTTTTGGTTTGTCAAGCAGAGATTGTTTTTTATAAGTTTCCTTCTGGTTTCCATGGAAACATTTCTTTTCATTATATAATATTAAAGTAGAAATTACCAAGTTGATAATTTCTTCTTTTATATTATTACATTACATTATTACAGAGGGTATTGTTGACTAGAGGATGGGGGACATGGTGGGAGGAGTTTCAGTTGCATCCGTCTGCTTTCGGAAACACTCGGCTTTCTATCTAGTAGTACTTATAAGATAAGCTATATTTTTGCTAATGATGGTCAGATTTCGATGATCTTTTTTTAGAGAATTTAATTACATTTCATATTATCTCATACATAATTTACCATAAAATCCTTACTTTCTGAATAATGCGAAAATGAAATTTTCTTTTCGTCATAACATTTTCCCTCTATATTCTCAGTGATGTACTAAATATATGATAAGCTAAAGGGCTTCAAGGAGAAGACTAGGCATGTTTAATCAAAATCGTTAGAGCCGTTTTCGAGAAAATGGTAAAATAACCCTGTAAAATCGATGATATATTTGGCACTTCCGGTAAGTTTTATATGCCGTATCTTTGCTGGTCCGATTTCGATGATTTATTTTATGTTTTTTAGGTAATTTAATTACCTTTCATATGGTTTCATATATAATATACCATAAAATGCATACTTTCAGAGTCATGACCAAATAAAATTCTGTTTTAGAAGTAAAATTCTGTACTTTTTTCCCTGCGTGTTCTCAGTGATGTACAACATACATGAAAAATCGAAGTGCTTTAAATAGACCTAGTATACCCGAGCGAGAACTCTCGCATTAGATTTCTACTCTTAATGCATTAGAAGTATAAGCGATATTAGGCAAACATATTTATTCGAGTAAACATTATATTACCAAAAAAGTTAATTTAACACACACACATTTGGTGAAGCTACATAGCTTATAATGATTATGCAGGAGTTACAGTTCATACTTAATGCTACTTAAACCATCCCGTCTCGATCCGCCGACAATCAGTCGTCAAATCTTTGAAACCTCCCAGTTTGTTCATCACTTTTATTTAAGCCCTAGTAAGAATTTAAGAAACGAAATTGGAATTCGTCACATCTCCTTGAAATTTCCTTTCTTTTGACACGTCATTAATCAAAATCCATCGCTCCTGAGAGCCGGAAAAGGGATCTATACTACCGTAATAATATATAGTAGTGATACTTAGGGTAAACATCAAATTCGTTCGAGCTATTTTCGAGAAAAATTGTAAAAAAAAAATGTAAAATCGATGATATAAAGTAGCAATTCCGTTAAGTCGATTTTAGCGAAAAAGTTGCTGTTACATCCCAGGCATATATCTATCTCAAATACGTAGTTTCAGTTTCGAACAACTTGTCGTTTTTGAGCTAGACTGTTCGATCACACACACACAGACCATTTTATGAGACTTGGGCATTTGGGCTCAGGGGACTTTAAAACGTGTATTTCCGTCGAAAATTCGATTTCAAAACTTTTCACGATCACAATATTTTAAGTTTACTCAAACCTGGTAAATCGAAGATTCAAAAACAAAGTCTTAATTCTCTGAAATACCAGTAAACAACTAACCAGCCAACTTTTTGCTCATTCCGGCATCACCGGGACTAGTCCAGATACGACAGTTTATTTTTTTAAATAAATGAACCTTGATGAACCTGCATGAACTTTCTCAACGTGATAATTAGGAGAAAACTAGTAGAAACAAATTCTGTACATATATGCTCTATGAAAAACGCGGTATGCAGGAACCTGGTAAAAAAAAAAAAAAAATCATAAACGTACTGAAAATTGTTTTTTTTTTCACGTTTAAGTGTGAACATCTTTTATTTTAAATAAAAAATAGTACGTAATACCACTTAAAAAGGTGAAAAACTGAGCTTTGGACAATTGAAATCTGTCAACAACTTTTGGCAAAAATAAACACGTGAAATATGGTTATTTTTGGACGTTTAATTTGAGAACAGGTAATTTTCGCAGGAACACATTTCGTAGCTTGAATTGTAGCTTTTAGTGATATCTACCCCACAATAAAAATTTGTTGCAGAAATAATAATACCTTTTCGCGGTATGTAACAATTCCTGTAATTAAATATCCAAAAATGGACATATTCGCGGTTTTAATTTTTTTTTTTTTTTGCGAAACGTTGTTGACAATTTTTTCGCTATCACACAACAGAATTAAGGCAGCAAAATGCAAGATTACATAAATTCAGACAAAATCCTGCACATCTCATATAAACATTACGAAAAGAGACACATCAACTAGAGACATCTCATCATCTAACATGATATATGTGATGCTAGAATAGGCAAACTGATTAGTTATTTACCGGTCTTTGTTTTTTAAAATATTCCAATTGCATCTTAACAATAATATGTTGTCTCTTTTTTTGAGTGTTTGCTCTATTTTATTATAAATTCGAATACATTTAAAAAAATAAAATAAAAGCCCGCTAATTATTAGTCTATTAATTATTTAGACTAATTCCTCTATTAATCAATGTATACTCATTAAATATATGTTATATTCTTAAAAATTTCAAGTCCAAAAAAAATTATTGTACCTTCAGTACTACTAAAAACAGGTTATTGAATTCATAAATATTCTATTTCTTTGTCCACACCGAATGGATAAAAATTGACCATTCATTACGCCTAGACCCGCAGCATAATTTTGATAAAATCATTATAATTTTATGAAATAATAATTATTAAAAAAAAAGTTACATGAAAAGGAATTAAATATTCAAACGACGGCATAACAAGTTCTTAGTGAAATGTATAACACTTGAGAAAATAAACATCCAAAGAGATCGGAATCGAGGGAAAGGCCCTCTGGCCAAGGCAAACAACGCCCTTACAACACACACAGCGATCGCCAATGGCGGGAAATGGAAAATTTACAACTGCGCCACAATAAAAAAGCTACTTTTTCCAAAAATTAAAATATTTAAAAAAACAATTGTAAAAATATATTTACAGCTTTATCCAATAATAACTAAAATATATATAACAATTGTGTGATTGGTTTCGTTTTAAGTATCACAGTGGGGAGAAAAAAATTAACGATAATTTTAATTATGAACAAATCCACTCAGTGTCTCAAACATTATATTTTATTATTAGAAAATATTAAAACTAAATTCCAGCTCTTACAGCCATTTTTAACCTCCTGTATAATCTACGACACTATAAAAAATATTATTGACACTAGGTACAAAAAACCCTTTTTTTTTTAGATAATATATATAAAATATTGTTATTGTGTTTTTTTTTTTTTTTTAAATCTCTAAAGATACCAACCAATCCATACCTCTAAGGTTTCGTTCAGGAGTTATTAATTAGTTAATATCTTGAGAAATAAAAAAAAGGTATATAATATTTTAGAAACAAATGCGTTAATATTATTTATTATTATTGTAGATTATAAATAAGCTGAAAATTAATTCAACTGGAATAAATTTAATTTAAATTAAGTTAAACAAAGTTAACATTAGAAAACGACATGACTTCATTAAACTGGCAATAATATTCATTAATAATTATCAATTGTCTAATACATATTATCCATAACAAACTAAGTGTCAATGTTTAACAATTTAAAGTTAAATAATAAAATTGAATTTATATTTCAATTGAGATAAAAAAAAGTTTGTTAAATTATTTTATGTTAAATCATTTTGTTAGAAATATGATCTCACTATAAATTATTGCCCCTAGTGTGGTAGATTGCAATATTTGTCAATCGATAACTAAAAAGGGATGGAGGGAGGGAGGGAGAGAGGGTGAGAGAGAGAGAGAGAGTGAGAGATTGTTTTTATTATTATTATTTATCAACCAGTGCTTTCCAAATACATCGGGCTGCTACAAAAATCAGCAGGCCAATCAAATTCCATTGGACCAGTATAATAATTTAACACTGAAAATATTAATACATACATATACACATTTCTAAAATTTATTATATATTGAATCATGCGTTTTTACAAATGAATAATTTATATGGAAACTTCTTCAATGAAATCAACAAATCTGAAGTTTTTTTCCTTTTATCTATTACATCTCTTTACAAGATAACTGTTTATAATATGATAATTTAATATAATTGTATTATATATATTAAAAAAAAAGTTGTTAGGGCGCCAAAAATCACTGTATAATTATAATAATTAACTACAATAGTGCAATCATTATTTAAAAAAAAAATTGATCTTTTTTATTGAAGCCCGTCTAAAAAAAAAAAATAAAAAAAAAAAAAAGTCCAAAAATTAAAACTTTGCTAATTCGTACACTATCAAGTGGTACATAAACGAAAATAATACAAACAAAGATTCCTATATAAAATAATTTTAAAAAAATCGAGACGAATTCCATATGATTTCGCAATTCTATATTTGTTATCTGGTGAATACCATATTTAAACAAGAATTAGGCTACTTTACTTGTTTAATTGTTTTTTTTTCAAGACGGGCATCAATAAAAAAGATTAATTAGTTGAAAATAATGATTGCACACTTTTACTTAATTATTATAATTATACAGTGATTTTTGGCGCCCTATCAATCATTTTTTTTTATTGATGTCACGGGACGGAAGTTTTTTAAACTTAAACCTGATCTTCTTTCTACTGTGTCAGTCTAAAACCACGCAACACAACTTTAGAAAAGAATACGCTCTCTTTAGTTTAATTTATAGTTAACATATGCCATACAATTGTTTACTGCCAATTTAACGCTAAATATATATAACGGGAGACATTTACTCCGAGCTGGTATTGTGCGTTGGGGAACGGTTTTATGATTGTTAAACCGGGACACCACAGCACTTTCACCTCTAACCCTTCCCGATGCCTAATTGGAGACAATTTTCCATGAAAATACGGAGACACAAGTCTATCCGCCTTTCAGGCGTTGTTTTCCACTCTCAATACTTTCGATATTTTCGGATCGAAAATATAAAAATAAACGCCAAAAGTAAAAGACGTCGCTACTCCTTTTAAACTAAAAGACAGTTCGATGATAGCAGGACTTATCCTTCCTGAATTTTGAGACTTCTGTTAATTTAATAGTTGAGTAAAAACCATTTTTTTTATTTTTAATTAATCTAGTTGAAGATAAAATCCATAAAGACCTCCAAGGTGAAATTGCTTTTATGATAATAGGGGACACGAAACATACATGGAAGGAAAACCCTCACAAAAATGTATCCATGTGCCTAGCAACGACCGGGACGCTACAATTTCTTCAATGAGCGATTCATTTATTCAAACGATAAGATAAGCAACTCAAAAACTGCCGTTAAGGCAATACAGTCCGAACCAGTAGCGGATCCAGGATTTAATTTGAGAGAGGGGAGGGGGGGGGGGAGGGTTGAGCTAACACAAGTGGTCTGGAGATAGAGATACCACATAGCATCAGGGCGTCCTCCCCCGGGAAAATTTTCAATTTTCAATTGAACCATTTATTATTTGAGAAATATTAATTCTTCTTGAACTAAATTGATTTCTCTGAATATACTTTAGGAATCTATAAAAATTATTCGTAATCCACATCTAATCATAATTTTTATGAGATTATAATTACCCATAGTTTGCCATCAGTTACAATTTCATTAAGATATCTTAATGTGCCATTATTTGTTCACTGGTACAGTAGATTTCTGAATATCTTTTCCTTTAGTTCATTGATTTTGATTATGTCAATAGACATATTCCGATATGTTACGATACAAAAAAGTGGAATTTTACAGAAGAAACGTTTTGAGTTTATCTATTTAGATTAATTATTGTAACTCAACACATTCATAAAAGAATAAAGCGTAAATTTTCTCAGTCAATACTACGTACCTTTATTGTTTTGTTTTTAAAATTTATTTTCATTTTTCGAACATTTAATCATGAATCATGAATCAAATCGTTTCAGTTTTTCATTTAAAAAAAAAAAAAAGTGCAAGCTCCTTTAGAGTTAATGAATAATAAAGACACATTTTTGAAAAAAAAAACAAAAAAAAAAACTTTTTTTAAATAATGAATCGAATATGGAAATAAAAATCAACTCAAAATATTTTATTGCATGTATAAAAGTATATAATAATATTTTTAATATAAATAATATCTTTTCAGTTACCTATTCATACAGAAGCAAAATGGATGGATACCTTATGGTGTCTTAACTAGCAGAAAAAGAATATTATTACAACATTAAAAATAATTTATCATAATCAAGAACAATAAATTTTTACTGCGGTAAATATCGATATATATATATATATATATATATATATATATATATATATATATATATATATATATATATATATATATATATATATATGTGATGCATGTTTGTTCAGATAATAGGAAAAATTGTATTATAGTTCTATTACTCACGAAATTGCATTGCAAATTATTATTAGTAGGCAATTATTATAATCTGCGACTGCGATGAAAACATAATCTAAAAATAGTAATAATAATTACTTACGATGTGGAAACTTCTCTTTTGAAAAATTACATTATTTTTCTTAGAACTAACCAATTATAATATTATAAAGATAAGAATTTTAATAATTCCATTCTTTATATGGTACATATTAAATTTTCTTTAATATAAAACAAATTTTATTTAATGTTGAATACTAAATTATTTATGTAATCCGTGAGGTTATTTCAATCGATTGTTGAACTTGGAGATTGTTAAAACATTAGTTTTTCCCTGCAGGACCATCCCTCCCTCCCTAATCGAGCACACTTACCTAAATAATTTTCTAATCCATTCTGTTAAACGGGAAGAAATTGTCTACAAATTAAAATATCCTATTTTAACGTTTATTCTAATGTTCCTCTACTCGCTAATAGGGTCCATTCCGATTTAATAACTAGCCGGGATAAATCGAAGCCTGTATGTTAAAACCGACTATTTTTGAAATAAGGACCTCTATCATCATCAAACCTGGCATAATTTTTAGAACTTTACAATATATGTATACATTTTCCTAATAAATTGGCTCGGATTATTCATAGAAGCCAAAATGGATCAACGTAAAAACATTTAATATTTCGTTTTTTTTTTTTTATGTTTTTTGGGGGGCGGGGAGGAGGAGGTTACATCTCAAAAGCCCTCCCCCTTGAATCCACCAGTGGTCCGAACCTGTAATTTATAAAGTTACTGTAATTTATAAACAACTATTGTCCTAACTTTGAATATTTGAGTTGCCAATTTGTCGTTCTTAGTATTTAGATGCAAACTTTGTTACAACTGTGTAAAAATCTCATTGATATTAATTGTTTTGACTTTGCCTCTCTAGTCAAATAGGGATATATACATACTTTCGATAGTTATTATGAACCAGCGGTTGATAATTTAAATATAAAAAAATTACTTTGAAAAAAAAAATTGGGAGTTACATTTTATATGCATGTATTCTTTGACTGGTCCATTGCCCTAAATTTTAATCATGCTCATTATGAGATTACAAAAATAAAAATAAAACAATCAAAGGGCTGAGAACGTATCTATTGAGTACACTTGAAAACATTTTAAATCCCAGAAGCAGGCAACAGTTGTGGATACTAAAATAAATTGCCAAAATATGCAGGTTTTTTACTTAAAATTAATACAAGTCATCAAATAAAAACATATAAATTCATTGATAAAATTATAGACAAAATGTATAAATATATATATACATAAAGGTATTATGTAAGTACGGAAGTTGAGTCTAAATGATTCAGGACTAATTCGTATTATCGTAACGAACTATGATAATGACATAGTGTAGAAACAGATCCTACTGATAGGCAAGGAGAATCCGGTTCGTGTGATAACTGATAAAAACACTTCTCCAATTCTCTTACTGAAAATTCAATACTTTTAAGTAACGAACCAAAAAATTTAACAGTTTACAGATTGGTAACTTTTTGTTGTTAATTCACAATTTTCATGGCTGCGATTATAGCCTATGCTATTATCTTATCACTTATTTCATAACTGTTTTTAAATTTATTCTTTTACACTGATAAGTAATTAATACTAAATAACATAATTTTTCTTAATCGAATTTAGGACGACTAACCTGTTGGTTGAACTTGCAACATTTAGTTAGTACAAGGGTTGGAACATCGAAAAGAAAATATCGATATTCGATATATCGCAAAACCAAATATCGATATCCACCGATAATCGCTAGAAAAATATCGATATATCGAAAGGAAATGGATGAAAAAGCAAAGAAAGTGCATCAAATGAGAATTATTAAATACTATTAATATTATAAACTGTGAAGAAGGTTTTAAAATAATATAATGATTATTATTTATAAAACAATATTTTTATTAGCCATGAATCATTATAAAAAAAGATGAAAAAGAATTATACTTCAAAGAAAAAAAAATTATAACATATTTTAATTTTGAAGACTTTTAGCCATATTTGATATATTATAGTCTTCTGGAAGGTTTTCAATAATAAAACCTTCAAACTTCTCAAATTTTTATTTATCTTATAACTCTTCCGACTATATTGTATATTCTCAAAACATTTATCTAAAAGCATGTAATTTATTTGATATACATCTCAGTACCATCATCATTTATATAAATCATCAATTATTCTTTATATAGGATTAATCAACATTATTTGTATGTAAATCTTATCTACTAATTATTGTTTGGTAATTAAATATTGTTTATTGTTATATTTACTGGTAAAACTCCAGAACGGTAACCCCAAAATGGAGGACATGCAGATTTTTAGGACCTGGATGATCTTAAAAATCTAGACCTCCGCCATTTTGGGGTTACGATTCTGGAGTTTTACCGAATAAAGGAAATTGTTAAAATAAAATACAGTAGAATATAGATAATTCGTATGTATGGCCAAGGGTTCGAAAGGTAAATATGAATTATCGAGAGCCAAGTTCATTTTTGTAAATATTTTGACAGCTGCCCGAAAATGGTCATGGATTGGGGTTGTCAATGAACAGCTGATGTTATCTTGATTTTTTTCTTCTATCTGCTACTTACATGCATCTGGTATCTAAACACTTTTTCAAGTTGGGTGGTGTTGGAAGACCATTAAAAAAATATTGTACGTAATTTATTGTAATTAATTTTTTCCAAAAAAAGGATGTGAAAATGCCCATTTTTCCTTATTACGGTTTTTATTATAACTCATCAATCATCACGACCAACGTTTCGGGGTTCAGCCCCGTCTTCAGGATTTGTTTATTATTTCAATTTATTCATGAACTTATCCACTCCTAATTGGTCAAAAATAAATCCATATCACTATTTCATTATTACATGCTGTTTTAAAACTATAATTGTAGGATTGAACAGCCTCTTACTATTGCAGTAATTAAAGGACCAAATAGGTCTGTGATGCTATAATGATGTCAACAGTCAACATAGTGTATTTTTTATTGTACAAGCCGACGTTTCGGCACTATCATGTGAGCCATCATCAGGGCTATTTTAGTTCGAAGTGAGACATAACTTGAGCCGAGAGTAGTGATGAAATAACTTAGAAAATTTAAATGTTAATAAAATTACACACAACATTGAGCGCTGTACTGCTAAGGGCAATAGATAAAATTATGTGAGTCTCAATTAACTTTAAAAGTAACGGATGTATTAATAATTAAAAATTAATACTTGAAATTACTGTTGTGTTTCATTGAATGACACACGCAAAGACCAAAATGTTATTTTTTTTTTTTGTTTAAACTTTTAAGAGCCCACTGGGACCATGTGAGTACGTCCAAAAGAGACAAATATTCTTGTTAAGATATTAAAACAAAACCTTAAGCCTCTCAAATATCAGTAAATAGATAACCATTCAACGTTTTGTTAGTTTAGTCATCACCAGGAGAGAATTAGACCCAAAAAATGCAGAACAGAACACATCTCACATTGTCTAAAAAAAAATTAAGTATGAATGAGTTTAAGATGGTTTATTTTAACCTAACTTTAATTTTATTTATCTTACAGTAATTATTTACTTATTTTGCTGCTATTTAATTTATTTATTTATATTATTTGTTATGTATTTATTTTATTTTGATCATTATTGTTAATTAATTTTATTTCTTTATTTTATTTTACTTTCCATTAGTCTGTAGATATGGAATGAATAAAATAGAGATAATATATAACTCCAAGAAAAAAGAAAAAAATCTATTAAGTATATGTTAAGCTGCTGCCCCTTTTTGGTTAGGCTGTCGACTTGAGATAAACTTTCGATTTGTGCGATCTTTTTTCTGTCCTGATGATTATGAATTGGCTGAAGCGTTGACTGGTTTAGTCAGGGGGGTACGAAGAATTTTTTTTCGGGGTGGGATTTGATAGGAAGAAGGCAAATAATCACCTAAATGTCTAGAATCACCAAATTTGGCGTAAGTTTCAAGGATAAGCATGAATATTGGATATTTTAATCATCCACTGCTATTTGAGAGTTATACATAAGATATACTCAGTATATCTTTAGTATTGATAGTTTATAACGAATCTTTAGAATTAGACCAAACAACAAGCAAACCTAACTTGCAAGGAGCAATTGAAGACTCAAAATAGCACAAAGGTGAAAGGTTTAGGTTTAGTTCCCGTTGGATCCGACAGAGCGCTCCGGTAGCCGGAGAAGCAGGAGCCACCTGTTGCCGCCAACTGTTTACTATCTCCCGCGTAAACAGCGCTTCATTGAGGCGCTCCTGGGTCGTTGAACTCCCCCCCCCCCCCACATAGCATCTCGTCGGACCATCTTCACTTTTATTCCTGCCCGTAAGTCCACGCTTATAGGTCCATTCTCGGATCTCAATTTCGAATCGGACAATTCAGTGTAATGGAAAAGTATAATTTTCACATACTAAGTTCATATGAGGGGATTAGAATGATAGTGATGTAAGTCAAGTTTGATTTATTTCGAGAAAGTGAATGTTTTTTAAATTATACATAATATATATATATATATATATATATATATATATATATATATATATATATATATATATATATATATATATATATATATATATTATGTGTACATATCAGTCATATGTGTAAATAAAGAAGCAGTTGGTCGGGGATACGGTCAATAACAGAGACAGTACCAATAACGGTTAAAAAAAAAAAAAAAAAATGATAATAAACAGAAATGACAAGCATGATAATAATATATGAAGTATAAAAAGAAAAAATAAGTTAATATATATTGTAAATAATAAAAAAATAAAATAATGTGAAAAGAGTGAAGGAAAGATTATAAATTACATGAAACAATAAAGTAAATTATACATGATATAATAAAATATATGAAAACTATTAATTAAAATGACTAGTATGAATATTTGGAAATATCTAAAGCATATCGAGATAATTATGATATAAGTTTTGTAAAAGATTACCATGATGTTAACAATAATTGAATAATGTTAACAAGTGACTAATGAAAATAAAAACAAAGTAAAAATTAAATTAAATTAAAATAATGCGTTATTCGTATATGATATAATAAAATATACGAAAACTATTAATTAAAATGAATATTAGTAGGAAAATTTAGCAGTATGTAAAGCATATCGAGATAATTATGATGTAACAATTTATGTAAAAGATGACAATGATGTTGAAATTTTTATAATTAGAATAATTATAAGTATGAGTATATGTATATATGTATCATTTAATCCATTTCATACCACTCCTGTACATGGTCATAGCTAACCCCTTAAATGCAAAAAAAAAAAAAAAACATTCCTAAGCAGGAAAGTTGCTACAACAATTTATTGGGGGAAGGGGACAAAATATAAAATTTCCCAACAATTTTGACTGAATTAAATGACCCAACTAAATCAAATATTTTAATTTTCCCAACAATATTATGAAATATTGTAATTTTTCCTAACTCTTTTTGATTTGAACTCTTCACTTACCTGCTTATGTATGTATGAATGTTAACACTTGACTTTTTTAAATTTATTTATACACATTATATCAATAAAATCCCAATTTTCTTACCTTTTTGGGTTTTCAAATTATTGGAGAGGATCCATTTCCCCCTACCCCATTCCTAGCGACGTCACTGTTTCTAAGACAAGAAATTACATGATGGGCGCTCGCAATGGGATCAATTGAAGATTATGTTTGGTCTAACTTAGTTCATTCAGTATCTATCCATGCTAACTATCTAATAAGACGATAATAGATTCTCAGATATACAGTTAAACAAAATTTAAAAAAAAAAAAAAGAATAAGCTTTTATTATAAGCCGAGGTTTCGGCCCCAAAAATCCCTGAGGATGTGCTAAAAAAGATAAAAGAGGTTATGTATTAAATAGATCAATATGAATATATACCTATTTTCACATATACATACAGATTTATAAAACAAACATTACAGTCGTACAGACAAAAGAATAAAATCGAACTATGGCAATAATAATTTAAAATGGGAGTAACATTGGAAAATAAGAGAGATCTCACATTCAAAACGGTTGATCATTATTATCAGAACAACTGAAAATACATAACATTGAAATAAAGGAAGCGATATTACGTTCCTAGCGGAATGCCCGGGTAACCACAGCGAAACTCGGAAGTACAGCAGACTTGGAAACGACCGTCTGCCAATTGTATTTGAGCCAATCGATGTTCCTTGTAGGACCCTGGTTCTATGCCAAATTTAACCTGACCAAACTTAAGGCGACCTGGAGAACCAGTCCTCAAAATCACGAGTTTGGAGTAGTTTGGGTACGAATTTAGTTTTGACACTGCAGTTTTTTTACTATAATATAATATGTACAATGTATAATATGACATGTACTATACTATAATATGTACTTCAAAGTAAGATTTTACTTCTATTGTAACTAATAATTTGTCCGAAAATAGTAAGATGTCTTTGATTTGAATGTTCAATATAATGCAATTTTATAATAAACTTAATTTTACCGCCCCTTCTTTCATCCCTCCAATAAATGTCAACAGTTTTATAATATTATTTTTGGGTAATATATTTCGAAATAAAAATAAAATTTCGCTCGAAATTTGCCGCCTCTAAATTCTGTATGCTCCTTTGCGCTCCACCTCCCTAGTTCCTGCCCTGGAAGTTATGATTCAGTTATGAAATACTGCCTAGGATTCGTTATGAGAGAAACCTGTCATAGATTAAGCATGTCACGAAATTTTCATAATAATTCATTGAATTAATGAGTCAAACACTAAAAATTATAAAAAAAGAAAGCAGAAACTATTAGCACGTTTAAAAACAAAAGCTTCGCAAAAATATCAGTAAATAACCAAAGTTTCGTCAATTCAACCATTATGAGTACCGAAAAACATTAGACCATCTGTTGAACAGTCTGTTGAGGTGAGATGTGCTATTTCTGGTTAGCATATATATGATATTATGTTTCACAGTCCTGACGATGCCTGAAATGGCGAAACGTTGTCTTGTTTTTCGTTTACTGCCATTTGAGAGACTTAACTCTTTATTTTGGAATCTTTCAACGATAACTAAATAACACAATATTTTTCCATCCAAAAATGAAAAATGAATTACAAGATGCCCAAGGGCAGTGAATAACAAACACATATGATACATTTACGAGAAGATATTGTGATATCGAACGGTTGTGACATTGCAAGGCGCGGGATTCATTTTTGATTATTCAATCAAACATGGAATAGATGGATGACCTTTTGTTTGCAGACCTTCAGCAAACAGATTTTTAAGCAGCTTTATCAACGGTGTCATATTTTACATATACGAAGATGATTTACAGTAACTAAAGTTTTTATTAAATAATAAATTAGAAGTTTACACTAAATTATTTGTATGCAAAAATAGGGTAACGGCTAGAAACAATAAATACATAATACAGCACAACTATAAGGGATATTGGAATCAGTAAGCACTTGGCGAGGACGCACTGTTTTTTGGTCAACGGTCATGCAAAGAGATGATAAATGAAAGAAAAACGAAAAAAAGAACATTGAATTATATATGTTTCACATATAAGTATACATATAAAAGAAAATAAAAAAATAACTTGATAAACAACAATTAACATTTGAACTTAGAATACAAATACAATTCATTTATGAAACTCATTAACTAAAATTGAAACCTGCAAAGTTAACAGAAAATTTTGAAAATCCGATTGACAAACGAGTTGTGTACTTCTGTGCATCACCTTACAGTGTCCGAAGGTATAAAAAAAAGCTATTTTATTTTCTAAAGTGGAATAGAGCAAAAGGTAGGTTAAGGTTTCGATATTTTCAAAATCAAAAATTAATCCTTGGAACCTTGATATTAAACTAGGACAATGAAAAATTATAACTTATAATTATAACAAAATGGAACAAAAGAAAAAAAAAATGAAGATGAGATATATTTTTTTTTTACTTCAGAAAAAAGTAAAAATATCATATCCATTTCCCATGAGTCTTCTAAGCGCCGTGCTTCCCAAAATATGAAACAGTAAATAAAAAAATGAGCAGTGGAAGGTTTACCATTGCTAACATATAACTTAATAATGATATATGTATTGATTGGCAGTACAAATAACGGTGTCTTTTACCCATAAATTACTGTACTTAACATTTAATACATACATAAAATTTTTGTTAATTTCTAAAGAGAAAACCTTATTGCTGACGTATTTCTTTCATTTTTTTAATTTATTTTTTCTCTTGCGGTTAGAATTTTCTAGGGGAATTCCAACAATTTCAGCCTGGTATTCCCTCCCTCCTACCACATCACGTATGGAATTGCGAGTCCAGTCGACCAAACTCGTACGCTGAACACAGGCATAGCTTCCCATAAAACACGGAGCGATTTCCAACCAGCGATGTGTTGGACTTACTGTATTATCTAATCTTCATCGAGCACGTAGGGAAGGACTTGAGCGATAGTCAAGAAGCTTCCGTTAATTCTCGACATTTCGACATGTATCTAGAAGGTAAACGTAACGCATGTATATAAGGGAGTAAAGCATCAAGGGAAAACATTAAATACTGACAGAGTATGATCTGTGTCTAATCAAGTCGGAAGTTCCATAGTTCCATATGTAAAAAAAAAAAAGAGGAAAATAATGTCTGAGTTGAATGTCAAATCGGCGAGATTATAAATAAAGTTTGTTACACAACCATGACTGGACCCATACAACCGGTTTCCCTCCAAATAAAAATAATCTAAAGAGTAATATAATTAATCTGATATAGAATTGGTGCCACCAATGTATATTTTGTCACAATTTATTTTATTTATAACATTATGTTTTTCCATAATTTCGATTTTGTCTTTCATATTACTTAAATGGTATTATAATTTAGTACATATAGTCCGAACTTTGTATTTGGGTGTTCATATGTTTGACAATTTTGTTTAATGCTATCTGTTAATTTAGGAATATAGTTCATTTTACAAATGTTTTTATGGTATAGTTCTACGTTATTTTAGTAACTTGATATTTTGACTATCATCCTTTTTATTATTTTGTTTTACATTTCCATTAAGAATTTTTCTATCGGTTTTGTTATTTTTTCTGTTATCATTATCTAATTTTCCAATGATTTTGTGGTAACTTATCGTTCCTGTCTCCATTATCTAATTGTAATTTATTCCATACTTTAGCATACCATAATTTATTTTACTTTTTTTTTCAGATAAAATGCTTTATCAAAATCATATAAATATATGATTAGAATATCATATATTTCTCTTTTGATTATTTTTAAAAATGGTCCCTCAGTTAATTTAATTACTCAACGGTTTAGATTTTCTGCTATGCCAATTATTTGATGTTTTAGATGATTTGAAAAGTAATTTAATATTCCATTGATGCCTATAAAAATTTATAGTTGACTTCCAAGAAAATTGTTTCTTTACGAAAAAGGGGTTTTGGAAAACTAGGAAATTATTACATTAGCTACCTCTTATACAGGTATTAGAGTACTAAAGATATCAAGTTCCTGTTCCTTTCAACTGTAATTTCTGTTTAAAAATAACAGTCATAAATTCGCTGCTTAATGAGTGGTTCTTGATGCTATGCTGGTTAGCATCCAATTATGTCATTTAACTAACTATTATAACAATTAATTAATTAATTATGATGACTTCAATAATTTTAAATAATTATTAAAACTAATTATAAGTAATTGGTTAAATAATTTAAATTATAGCATATTTCGTTAAACTGACTTGGATTGACTCTTAACATCACTATATGTAATAAACCAGCAGCTATTTGAAAATATATCACTTATGAGTTTAAAGAAAGCTTCGCTCGCCTTTTTAATTTCATTTTTAAAATCAATGTTTATCCAAAATATATATATATATATATATATATATATATATATATATATATATATATATATATATATATATATATATATATTACAATAAAAATAATATTTAAACGGGAAGTACCACCTACCTAATGCCTAAATGGCATTTAATAAATATTTATAACTATCTTATTTTATTCTTGACCGCCACACGAACCATCTCCTTGTTGAAAAATAATTATAAAATTATGTCCAAAATTAGCTGTACCAATTTTAACTGTTGACGAAATTAATTAATGTTCAGCCATTTCTTTTTAGAGCGATCTTAAAGGTATATTGACACATATGCAATAATAACGGTATTCTTCTACGCAGTGAAGTATATTAAGAGAATTTTTTTTTTTTTGAAAACTGGGGTCAGATTTGGTTTTAGAACTTTGAAAAAACCCATATATTCACATTTTTGAATGAATTTAAAAATAAAAATTTTAGGCCTTAGAATTCTACAAATTCTATTAAAGATTTAAATAATCGCTTATAAATCAGCAACACTTAGAACGATTCAAACCAAATTTGAGACACCGGTCAAGAATTTTATTCTACGCGATTTGCTTTAACCGCGATGTTCTTATATGTTTTAAAATCAACGTTTTCCGCATAAAAACTCTAAAAAATACGGTAATCACCTTTTCTTACACAGACCTTCTAAGATAATACGATAGTTTTTTATTTGTATGGAAAGAAGAAATTCTCCTCTTTTAAACGAGTTCAAGAACGTCGATATAGCATAAACTGAAGACGAGTTACAGAGCTTAAATTCCAATCGTAATTTCATGGCTTTCAAAATTTTTAGGACACTCGGAACTGAAATTTTTTTTTTCGATAATTTTTTTAACATTAAGCTGAAAAAAATCAATAAGGCTAGTTTACTTGCTAATTTAAACACACTTTTTAAAATTTATTGAACCAAAAATGAATTAATTTATAATGTTTATATATTCCCTTTAATATACTCTAAAAAAACCATGTCGATATCATTTTTAAAACACGAGATAATAAAATAAAGCATTTTCAGCACGATTTATTTATTTTTTCTAAGCTCCAAGGGGCCATTGGACAAAACGGTAGGATATGGGTCGACTTTTCAATGAAGAATCATCCAAAAAATTTTTATCAAAATCGGCGACGGACAGATCCCCTTGTAAGTCAAAACATGCAATATTTCCCAAGGGTCAACACTGATTGCAGTCACCTAATTGAAGCACACATCACATTCGATAAAAAGAATATCAAATGAACGACCCACGTACAGAATTCAATAACAACACGTGAAAAAAAACAAACATCAATCAGCAGAAACTGATCGATTGTCAAGGGGGGGGGGGTGAAACCAACCCTCTCCCTCACTTTGCCTCAACCCCTTCTCCTCAAAGGTCCTTACAACATTTTTTTTTGTTTAGCGATTATCTAGGTTTTTTTTTTTTTAAATTCTACATTTTCAAACTTTTATTTCGTGAACGTGTTTATATTTTGTGAATTACGATAATATCTGAAACCAATTTCTAAATAGTATCGTTAAAAAAAAATACAAGAAAATAACCTTATAGAAAAATTTTAAATAAAAAAGGTAGTGTTTCCTATGTTGAACGAAATAAGCTTAAATCCTGGCATGGCGCACTGAATTTTCTTTTGATATAAAATTCGGACACACGCGGTCTTAAAATGAGCAACTGAATGTTCTAAATAATGATCCAGAGCCTAAATCAGGCGGTTGGAGTAGATTGATAACCAATTAGTCATATAAAATCTTGTAAGAACGAGAATAAATCATCTCTACAATGGCCTGCCCTATAGGCCTGATAACTTAAAATACCACTACTTGCTCTGTAGAAATCCTTTTTATAAATATTAACGTGGGTGAATGAAGTTGGCAGACCGAGTTAAGATAATATCATAAAATCTATTCGAATGGGGCTTATTGCAGGGATACAGTCATATGCTCAAGCCCCGTCCTTTGAAGTTGGCGTAAAACCTACAATTTATGCCAACCGTGTAATGTATGGCTGTGTGATATTTATTTTATTGTGTAACAACGAAAAACTCCATAAAGTTGGAGCTATGCAGAGTTTATTATTGAATGCTGAAAAGAATTTTAAACCCATAAAATTCAGTCAAATAAAATCTGAACCTTAGAGGGGAAACATTTTATGGCAGATTATTTTTGGAAGATTCAAAATAAAAAGCCTCAAATCTCTCAACGTAGTTAATCACAACCTTTAATCAAAAAACATGAGTTGACAGTAAATTTTTAATTCTGATGATGCCCTATAATGACGAAGCGTTAACATTTTAAATATAATTTGAAAGATTTGAGGGCTTCTAGCCTGTAATCTTAGAATAAATCATTGTTAGACGCTGATTTTTGTACTATTTGACAATTTATTTATGTTTATTGTATTATTGACGATAAGACTTTTCATAATTATTTAAATAAATGCGCTGAATTTCTAAGATGTTCATCAAGTGTTCAGTGGTTTAGTAACTACACAACCGTTATATAACACAGACGAATCGAATTTAGAAAGCGAAACGTCCATATATATATATATATATATATATATATATATATATATATATATATATATATATATATATATATACTCGTATATATAATATGAATGTTAATTAGTTATGTATCTTGTTAAATAAATGAAGATGTGAAACGATCGAATAATAAAAGAAAATTCAATCGGATATAATGCTGCAAAAAAGTTCGATTTTATCAATAAATTGAATTATACTTCTTGCAATATCTTCAGGTCACAGAGGCGACTAGAGAAAGTTTATTTTTCTAATAATATCAATAAAGATTCGTTTTTTTTATTTAATTGGTTCGTATCAAACGATTTTATTAAATTGTTTTTAAAAGGTTTTTTTTTCAGTGCAAAACCCCAGTATTATGAAGCCTATAGTTTGTACTTTGTTCGAAAAATCCCTTGATTAAATAAAAAAAAAAAAATAATGATTAGTAATAATTAAATACAAATGCGAAATGAAATAGCTATTTTATAGAAATCAGTATTAAGAATAACAAATTTGGAAGAGGTACTACCATAATTTTGACAAGAGACTAGATGATTTTAAAAATATGTATAGTAATGTCACTGAATTTTCGTTGATAATTAGAGCTTTTGATGTAATAGATATCGCCCATCTTAAAAAAATATGTAGGTCTAAAAGAACTAAAATGTTACTGCTTAATTATCTAACATTTTATTAATAAATGTTGAAAACTATCATCATATAATATTAATACAAATTACATAACATTGAAATTGAAGCAATCGTTTATTTAGTATACTAAATTTTTATTATATACCTAATCCTTTAGTACGTTTATCATAATTTCTAAAACTATTATACGACATATTTTAATTTTTTTTACTGAATCAAAATAGTTTAAAATTGGAAAAAAAAAATTGAAACAGAAATTTCTAAGAAAATCAACTCAAATAATTACAGAAAGATGTAATGAATTCTTCGAATTAAGAACTAAATAAAGTGATCATTTACCACGTTTTGAAAGGCCCAAGGATAAACTTGTTGGCAGGTAATTATATCATTAATATTCAATTATTAATGAATTTTCATGAATAATTAAATTTTAAAAATATCAGGAATTTTTAAATATCTCGAGTTTAAACGGAATGGGACTGATATCTAATACATGCAATGTGCTAATTAATAACGAGAATTCAATAATATTAATACTTGAATTCTTAAAATCACCAGAATATTTCCTCTTTATACAGATTTATTTAAACATTTTGTATTGATTTATTTATTTTCCTTTCTTTTTTTTTTCTTGTACTTATTTTGATCATTATGTGATCGAAGTTAAAATTTTAACATTAGTTTTATTTTAATTTTTGATTTTATATAAAAGTTTCCTTTTAAGTTATAAAACTGTAAAGGATCACTGGAAAAGAAAAATATGGGATGGATGAGAATGCAATTGAATGATTTAAATAAATAAAAGCGAAAAACAGATGCAGTATAATTTAGTGATGGCGAAAATACTGTATTTTGATAAGTAATTGTAACGAAATGGGAAAAAAAAACAATGTATATATATTATATGTAATTTGACTGATATGCTGTGTGTAGCGAACCAATGTATTTGAAAAGTATTACCCTAGAATAATGATACAATTTGAAAGATGAAGAAGAGCTTAATAACAAAATTTAAAAATAATACATCTGAGAGATATAACAAAATGATTTTTTTTCCTTTAAAATAATCATAGTTGGTATGATAAAATCTGAAATATACAATTAAAATTTTCTTACGTATTTATATATAATACATGTTTCTAATATTTTTAGTCTTCTAGTAATATCTGTTTAGTCCGTTTATGTTTGTCTCTTCTTAGAGTCGCTTTGTTATAGTTTCCTATTTTTTTGGATTTACCGATATGGCAGTATAGTGAAAAAATTAATTTGTTTGTGCGTCTACCGTTTGCTCGATAGTGAAGAGATTAAGATCATCGAGGTTAGCATGGAAGTTATTATTGTGTATCTTGGATAATTATTTATGATTCTCATGCATGTATTTTGCATGACCTCGAATTTTTTGTAATTGGTGTCACAATTATTCATAGTGGCTGAGCATGCCATTACGGGGCGGATCACAGTTTTGTATAAAATTTTTAGCGGATAGTTTAGATTATCTGTTGAAGTAGGGAGACATTTTACTGTTTACATTTTTTATCGTGGAACATTTTTTATTTATGTGGGTTGTGAACGTGAGCGACTTGTCTAGTTCTAATCCAAGATAAGTTTCTGATTTTGCCCAAGGGATATTTCGGCCATCGATGGATATGTGACAGTCTACTGTTGGTCTTCGTTTTGTAAAAAATATTGCTATTGATTTGTTTTTGTCTATTTTAATTTTCGATTTGTCATTATACACTGTAACCTTTTTAAATGTTGCAGATAATAGATTGGCCATGGAATCGATCCGATATGAACTAGTATATAAAGCGTTGTCATCCCCATATAGGGATTTTTCAACAGATGGGAAGCTTGGGAGGCCGGACTATGTAAATATTAAAAAGTGTTGGTGAGAGACATGAACCTTATGGGAATCCTTCTTGTATGGAGTATACTGACGATTTTATATTGTTTATTTTCACTCAAATACATTGAGTATTTATATTTATAATTGGTTATTTATATTTATAATTGCATTGGGTATTTATCGAAATACTTTATTTCCTAAATAAAGTATTTCACACTCCAAGGATTTTCCATAATGTTATGATCAATTCTAATAACAAACCACAGGCGTTGGAAGACGCAAGAGTTTCACGCCTATAAACATAAATAAACAAACTGTTTAAACAATCTCAATTAGGCAGAAAGAATCGTGTTTACTTATTTATTTAATGTTTTTCACCGAGAATCGAAAACAACGATGCAGGGCGAGGCACTTAGTAGTCATGCAGAAGTATTTGCTTCATAAATGCATATAAATAGTTAATTATCATTGATTGTACTTAGGAAAAATTTATTTTATTTGCGCGAACATACTGAAAAAAAATTATAATACACAGCCAAAAAAAAAAAATCGCTTTTAAGGCTGTTTCCCCGCAAGCACGTTCCCCTTTGAGTGACTATTAAAGAACGCCTACAGTAAAAATGGTCTGTTAGGAGATGAAAGACACCGCTGTCCTTCAAAAACGGTCAATACACTTATCCTTCTTTTTTCTTTACCTTTTTTACCCCCTCCCCTCACCTTTTATTTATTACCCTTCAAGAATCCAGGAGTTTCAGTGGTTTTAACTACCACGCCTGATGAAAACCTTGGGGATAAGTTTGATAAATCATTTGAGGAATTCCTTTTCGGGAAAGGCGAAGTATGTTAATATTCAGTAATCAAATTAAAAAAAATTAATAAGATAAGAAAAGTACTAATGTTAAGTAAAAAAAAATTCTTATAATGTAATTCGTAGAAATTATATGATTATAATAAAATGTAAAGAATCCGAAGAGATAACAATTATCCTTCAATTAAAAAACACGTAATTTACGAAATTATTATAAATAATTTTAAAGCCCATTTAAACGAAAATACTAAATATTCAATATTAATTCTTATGTTAAATTAATTGCTTTTTAGAAATATGATATTATTGCAACATAATTATTATATAAATACAAAATTATGCGGTCTAATATGAACTTGCCAGGAAACATCAAAGACACCCCTCCAAGTTAATGAAAAGATTAGTGAAATACATTAAAAAATGCATCAAATATTTCTTAAAATAAAAATGAAAAAATAATTTATATTGAAACTGATATAAAAATATGCAAAATTTAATTTAAAAATTAAATTAAATAAATAATAAAACACAACTTTCTGTGTTACACATCTAAGGAATATCATTTCTCAGTAAACTCAAATCTTTAATTAATCCATAGATTATTTCGTTAATACTACGTTAGATAATCAATTGAAATACGATACTAAATTAACAGTAATGTTATGATCAAAATTCAAACAGTAAATGTGGTTATTATTGTAAATAAAATTAAGAAATAAATTTAAATTTGTATTTATCGATAAAATATTGAAGAACGAGTAAATTCCATCTGTTCTTGCAATTATTTATTTCCATAATTTTTCTAATTATTTTTTATTCATGTTTCTTATATTTTTATTCTTTTTCTCGATTTTAGTCCCGAAGATGGCCAAAACGACAACATGTTTTGGCAACAAAACGTCTGCTTGCAATAAACACATCAGCTAATGTTTTGATTTTAAACAATTATTATACACATAATATTTTGGTTTTATAAAATTACTATACACAGCCAAAAAAATCGCTTCTAAGTTTGTTTCTCCGAAAGACCACTTTGATTGATTCCCTGTCAATCTATACTCCTGATATACTATACAACTAACCATTCATCATCCCTAATTTATTTTATTTTTTTAAATATTTTTTGGGGGGCTTTTTATTTTTATTGTTCCTCTTTTGCATCCATTTCATTAGACATTTCATTGATATAAATCAGTGGTTCACAAAGCACGCCGCAAGGGTATTAACTTAAATTAAATAAATAATTTTAAAAAATGTGTTGTTTTTTTAATTTCAATTCTGTGTTTTTTATGTTTCTATTTTATGTGCTTCTATGGTATAACATTTCATTTAAAAAATGATAATAATAATTATAATAGGGGTACCGTGAATTTTTTTTTTTTATAATTTCAGGACTATTTATTTTATAATTATAAGACCACTGATATGAATGTATAATTTGTTTGACCATTTCTGTGATTAAGTATGACTCGGTTTACATTCCTGATATCTATATAAGCCAAATACCATTGAAAAAAATAATAGTAAATTAACAAACAATAAATAAAATAATAAATAATAAAAATTAATTAATTAAAATAGAAATAATAGAGCTTTGCAAGGGGGAGGTGTGAGAAGAGTTAATTTTATTATTAAGTTTTTCCTGCTTCTTGTAGCTTGAGCTTGGATAAGGATAAGGATTAAACAGGGCAAGCTTAAGATCACTAACGAAGTACCGTTCAAGATAATTAATTTCTTCCCCGAAGAAGACAAGTTTCCTGTAAAAAAAATAACTAAGAATAAAAACCGACGTCACCAGGAAAATATTATGCCTTTTTTACCAGCTTTCACATATACACCGATGCTTGTATGAGCTGTTATTAACGGATACAAGGTACTGAATTCTTCATGTAAGCATCATTTGTGCTTTACTTGTTTCATCCTCTCCCCCTACCGTTCTTCTGATTACGCAATTCTTAATGAGCCGTATTACTCTTCCGAGAAATTTCGCCAGTTATATCTCGAATAAACAACGATTCACTATCGTTCTCGGAAGCCACGACCGCTGTTTTGAATATTCAGTTTTTTTTTTGTTTTTTTCCCCCGATGTGTTATTTTCAAGACGTTAAAAAAATAAATAATATATTCTCCAACCAAGACAATTTACGTAAAAAATTACTTTGTAAACTGCAATTATGCATATTGTTACATATAACAGATTAAATATTAAGAAGCCTGAAGAAAAACGTTCTGAAGAATTGTAATATTAAAATTTAAAATAAGTCTATTATTGTAAAATATAAATATTTTCTTTTTACCATCTTCATTTCGTTAATTAACATAAATTGCTATAAAGAAGCTAAATTTTTAATTAAAAAGTCAATGCATTGCTATAAGTTATGTACATTTGAGCGATAGCATTTATTATTTAGGAGAATCTTGGTTGGGGTGCGGTCAATGAAGAAACACATAAATAAGAAAAAACTTATTATAATGTGTGCCGACGTTTCGGCCTAAGTTTTAGGCCATCATCAGGGCAGATAAGCGTAGAGTCATGCGCCAACTCCAATTCCAAAAATTTATAATTATCATGTGTAATTAATCAGTGGCGTAGGCAGGGGAGATCAAGGGGTTATATCCCTCCCCCGAAATTTTTTAAAATATATGATTTCCATAAGTTTTGCATTTTTAATACAATTTTCATTCTTATCCTTAAAGCTTACCCCCTAATTTGGCGATTATATTCACTTAAGTGATTATTTGTCTTATTCTTATTAAATACTCTCTCCTCCCCCGACAAATTAAAAACCTGATATTGACAATCTTAAAATCTGATCTTTGATGGTTTCAATGAAAGCTTATTGATACTAACTGAGCCCTAAATTCCGTTTCACTGTTAAATATCTAGAACTGAGAGACGTGTGTGGGTTGGGGACAGGGATATAGGTACCATATTTTTGCTTATGACCACTTTTCTGGTCCATCCCCCCCTTTTCCATGAATTACTGGCCTTACCATATTTATGATTTAATTAAATGACTAATATTAGGAGAGCGCGGTGGACCTTGGAAATTTTAAAGCTGTTTTTCCAGAAACTGTCAACTTTGAGCCAAGAGAATGTGCAATTGCGATATTTCCCAACATATTTGACCTTATTCCCATTAAACACGTGTAATGAAAAATAAGGGAGAAAAAGAAAAGGAAACATCTAGACTATTCTATGCATACAATTAATAAATATAAATACATAGATATATCTCTATTTAAATACATAAATATTATCTATATATATAGGCTTATTATATGGAGCTTCCAGTGCGTAGTGTTATATATATATTTTTTAAGTTATATATTTTCCATTAAATAAATAAGGATGAATTTGTTGGAGAAGACATTTTTTAAAAGTTTTTACTGTGAATCATTACTGCAATTCTTGTACACAATTTCTGAGAAATAAAAAATTAAAATAAACAATTTTATTATTGGAATAAGATAATTTGAATTAGTCAAGTTTACTACGTTAAACGGGAATTAAACAGATCGTTGGTTTCCGGCTTAACACGCTAAGCGGTAATTTGGGAGGGTGGCGACTGGAACCCACAGGCCTGGCGAAGGACAAACAAAAGATGGCCATGATTTACAGGAACAGATATTGCACCCATCCACGGGGCTCTCCTAATATTAGTCATTTAATTAAATCATAAATATGTTAAGGCCAGTAATTCATGGGAAAGGGGGGGGGGGATGGACTCAAAGCGGCCAAAAGCAAAAATATTGTACCCTGTATCCCAGCCCCCAACCTACACACGTCTCTCAGCTCTAGATATTTAACATTGAAACGGAATTTATGGCAGAGTTAGTACCACCAGTAAGCTTTCATTAAAACGTTCACAGAGAAGATTTTGCAGGACAATTGTAGGTTTTTAATTTTTCGGTGGAGAGGGGGGATTTAATAAGAAGAAGACAAGTAATGACTTAAGTGAATATAATCGTCAAATTAAGCGTAAGTTTTAAGGATAAGAATGAAAATTAGATTAAAAATTATTATTGAAAATACAAAACTTATTACAATCATATCTTTTAAAAAAATTCGGGGGAGGGATAGATCCCCCTGCCTACGCCACTGATTAAATACACATGATAGTTATAAATTTTTGGAATTGGAGTTGGCGCATGACTCAACGCCTATCTGCCCTGATGGCCTAAAACTTAGGCCGAAACGTCGGCACACATTAAAATAAGTTTTTGTTATTTGTGTGTTTCCTTATTGACCGCACCCCCAACCAAGATTCTCCTGAATTTATGATAGGAATGCATTGGCTTTTAAATTAACAATTTGGCTTCTCTCTAGCAATTTATGTTAATTAATGAAATGAAGATGGTAAAAAGAATATATTTACATTTGTAATAGTTTATAATAATGAACTTTTTTAAATTGTAATATTACAATTCTTCAGAACGTTTTTCTTCAGGCTTCTTTTTTGACCTTATCGTTTGGGCCTTTGCCTGTTTCTCCTCTTCTCACCGCACACCGCAACCTCTACTTCATTTTTGTCCATTTATTTGTTTCGTTCTTCTAACTTCTCTTCTCTTTTATTTGAAAATGTTAACTTTGCAAAATAAATAGACTTTTCTTTTCTTTATGTTTATACTTAACTTCTTAGTTTCCATACGATTTGGAGATAATCCTGTGCTGTCTAACACATCCTTTCTTATATAACTAAAGGTTTTTGATTATATGCTTATTTCTAATAGATTTACAAAAGAAGAAAAAGTTAGGTATAAATTAATTATATTATATTTGAAAATTATTGTTTCATAAAATGTTTGAATCCTTAGAACTGGGTACATATTTGAGCTGTAATCTTGTCTTGCAGTACTTTTTAACATGAAACTCTCCAAAAAGTATTAGCGCGCGATAAATTAGTCGACGTTCACACGTACCTTGGTAATTTACAATAATTCATAATGGCGTCATCTTCAGAGAGTCGCGACGCGTCACGCAGTGGTGCCAAAATAACGTTTTTGGAAAAAAAAAACTATCGATGACCACGGATACTTAAAGGGAATTTTATGCTGAATAAATAAGTTGCTATAAACATGGGATCGGAAATCAAGCCTTCACTGAGTTTTGGCCAATAAAAAAAACACATTTGGTTAAAAAAAAAAGGTCAATAATAATGAGCATAGGCTACTTAAAGAAAACAAACAAATATTTCTATTAAGTATACAGAGATAAAATTATGAAAAGAAAACCTACGACACTATTAAAAAATAAAATCACTATTAACAAATCCACTATTTACAAACATTATTTAAAACGAAGATAATATAAATCAAATTAGTTTACAAAATAAAAACTATTACATTATCAAGCATTTAACTTCTTCTTTTAGATCCTTGACAGCCACCAGCTATTAAAACGGGCGCCGTGTGCCACCATATATTCTTTAATTTTTTGTATTAATCCTTCGTATATAAATATTAATATTAATCTATTTGTAAATCAATATTAATTAATATTATTTATATGTTACGGCCCTGGTAGTCAACGTGTTAGAAGAATTTTCTTGTTGGGTTATAGTGTTAAGACGTTATGACAGTATAAGATGACCCCATGGTCATATTTAAAACGTCCTTATTTGGGGCGTTCGAGAATTCTGGTGTGGCGCGTCCTGTAATATCTGTTGCGGGACTCCTGAGCCTCCTCTGAAAGAGTACAGAGAGTACAGAGTACCGCTATACTCTATACGTTTTCTGCATCATGGAATAATATTTTGTGTACAGTTGCATAGGAAGATTGTACCACGAATAAATAGCAATCAGCACGAAATTTTTCTGGTGATTTTCGTCCACATTGCTCCAATGGCTTGGTAGGCCTCCCTCCATGATCAGAACCTCATTATCGACATCCGATACTTGAACTATAAATAGTCAGTGATTTTTAAAGTGTCCACTACACAAGCTTAACCTTTTGAGTGTAGTGGGACTTGAATATCTAACCTATTTCATTAACGATTTTAGTAGTAAAATTATCCTCCAGTTCGCAATTAACTTTCAACGGTAACACCAGGAAAAACAAATTCTCCAAATCCGCATATGGAATTTTTGAACTCTCCATCTCTCTTGCGAAACAAGATAATAACTTAATATAAATGTGTACACGGAACGAAACATTCGCCGACAGATTGGAAATCCTCAACCAAGCCAGAAATTTCATTTAAATAAACCAATAAAGATGAAATAAACAAATTCAATCAATACTTGTTGTTTTTTCCTCATTCACCTGTACTGCATATATCAACTTTAATATGGCGTAGAAACCAAAGATGGTAAATATATTTATAGATTAGCGTGATAAGTATTAAACCTATCAGAAAATAAAAACTATAGACCGTAGGAAGGTTGAACTTTTTTTTTGTAGCCAACATTAATCTGAAATTTAGTTCCTTGTAGTTAATGCCATATTTTGACGTGATGTTCCGATAGAGGTATTTATAAATTTGAAATCCAGCAATTTCAAGAATTTTATCACCAAAAATAAAGGAATAAGAAAGAAACGAAATTAACAGAGAGAATCCTTATTTTCGTAACTATGAAAAATAACCAACTATTGTATATAATTATAGCTAATTATAGATTTTTTTTCTTCCTCTAAATTACTTAGTACCTTTATTCTACAGCTTATCAACTATAATATAAAGTATTATTTTTGGATTTTTATAATTTATAAAAGAACTTCAATTTTCGTCATGAATGCCAATTTCGTTATGCAATGATTAATATCATAGAACGAAATTTGGCGAATTGGACTTGGCGGACTCCCTCCTAGTAGACCCGGGCTAAATTTATTTGAAATAATGTTTGAGAAATAAATCGCTGGATTACCTAAACAAATTATTTTGGAAATCATTTATTTTATCATTTTACTTGAATCTTATTCGTTAAATGGCCATTTCGGGAAATAAGTTATGACAACAAGAAATTCATCTGTAGACATTTTAGTACGTGAAGAGAACAAATAGAACTAAAGTTAAGTCAGTTATCCGAAAACAGATTACCCAGCTTCAAAATTATTTTACAAATGAAATCAATAATTTTTTTCCCCATAGATAATCACACGGAATTTCTATTTTTCCGACAAAAAAATATGTTCTAAATCGGCTTTAAAGAGCGTTTCTAATTATGGATATCTCTTGGCCCTCTTTGATTAATGGGTTGGATGCTACACTGATTTTTCTTGCAAATTATTAGGAAAGTCGGATGTTATATAAACGTGTGCGAGTGAAACCTTATGGCAATTAGCTACGAAATCTAGTTCACCTTTCTGTGTCGAACCTTTGGTAATTATAACATTATTAATTATTACAACAGTATTATAACCTTTTTCACAGATTATTCCTCTCGTAATTATTTAAATATTAAATTGATTGACAAAATCAGGACCTCAGAAAGTTCCACTACATTTTGAGCATCAGTCGTCCATTATTTGATTACATTTAGTATGAGGACACTATTTGCAATTTAATAACAGATCCTGGATGAATGGAACTCTATATATGATATTCCAATATATTTTTTTCAATTTACTGATCGGATATCATTTCACACTAAATCTCTTGGTTGAGGATACTATCTTAATTGAACACGGGCCAACTTGGTTCATGGAAATCAATTTATTAATTTAGCTAACAAGAAAGGATCGTTATTATAGTTGATGATCACCTGAAAAAAAGATGAATCAATGAATGAATGAATCGGAGAATCTCGACCGATAAACAAAGCAGAATCGCGTGACCGGCATCTGGCAAATATACATGAAATATATAATTGGAAGATCATGCATCATCAGGACAGATAGCAGATCTCATATCAACATTAAAAAAAAAAGGCTCATCAACTATACTAAAACGGAACTTGAAATAATCGTGCTATGTTGCTGGGCTGAATAAATAACTAGTGGCCAGACCGCCGAGACGTAGAAGGGAGGATTTTTTCAAGTATGATACATTTAGAAGGAGATTACTCAAATAGTAGTGAGGGCGCTGCAAGAGTAAAAAAGTACCCATACTACGTAGAGGAGACTGGGGTACAGTGGCCATTGACATGCATTCGCTGGAAACTACTCCAATCTGGTGGCGTAGTTCCAAACTAAATCATAGATAAGCTATTAGTATTCTGTCAATGTGTCAGTGATCAGTTCGCTAAATTGTTTGAGTTACAACAGGTTTTCTAATTTTGCCAATATTCATATAAGATAAGTAAGTGTTTAGTCTTATTATTTTGTCATTATTTACCAATTTTCAAATTGGGATAGCTGAGAACTCTAAACATTAAAATAATACACCATATTATGAATTAGAGTGTTCGCCCTCGAACGTAGTTGTGATTTAATGAACTGGTGTATGACGGGGCAAAGTGGCCAGTGTCTCCGATAGCTGCTAAAATTGAATTCTTAAATTATCTTAACATATTATTTTAACTGAAAAGATTTTATTTAGTTTTAAATATTTAAGGAAACAAAAGAATTGCTTGAAACCAGTCTTATTTTTAAAAATTTGACAATTATAATAATTAAATAAATTTTATAAAAGCTGTTAAAAGGATTTTAATTTTAGCCGAGTTATTCATTTGTATTATTATTCCATTAAGAATAATCAATTGTAAAATACATTGCAATCTCACACATTTGTATATATACTAATAGCAGGCACTGACCACTTTATCCAATTAGGTAAACTATGTAGGCCTGATTTTTTTTATTAATTACAAATATATAGTGAGGTATTTTATAATATGTGGATTCAAAATGTACATGCGGCAAGCTTCTATCAATAACCATTAATTAGGGATTGATAAACTATTTGCCACTTCTATAAATTTGTTTTATTGAAAATTAGTTTCGAATGTTATACATTTATCCTCAGTTCTAAAAACACACAAAAAATTCAAAAATAAGCAATTCAAAATATAGTTAGGTATTATTATACATATTAAATTAGATTAATATAAATCACTATTATAAAACATTTATGAATTATGAATTTAATTAAGACAAGAAATCAAATACATATTGGTACTCACCAAGGTTTAAATGGATTATATCAAACAGAAAAGTTTGTACTGGTTTCTTCTCGCATTGAACTAACAATGAACGAAAGGTAGGTAGCATGTTCTCAGGTAAACGGTTTAAGGGTCAGGGTTTTTCCAGTAATGCCGGTGAGTAATTGTTTTTTTCTGTTATAGATGGGAATAAATTTAAGATTGGACCATTGGAGATATTTATTTGGTCATTTAAGCAAAAATCTGGATTGGATTTGAAGGATTTTATTATCAAGTGCTTCATAAATATTTAATTTGAGGCTGTTTTCAACGTGATGTATTAATTTAACTCCTGAGTCTTTGATGAATTTATGACTTTTTTTCATTTAAATGAATTGCAAAGTTGGAATTATCTGTTTAAAAAAAAAATTATAGAAGTGGCAAATAATTTATCAATCTCTAATTAGATTGATCCTTCTATACAATCATGCGGATGTCAACTACTTTACCCCATCTTTCCCTACGCCTGAAAGTTACCTTCAGGGCACAAATCAAAAATATTTTTTTGAAGCGCTTTTCAACTTGAGACTTGCAATTTTGAGCTTTGCTGGTATTGTTAGGCGTGAAAGACAAGAGCTTCTGCCTGAAGAAGCAGAAGTTTCGTTAGTGCGTAGCAGCATTCATCAGCCAGCTCATCAGTAGATAAGATCCCTAGTTCATCTTTCATTCTCGCCACAGTGAACAGCGCTAGAAATCAAGCAGGTGTCGCATTGCCTCTAACATCTCTAACAATTCAGAACTGTCAACTTAATCTGACTTGGTGTTTTAGGTCCATTTTCCAATAAAAACTTTAGATGATAATAGAAAAAATGATATTTCGAAATAATGAACAAAGATAATTTATTCGTTATTCGAAATAAAATTAGCACAATCAAAACTGCTACCATCTAAAAATAAATAAAAATTTAAGCTAAACCATTCGCAGTTCAGTTTTTTTTTTTTCAATTATTCAACATCACTAAAACAAACGTATACACAATGAAAAAACAATTATAATAATGTACGGCAATAAAACATGAAACACTATTAGTAGGATAAATTAGTAAAATGCACAAACACAAATAAAAACAAACAGTTATTGACACAAAAAATTCAAACAATTAGTGAAAACTACACGAGTGACTATATTTTTTAGTATACTAACGATCAATTGGCTCACATCCCTGAAAACATTTGAAAACGATGAATTATTTTTTTTTTTTTTAAATTCCAAATTCAAGAAAAAATTGATTTCCTCAAGCAATCTGTAAGTAATTCAATTCCATTTTGACAGAATCTATACAATTACCAATATGTATTTGAATTGTATGCATTAACCCAGATCGGCAGTTTTAAATAAGGAGCTAGAATTATTTATCCAAAATAAGAATGTATACTTTAGGTGGGTCCGCATCTTTGCAACTCAAATAGTAAAATTTTTTATCTCATAAGCTATAATGAAAGTCTTTGGAAAAAGCGCTTTAAAAATTTCTATTAGTTAACCAAAAAAATATAGAGACGATAAAATCAGCGTTTCATTATCAGATATGAATATGCACCTATTTGTTCGAGCACATTCTGGCTTGCGCTTCAACATTATTTTTTTTAAGCTCGCGAAAAAGTTATAATATTCATGTAGGACGATCAGGATTATTCATATTTGTAAGTTGAACAAATCAAATCGTAATTAAAAAAACATCTAAATGGAGAAGAATTCTTATATCTTTTGTCTTAATGGAATTGTACTTCGAAATTTTTAACTTGAAGTGGGATTTTTTAAAAAATATTATTTATTATTGTATTTTTTTAGATTTATTTATTTTATTTTTCAGGGCACTGAACCAGCTAATGACACATCATTCTCACATATGTATTTACCCGTGGTTGGGGAAGTGTGCCATCCGATCCATCAAGTATCAAGGTTCGAACATAACTGTTCCCTTCCTATACAGAAGCAATACCCTCTCGGAGTTTCTCATTCCCTCTGCAACAGCAAGATCCTATTAAGTAAACATGTTTATCAATATAAATAAACTATTTATTAATCTTTTTTTACAGTTGCCTTTTATCAATAAAAGATCAGTTGTTTAGATATTATTGATGATATCAAGACAAAGCCTCGAGTATCTCAAATAGCAGTAAATAACTAATCAGTCAGCATTTCGACAGATCAGGCATCATCCGAAAAAACATTAGATCACGTTAATGAAGACCAATAGCACATCTCATTTCAATAGCCTAAAAAAAGACCAACCAAATAGAGATAGTACATCACTCCTAAACAGTTCAACATGTACTATTACTATAGTATCAGTACTCTCATACTAAAGTACTATCATATCTATAGTACTATATTATTA
Source organism: Rhaphigaster nebulosa (assembly GCA_948150685.1). Taxonomy (NCBI): domain Eukaryota; kingdom Metazoa; phylum Arthropoda; class Insecta; order Hemiptera; family Pentatomidae; genus Rhaphigaster; species Rhaphigaster nebulosa. The sequence goes on from OX411307.1 coordinate 108,264,408, forward strand.
CTATAGTATCAGCAGCATTAGTACTATTATTATTTTGTCTTTTGTGGGTTGTTAAAGTGGGATGTACTGTCTCTGATCTGCCTTAATGTGATGTTAATGTTTTTCTCAGTTCTGATGATGGCGAAACGACTCGTTAGTTATTTACTGATATGCCAGACGTAAGGCCTTATTTTGGAATATTCCAATAATTACTTATATTTTTTATTATTTAAACAAAAGGCTTAAGAATGGTTTCTTATTCCAGATTATCAAACTAATAGTACATTTTTTGCAAAATAACTCAAGAATAAGCAATCATTTTGAATACAAAAAAATAAAATAATTTTTATTTACTAATATAAATAATACGAGCAACAAACAAATAAAAATATTTTTTTAATTCTGCAATCAAATCAATAAAAAGAATCTCATATATATTATAAACTAACAAATCTTAAAAAATCAAATAACAATTGATAGGAGAATAAAAAACAAAACAAAGATGACGAAATGATTCACCAATACAGATCCACACGAAGGAAACAATTAGTTCATAAACAGAAGAATATTAATTTTTAAAAAATTGGATGTACTTTCAATTGCCTTTTAACTTCACCTATTATTCATGTTAATTTTATTTATAAACATATATTTTTAATTTTAATTTACAACCGCTAAATTTTAATGAATTCTGTAGTAAATGTCAATAAGAATATCATTTCAAAAAATTTCAATAAACGTTTCATAATTTCGAAATATAGTTTTTATTTAAATTACAACAATTTCCATCGAATATCGTTCAGTATTTACAAAAAAATCGAATTCGAAATTTTTAGGACTGCAATGTATGCAGGATTCCTATAACGGAAGTTGGAGTTCCAGGAGGAAATGTCCGTAATCGAGGGAGGAATAGTCTATCAAAAAAGTTAGATACCTACAACAATACAAATACCTAGTATATTTTTTGTCTTGTTTTTTTTATCTCGTAACTTAGATTTGAAAAAAAAATAAAAAATTCAAAAGTGGGCTGGCTACTACTGCAAACAGAGTGTTTCTTGTTTTTAATGTTTTTTTTTTTTATTGTTTGCCCAACAATCTTACTTTTTGTGTATTGATAGTGTAGCGGTCAAGAATAAAATAAAATAGTAACTATTTATTCAATGCCGACGTTTCGACCTACGTTTTAGGTCTTCATTAGAGCTCTACAACCTATGAGGAATAGGATAAAGTTTGTTTATTTGTTTATCGTATTCTTCATAGGTTGTAGAACCCTGATGAAGACCTAAAATGTGTGTCGAAACGTATGCACTAAATAAATAGTTACTACTATTTTATTCTATTCTTGACCGCCGCCCGGACATTCTCCTTCATTAATTTTACTTTTTGTTTAATTTTTTAAAAGAGATGGAGGTGGTTATTACGATGCGGTAAATGGGAAGACGTTGTAGTATTTGATTCTACTTCGTTTTCTAATTACCGCAATGTTATAACCACCTCCACCCTTTAAAAAAATAAATAAAAAGTAAAATTCATCATAGTGATTCCAAAAATAGTGACGTTGAGAAATGCTCAGTTACTGTAGAGGAATTTGGACTGTTTTGGGGAAAAACCTTTAAAAATCACATCTCGAAAACTGATTGAGATAAGAAGGTGCTGTTGGCGGCACTGAACTACATTTTTGATAGATTATCCCTCCCCAATTAGTGACATTTCCTCATGGGACGCCCTGCATATTTTCATATATAGGTAAGGGAAAGTAAAAATAGATATTAGGTGATGTTGTTTGTGATTAAACCATAAAAATTCTAGAAAAAAAATATTTTTACAAAAATACTTCGTATGATTATATATATATATATATATATATATATATATATATATATATATATATATATATATATATATATATATATATATATATATATTCATTTTGCAAGATAACAAATATTTACAATAACGATAGCAAATTTAGATCGAATTCATTCCTGTAGTTCGTTTAAGAAATTAAATAAGAATTTCATTATTATTGTTTATTAAAGTGGTCACTGTGCAGTAATATTTTATTTAAGTTTAATTGTATTTTTTAATCTAATTTGAAAAAATCATAAAGATGCACCAAATATAGCAGAAAATTAATAGTAATTAATTAGCGTGGAATGGAGTTTTTATTGAATAATCTCAGTACAGCGATCTTAATCTAAATGTAAAAATTCGAACCGTCTTAATGTTATAAAAAACGAACGAAACATTTTTAATTTATTTCAATATATTCTCCGTTTTTATTTCATCCATTTTTGTTTCAAAAGTTCCTATAGTGTTCTTAGATGAGTTTTCGAGACGGGAAGCCTTGGTTCATTAGGTCAATATTAGTGCTATTTTTGACTTTGTGCGCGGTCAATTATGAAACTGTGTTATTTTAAAATCCTCTTGAAGTGAAAGCTTCAAGAGTACAGTAATTTTTCTCTTATCATGCCTCTCGAATACTATTTTTAAATTCAAAAATATATAACACAACACAAAAACTTTAAAAAATCCAACAATTATGCTCTGAATCAGATTGAGAAAAACCCAGCACGACAGTCTGGTATCAGAAAAAATGTAAGAAAATAATACTTATATTTTTTATACATATTTTTTTTTATGATGTTGCTGTCAAACATGTGAAATGTCAATTTTAAATAAATACGCAAATAACAAAAAACATACGTCCGCATTACCTACCGACTATTTTAATTTATTCTCTATTTTTTAAAATATACTTTCAATTTTAAAAATTTACAAAATTCAAAGAATTAAGGTCAACAACTTTACTAAATAAGGCTTATTGGAAAGTTTTTATTGAGCATTTCATTTTTTCCACATAGCAGTAACGCTATAATGGAGGCATATATTTCAACGCGTACCACGACACAAGGCATATTAAAGTAATATATTAATTAACAAAATTACATAATTAGATATTACATAGTTTATTGAACATTTTTTTTTTTTTTTTTTTTTTAAAGAACTTAAAAACCACTCAATTAATTTTCATTGTATTCACTTCTTTTGTTACGAAAAAACAACATACCCATAGTTTGAGTAAAACAAAAACAAAAAAAAAATCGCAAGTAGGAATTATAAAGTTTCATATAGATTTAAAGGTTATTCAACGTTATTTTGACACTGATAAGTAAGTGTTGCATCACTTAATATTTAAGGTTATTCATTACTTAATATTTAAGGTTATTCATTATTTAAATTTATATAAAACTGTAAGACCTTGGGGAGAAAGGTCTAGAGAGAAGAAAGGGTAGAGTAGTAGTTGAGAACGGAGGCGGCACGTGAATGTTAGTGCGGCTCCCATGTGCTTTGTGCGGCCTTCATAAAAGATAGTAGCTCACGTAATAATTAACATTTAATTATATAAATTAATTATTACCATAGCTAGCTTTTATGAAGGCCGCAGAAAACACAGCCACCTTGGAAGGGGTCCCCAGACTTTATGTCACTGCATACTACTTCCACTTTTCAGATAACTGGGCGTACAACCTCATCTTATGATTTTGAGTATTAAAAAATTCTCCATAAAAAAATAAAACTGATAAACAAAAGTTTATTTGTTACACAATACACTGCATTTGCTTACAAAAATAAAGTTAAAAAATGAAACGCTAATCAATTTTAACATAATAACAGCAACAGTAAGATTCGCATAACAACATAAAAACTTCGGCAAATAAAAGTGTATCCATCAAAAGTAAGAAATTTCGAAGAAAAGTATCAATTTTTTTCAGTTGGAAGTATGCTGCTTATTTACGATCATCAATGTTAGGTGGAGCTCAACTTGATTCTTCAAAGTCATCTTCAATACTGAGTGCTTTCGCCTTAACTATAGTAACCATCCTGAATTATTTTTATTAAATGAATCGCTTCATGCTAAAACGGCTTTTGTCTAACTACTTTCATAGTGACAAAACCCCTTTTAGCATGAAGCGATTCAATTGTAGATCGTGTTTATCATTGTTATAGTTGATACGTTCAATAATTATTTTTAATAATTCATAGAACGTGTTTAAAAAAAATGACTTTATTCACGGCTTTTGCTTGCTTGTCACGTACCACCGGTGATACGCGTACAACGGTCTGGGAACCCCTGGTCCAGAGAGTAGAGTGGTTGCTTCCTAAGCTGGTCGACTCCTGGCACACAAAGAGAGAGAGAAACACTTTATTATCCAAGAGGTGCTGCCCAACTGCATTGTGTAGCTTTACACACAGCATACTAATATCATCATATTGACAATTTGTACAGCTTATAAATACATAGGACGATTAAGACATTCATAATAAATAATAAAAGTATATATATATATATACACACACACAGGTATTTATTTTTTCCTAGCGGTTTTCATACAATTTTTGTTTAAATATTAACCCTTACAAACCTATTACATCACTATATATTTTTAAAAGGTATAAATTAAAGACTCTCTAATCTATAAAAAATGTATGCTTATAATAGATGAATAAAATATAGAAATAAAAAAACATACATGTCCAACCATTTAACCTTTCATAACCCTTGCACTTCATTGGATACCATGCAATTGGTGGTGGATGATTTCCAGGGAGTCAATAATTATATTTTTGGCCAGTCTTGCTACGACCTTAATATCGACACCAAGATCCTCCATGAAGCTCCTTGTTGTACTTTGTATAGTTCCGTGGGCTCCAAACCAAAGGCCTCTCACGTTGAAGTCTCTTTCTCCGAAGCTCTCGCGGAACATTTCCTTAAGGAAAGGTATACACTTATCATAAATTTCTTTCTTTTCTCTATCCACTCTATTTGCCTTCTCTAACCTGCCCGTTGACACCTGGGACTCCACACAGGGGTGCATAATTGATGTTCAGTTTCAGGGCATTAGACCATTCGGAACCCGAAAGTATTTGCTTCTCAAAAATGTATCTGTTCGCTTTCGAGGTCTCTTTTAAAATGGCGAACACCAATGCCACCTGCAATTGTTCCTTTCTTCAAACGAACCTTCTCGTAGCTACTGTCGTAGAGCTCTCATATTCCAATTTCCCTATCTCAGCCGAAGAATCGAACGCAGATTGGAACAGGGCATTCGGCACATTTGACAATCGCTGGGAAATAGACCAGTGTTGTAGAGGAGCCTCCCATTGGCAGCGGATCAATTCTAGTTCTCGATACCTCCTCGGAGCGTACAACATCGCCGTTGAGGTGTTCGCAGAGAGTCTAATAATGGCCTTTACACTCCTGCGAATGATGGTGTCAATTCTTTCTAATATATTCGGACGTAGCTTTATGAGGGGCGCTGTTTGGAGAGGGTAAGTAAGACCCGGGAACAGATATTGGTTTACAATGTTAAGATTTTGCTCAGGCTTAAGCCAGCAAGAGGCTACGTCCGCATTACCTACCGACTATTTTAATTTATTCTCTATTTTTTAAAATATACTTTCAATTTTAAAAATTTACAAAATTCAAAGAATTAAGGTCAACAACTTTACTAAATAAGGCTTATTGGAAAGTTTTTATTGAGCATTTCATTTTTTCCACATAGCAGTAACCCTATAATGGAGGCATATATTTCTACGCGTACCACGACACAAGGCATATTAAAGTAATATATTAATTAACAAAATTACATAATTAGATATTACATAGTTTATTGAACATTTTTTTTTTTTTTTTTTTTTTAAAGAACTTAAAAACCACTCAATTAATTTTCATTGTATTCACTTCTTTTGTTACGAAAAAACATTGGTTTAAAGATATTGGTTTACAATGTTAAGATTTTACTCAGGCTTAAGCCAGCAAGAGGCTACGATCTTATTTCAGTTTTCGTTTAGCTTTGTCACCGAATCTTCGTTGAACTGTAGCTCTCCCGAGAATGAGCATCCTATATACTTAATGGTATCTCCATGTTTCAATGTTTGGATGCCATCTCCATTCTCAAGGGAGAGCGTCTTTGTTTATAGCTCTCCTTTATTCATGACGATGCCCACACTTTTCCGAGGATTTATAGCCAAGCCAATCTCCAAAAATGTCCTCTGGATGCTGCCAATCACTCTTTCTGCAGCACCCTTTTCTAGTGCTAAGACAGCATGATCATCCGCGAACCCTGCGAGGACCACAGTTTCTTGGTCACTTCTTCTTATCTTGTATCCAAATTTTCTGGAGAAGTCTTCGTCGTACAGGTCACGGTATAGATGGTCAATGGCCAGGTTGAATAGAGAAGATGACAAGGAGCCGCCTTGGTGCACTCCACGCAGCACTTTGATTTGGCTAGTTGAGTGGGCACCGATACTAATTCTAATTTTATTTGTACAAAGGAGAGCGGATATTATGTTTTTTAGATCCGGTGACAGACCTCTCGCTTCAAGTGAGCTTACAATATGACTATGGCCAACATTGTCAAAGGCACCAACAGCGTCAAGAAAAATCACCGCGCAATCGCTTTTCTTATATCCTGCATATTTTAAAATAGCGTCGATAATTCTTGCGTTGACGTGTGTTTGCGGTAGGCCTCTTATAAAACCCCTTTGATTCTTGTGAATCAACGGGATTCTTGTGATGCAAGTAAAAGAAAATTAGTGGGCTTTACGAGAGAGAGGACTTTGTTTTAATGGACGCTTCAGGACCCACACGACTATAAACTCAGTGCAAGGCATTGGCCAAGTGATAGTGCATATAGTTGGATCGCACCCCAAAGCGTTTTGTTATTTATTAAAACGAGTGTGTTGTTAGAACCCAGAAATTAACATTACTGATTAACATTAGTTCTAGGATGGTGAACGAAATTGATATCTCGGCAAAATCCCAGAGAAGTAATAAACTTAGAGAAAGTGGAGGTTTGGCCTAGTTGATAATAAAGACAAGATAAAATCATAAGAGTGTCTTTGGTAAAACGATGCTACGTAGTTGCACAGTACTATTTCCAGCGGGTAAACTGTTTTATTTATCTTTGGATGGATCCCGAAAATCCCGAAAAGATAAGTCGGGGGATCGCAGTTGCTAACAGGTTTTTTTTTGAGTTAAGAAGTACGATTCTGAAAAAAAAATTAAATAAATAAAATTTAAATAAAGAGAGAATTTATATGATCTGCATTCGTCCTGTACTTCAGAAACATGTACTTTCACAGATAATTGAAAATCGCCAACGCAATTTCCAGATCATTCTGAGAAAAAAAAAAAATAGACCGCTCACTTTTGATGGTATGATAGATAAGTGCGTGATGCTTTTGGTGATGAGTATGTAGTCAAATCTATCAAAATTGGAAGACTACGATAGAGTTAGTGCAAGGATAGGATGTCTGGTACAGAGAAAAAAAAAATGGTAGAAAACAAAAACCAACGACTGCACAAGACGAATTGAACGGTCAAAAACAAGTTGATAGGATGGAGTGTGAGTAAATGCAAGTAAAACCCGGCTACAACTTATAGAGTTTTTCGACATCTAATAACTTATACCTACAAAACCGATGTGGAAAAACAACGGATTACAAATGCAGTTAGAGAAAAAACAATAATTTTTTTTGTTCGGAATAAATAAGTAATGCTACACGGAGAACACGGAGACTGACATCTCGGACCGTATTTCCTTTGTAAATACATTATCTAATTTAGAATTGTTATATTTTGCCGCTCATTCCCAGTAGTAGACTTCCTGTAAACAACTTAAATATATACACACACGCACGAATATTTATAAATAGAGGGAAATAATTATATAGACGGAGAAATATAGATATATGATCGGTTAAAAAAAAAAAAAAAATACAATTAATAATTAGAGTTCGATATAGGAATGATGGGCGGTAAGGAAATGACAATGAAGGGTGGAATAGCCTTCCCCCAACATCTCTCCGTTCTTACTGAATTCAAGGAAAACGAGCTAGTTCTTTATCACGATTCCCTAATTCAGTAAACGAAGCTATCCATCGAGCTTCGGATGGGGAAGATCGCGATTCAGTAAAACGTGATACCTGGATCACTCGCTCATTAAGAACACGAATGTGGTATCACTATTTTTCCGGAATCTTTGATGATTCGCTCAGCAAAAAAGGAGAATCTTTTGATCAGTTCATGAGCATGTCTACCATTTCTAGTTAACACCTCCTAAAAACTTCGAGAACGTCTGAAAAATAAGGAAAAAAAAACAACGAATAATCACGAATTTTTACAGTTTCAAGAAATAAAAATATTTCTAGACAGTTGACGTATGCATGATGAAAAATTGACAATTTTTAAATTTTAGTGTGTTATTACAACAAGTTTTCAATAAAAACAAATTTATAGAAGTGGCAAATCATTTAGCAATCCTTAATTAGACTGATTCTTCTATACCATCATGCGTACGTATAGATTTTTTTTTTTCATGAAACTTTAAAAATTTGTGATTATTTGCTTTTTTCCCCTTATTTTTCAGACGTTCTCGAAGTTTTTAGAAGGCGTTTACTAGAAATGGGAGACGTGTTCACCCTATCAACAGGGTCAGATGCCTGATGGAAATCTACGAAGATGGTGTAGCGTGGAAAGTCTACTCTGACGGAGAGTGGAAAATTAGAAAAAAACAAAGATAATCAACCAGACATTGTAACTGTTATAAAAAAGGGAAGGTTAAGGTGGCTCGGTCATGTGGAGCGTATGAAAGGAAATCGTCTCCCAAGGAAGCTGCTTTTTGAAAAGCCAGGTGGGGCCCGAAGACGTAAATAATAGTTTTTAATGCACTAGCTTCAACATTGCTAATCAGCCCATTATTTTTGTATTTTTCATTTTCTCTCTTTTTCTTTTCTTGTTTTTTTAATTTTTTTTTTTAATTTTTGTTTAACATTAATTATTCTTTTCAAGACAAGAATTTATATTGTTTGCTTATTATTTTATTGAAAATATTGTAAATATTAATTGATCTTTATTTTATATCTTATGGCCAGATACTCTTTCTGTTTTATTTGTTCGATTGTGTTATTCTTAAAGGACCTAGTCCTAGAATAAAATTCTTCTATTCTTTTCTAAATAGATTATTATAAGATTTAAGAATTTTAAATAGATTCTTAAAGATTTAAGAATAGGAACATTAAATATACTCTTAAGTTAAGTTATAGCATTTTCAAAAATAAAATGGAAGTTTTTTTAATGGTCTGTAACGTTCAACGTTTCCATTATTGTCGACAAAGCGGTAAGAATTTTACGCTAATTGTTTAGCTTTTCAGGCTATTTTCTTAGATTTTCACGGCAATACGGTCATGTTCACCCCACTCCATTTCCATCACCAGTATGTTTATGGCCTTGAAAGTTACATTTACATAACTAATTGGTAAGCCATTTAATTATAATAACGGTGAGTATATAAAAAATATAAAAAAAGGCAATTATTAAATCAGTCTGATTTTTTTTTTCTCAAGTAATTATAATTGAATTAAAGGTGACAACAATAAACTAGCAGCGTTAGCATTAATTAAAACATTTTTCCATATCAGATCATTAAAATTCATCATTACGAATCGATTTTATTTAATTGAGAACATTATTTTTAGATTATATTTAATTTTATTGTGGATTTTCATTTTTATTTATAATTTATTTATTTATATAAATTCTTATATAAGACAATACAAACCATTGGACTTGCCTTTCAATTTAATATTACAGGTTTAGACAAAGCTAAGTTTGATGATGGATAACATTAGGGTATAGGAACAGGAGTGAATTTACTAGGTACATTAATATACTACGACGTATTTGCTCAAATTGCATATTTTGTTAATTAAAAAATCTAGATTATCATTTGATTAATTCTATTTAATTGTCTTTCATAATTCTGTTTCTATAGTAAAATAAATGTTTTTTATGATATATTTTATTAAATAAATAAAAAATTGTGAGCCTTTCAACCTAAATTTTTTAAAAGTTAAAACTATCTACCTGTTTCGAAATACACTATTTTTCCTCATCAGGCTCCAAAAAACAAATAATAACTAATTATTAAATTAGTTCGAATAATTTCCACCCCCAAAAAAGAAAAAACACTATAAGCATTTGTTTTTCGTTGAATGTAAGAGTATGTATCTGCTTTATTTCACAAACTGGAGTCAATTAGGCAAATCTGGTATTTGTTTTTCAACATAATTACTGTTGTCCTGTGCAATTTAAACAGTTTTGTCTGACCCTCCTTAATACTTCATTTTTTGTGAATTATGCTAAATTTAGGGATATACTGAAAACCTCTTCTAACGATCAAACATTCATATTTTCCTGAAAATTCTGCAGCAGTTACACTGTAAAGAGAAAAAACGCCCCAAATGAACAGACATGGGGTTTTCTGAACATTACCCTCTAATTAAAAAGGAAAACATAATTGCACTTTTTTTTTTTTTAAAGGCTTCCTATATTTAATTGCATTAATCTTTCCAAGAAAAAAATTACTGATAAGGAAGTTTTTCCTTCAAGGTAGGGCAAAAGGGCTTCCGAAATTAGTAAATCTTAATTTTGCTTACGTGAAATAAGACCATCCTTTCCCTTTATCTGGTTTTCGTTTTCCTTTTATCTGGTTGAATAAAGAGTAGCCTAATTATATTAATTAACCACAGTATGCTACTTATTATTATTATTTGTTCCTAATTAACGGAATATATTGTGCTCAAAGTTACTTCCTTTTGCAGAAAGAGAAATAGGAGAGTATCAGACGGGATTCAAAAGAGGAAAGTCGACGATAGATCAAATATTCAGCATAAGGATGATACTCCAGAAGTCAACTGAATTCAAAATGAACACTCATCATCTTTTCATTGATTCCAAGAGCGCGTACGACAGTATCAAGAGGCCCAAACTCTACGAAGCATTGCGTGAGTTCAGAATCACACTAAAATAGATACGCTTCATAAAAATGACTATGGAAAATGTGAGGTACAAAGTCAAAGTGCAGTCAAACTTGTCACCAGAATTTGACTCGAAAAGAGGACTGAGACAAGGAGATGCCCTAGCCTGTTTGTTATTTAACTTTGCCCTTGAAAAAGTAGTAAGAAGCTCGGGTATTCAAACGACAGGGACCATCTACGACAGACTCGTCCAACTGCTTGCCTTTGCGGATGATATAGACATAGTCGCTAATTTACAAAACGCTCATCAGGCCGGTCCTTACTTATGGATCCGAAACATGGACTTTGACAGCCAAAGAAGAAAAAGAAATCCTTATTTTCGAAAGAAAAATATTACGGAGGATTTTTGGGCCTATTAGACAAGGGGACCATTGGAGAAGACGGCATAATAATGAATTATACGAGCTCTACGGTGAAGCAAACGTCCTACGGACCATCAAGTTAGGAAGATTGAGGTGGGCCGGCCATGTCGCCAGAATGAGGAATGTCCAGATTTCCAAGAAGTTATTGGAGGGGAGGCTAGACTGCTCCAGAGGTAGAGGCAGACCAAGACTCAGATGGGAGGACGCTGTTGCTAAGGACGCTTTGACCCTACTGAATGTACGAAACTGGAAAATAGCCGCACAAGATCGAGCCAGCTGGCGAAGACTCATTGAGGAGGCCAGGGACCACACCGGTCTGTAGCGCCACGGAAGAAGAATTAACGGTAGCAAAAAATAAAAAAAATATATATGTGATGTACATACTATCTCTAATAAATAGTTTTATATAGATACATTAATACACATTATATATCTTTGGTTAGTCGTTTTTAGACTATTGGTGTGAGTTGCACTCATTCCGGTCTGCATTTATGTTATTTTATCTATTTCCGTCTGATGATCGGTGAATTGATAGTTGAATGGTTTGCCATTTACTGATTTTTGAAAGACTTAAGGCTTTATTTTAGAATTTACTAATAATATACAGTGGAACCACGATATATCGAATTTCAAGGAGAACGATAAAACTTCGAATTGTCGAGGATTTCGATACACCGAGGTTCGATTTATCAAGATTATTTCTGACTGACTTCGATATATAGAGGCACAAATTAAGATAATTTTATATTCACTGCAATTAGAGAAATTACATTATATTTTATTATAAAATACTTTTACAGTAATAATATATGAATAGAAAAATAAATCCTACATTGATTATTTAATTTAGATAAATATGTGATATGTGAAAAAATTAAGTGCAGCTGACAAACAAAATCTGAAATTGTGGTTTGTCAACCTGACAGTGTATCTTTATCCAACGCGCCTTCCAGAATAGCAATGGGTTGGATTTATCAAAACAACTTCGATATATAGAGGTTATTCGATAAAACCTTCCACATATAGAGGTGCGGGGCCAAACCAAGTAAACTATGAAAATTCGGAATATCGAGATCGTCATGACCAGTCCTCCGAGAGGTAAAAATAATGTGGGAGTGATAGGCGGAATCAAAGAAAATGGAAAGACTTCGATTTATCAAGGAATTCGATATATCGAGGTTCTACTGTACCTAATAGTATATATTATTCTATCTGGATAGTAGCTATTGATCAGTTTTGTTTAGTTGTTGTCTGCTATAGGACAAAGTCAAAAATCAAAAGGGCCACTGAAAATTCGATTAAAACAACGGAATCACAATTCTCGATTACCTCATAAGCGATCCCTATATCGAATAAAACTTCAACAACAACAGTAAATCAAAACACGCATGCGCGATCAACAATCTGATTATAAAAACGAATCAGAACCCTGGAATACTTAGTAAACGATCCCTATATCAAAGAAAACTTCAACAACAATAGTAAATTGAAATGCGCATGCGCGATGAAAAATCCGATATTAAATTCGGAATCGGCGTCCTTAACAACCTACTTTCTCCAATTTTGGGCCAAATTGGACAAGCCGTTTTCGAAAAATAGATGTGTCAAGGAAAATACGTTTCCGCGTACGTTGGATTACGTAACAATCCTCATAATCCCTAGAAATTTCATCAAAATCGGATTATCAGTAGTAGCTGTAATGCTCGTATTTTGGATTTGACTACAGACAGGCAGACACGAAACCGAATTTGTTTTGGTCTAAAACGTGAAATACGAGTGGAAATTTTATATTCTGAGGACCTAATTTTTGTTTTTCAATTCCTGCATGAATACTACTAGGATTCTCTACCTTCAGTAGTGAGGAAGAAAAAAAAAAAATAGGCCGGTCGCCCACCGTTTACTGAGTGGCGTGGAGTTGAGTTGAGCGGAGTTGACATGGCATGGTAATAGGAAGCGGAGTTGAGCTGAGTCGAGTCAGCTAAGCCATACCGAGCTGTTGGATAGGGCAGTGCACTCTTTAATCAGCACGAAGTAGTTTAATAGTAGTTTAAACTAAAATTAACAATAGTCGGAATCAAAGTACTTCACGGCAATAGGCAATTTTGAGTCGGCAACGTCGGCAGTTAAGGAGAGGGGAGCTGAATCTGAGTGGAGGGGGAAGCGGAGTTTGGAAAACGGACCTGATTGGTTTAGAACGCCTTACTGAGCCTTGCGTAGTCAACTCCACTCAGTTCAGCTCGGTCAGCCACCCTTCCTAAGTAATCAACGAGTCCATTCCACTCCACTCCGCAACCAGTGGCCACTTAACCAGTGACTACTTAACCATAAGGTTAAGTATACAAATAAATAATAACAAGAATGTTCTCATTACAGAAAGTAAATATATAATAACCTATTATGTATTTGAGACAGAAAACTGAAGAATAATATAAACCAAATGAGGATGCTATAAGAATGGCATGGATATAAGAATTAATAAAGGAAAAGAATAAAAATGATAAAGCAAATACATAATACACAAAGGTACAGAAAAAATAAAATAAAATTAGAATAAAACTAAAATAGATGAATTTTGACGAAAAGAGTTCCCACTAGGCAGAGTGCAACAAAGCCTTAATTTTTCAATAAATATTTGTGCCGTGCGAGAACTCTTTTCTTAGAAATTCATCCGTTATATCTATTTTGGTTTTATTCTAATTCTACATTTTACTTTATGTGTATATTTATACATTTGTTATATTTTCAATAATGAACCTTTGTAATCGACTAACAGAAAAAAAGACCCTCTCAAAAGGTTTTACGTTTAAAGATAGGTAGAATCCAAAAATCGAATAAAAAATCCGAGGCCTTTCTCCGAGGACCGATTTTTTTTTTTAATTTGGCAACAAAGTTGCAGGTCATCCCAGCATGATCCTCGGATCTCGATATTACCATCAACCGTTTTGTCCCGAAATGGCGGCTAATTAGAGGTTTCATATGCCTATATCTCAGACATTTATAATTAGATAATTAGATAAGAGGAAAATATAAAGCGTTTTAGAATAATTATACCAAAGGAAAAAAAAAATCCCAACTTTTTGTTTGTTATTGATATATAATTATTTGGAAATAATAAACCATATAGTAATAATTTGCAGCTGTTTATTATTAATTCTTATATTCATGCTATTGTTATAATCTCCTCATTTTAGTTTATCTCGTTATTCAGTTTTCTCTTTTATATACAGTATTATATACTTACTTTCTCTCATTATACCATTCCAGCTATTATTATAATTTATCATGTTATTTCAAATTCTGGTTTCCTATAATTTTGATTTAATTATAGTTTTGTCAAATTTTCTTTATTTATATCATTCTGTATGGATCTCTATGATCTTGTATCTCTGATGTATTTTAGCCCCGAGGATAGCCCAAATGTTTGGACCGAAACGTCGGCTTATAATAAAAAATCAATGTATTGTTTAAATAAAAAAAAATAAAAAAATTAATATCCGAAATTCCTCCCTTAAAAATAAAGTCAAGATATTAAACGAGAAACCCTTGTGGGAAATGAAACAATGCCCTCCCCCCTTGAAGTTGTGACAATAGCGGAGTTAAACCCACTGCATTGTACCTTTTTGCTCAGTCGTATTGAGGATTGAATGCAGTGTTTCAACAACTTTGATTCCCGGCGCGATCGGATTTGATGGTTAGTGAAGGGTTAGCGTGCAAACGATGGCAAAAGGCCTACCAGCTACCAAACAACTTGGACAAAAGCTCTTGTCACACTATCCCATACTTTATATCCTATTGCTGTCAATAGCAGTCAATACGGCCAGAGTATGGGGCAAAACACTTTGATACATTTAGTCCTGTACGATTGTTATTCTAATATTTTAAATGTCATATGTATAATTTTTTTTTCCAGGATATTATTAGATATGGAAGATACCAAAACGAAAGCCTCAAGTCTCTTGAACAGTAAATAACTAACCAGTCTACGCTTCCCCGACATCTCACATCAACACTATAAAAAAAAAGATTTACCAAATAGAGACAGTGCATCACTCGAAGACATTCAACAAATGCTCTAAACACTCTCAAGGATTTCTAATTCCATGTCTTCGTTTGCTTCCTCACGGCCGAAGGTAGGGAAGATTTGTATTCATGCAGGAGTTGAAAAAAATGTCTGTCCTCAGAATCGAAAATTTCCACTGGCTTTTTACGTTAGACCTGTTCCTTGATACAAATTTGCTTACGTGCCTGTCTTTCAGTCTGTCTGTATCTCAAATCTGACTGACTCAAAACCTACTACCGTTAATCAAATTTTGATAACATTTTCAGGGTGTGTGTGGGATGCTGCCTGGATGGTTCCATATCAATTTTATCAAATTCCATCCACGCAAACGTACTTTCTTTGACACCCATATATTTCAAAAACGGTTCTTCCGATATGGCCCAAAGATGGAGACTAGTTTACAATCGGTCCAGCATCAATTTCATCAACAATCCAAATTGATGCAATGCTTGATTTTATTACTCTTAAGACATACAAATTGAGAAATGGCGAGGTAGCTAGCCTGACCTACTTGGCAGACTTTTTTTTAAGGATACGAATTTCAGATATCTTCCATTTTTTCTGGAATACGAATAAAAATAATACATATTTTTTTAATTTTAAATAGCAGAAAACATAAGCATAGGAGACAACTACAAAACAAAACTTATCCATAGCCAATATGCACAAATAACAATAAATAATATAATAATAACGATATCAACATGATTTATAAATAATTAAAATGCTTTAAGTACGTTTTAATAAAAGATTAACTTAGGAACTTTAAGTATGCGAAATCACCAGCATGACAGTTTTGACCAGGTCAGTCAAAAAGTAAGAGATTTTAGATAAAAAGGAGCAATTCACAATTTAACTGGTACTTTCTTTGAGTGGTATGAACAGAATAGTTTTATGCGGACTTTGGTTATAGCAAAGTAGGATGGGTTTGAAAATGGCCAATTTAAAAAAAGGAGTTACGGAGGAACGGGGGTTGGTGGGGATAATGATTAACTGAAAAAAAAAGAAGAGGGATGACCCGAATGGTGGTTGGAGATCATAAAAAGAGTTACCAAACAACTACACTCACTGAAAATGAGATCAAAAGAGCTAGATCCAGCTCCTGTTATAGATAGCTTATCTCTAGTTTAAAAAATCAAAAAAAAATCAGAGAGGATGACATGATCATCTGAAGTAAGTCTCGTCTTGGGCTCGGATTATCCAAGTGCATTAGATTATCTTTGTAGTTAAAAAAAAAGAAAGAAAAAAAAGGCTTATATTTTGAAGTGAAGCTTTATATTGTGATTATTTTTTAAAATAAAATTATATTATATCAATAATATTATTATAGTAGATTATATTAGTTAAAGGCAAAAAACGCACACCGTTTATACCCTAGTGATTCATTTAATTTTTACAAAAGAATTATTTATAGGTTTGGATAACATATATTTCTCCGGAGTTTCATTACTTACAAAGATAAAAATGTTTACTTATTTTAGAAAATATAGAGAACATGTAGGGAATTTTTCCATTTCTTAAGGTTCCTTCTGCTTCGATGGACTTCTTTGAATAGGGATCGCTTTTGGAATCATAAAGTTCAACAGAGTTCATCTGGCGTTTTTTATTTTTTTTATTTTTTATAATCACAATACACTGTAATATTCACTATATTCGCAGATACTAAAATTGATTAACGAACCAACTAATTATGACTCCTCGAGTTCAAAACCATTCGTACTATAAAAAAACTTTAGTCCTTCAGGCACAAATAAACTAGTCTACAGTGACATTTATTATGCTTTGATCACCAATGACACCAAAAATAGACACATGTTCTTTTGCTATACAGTTATTTCTCATGAAATTTCAATTTTTCGGGTTAACATTACTAAAACGTGAAAGGATATAATCTAATTATATTATTTAATCGGTATATTTAAAAAAAAAAAAAAAAAGATCTTGGAATGAGATTATCTGTCGTTGATTGGACTGGTGGGTACTGGAAGAATTTTAAGCAACGGAGGTTTCGTATGGTCTATCCCCCTAGGGATAATAATTAATCGCGTAAGAGAACCTTACATTTTAAAATTAAAGTTCCGCACAAATTACAAAAAAAATATTTTTTTTTTACGTATTCACTCATTATTTATAATATGATTATAATCATAACAAAGATAATAAAAAATGACAATCATATAAATTTTAGATATCCAATGAAATTAACTTGATATAATTTTATTCTAAACAGCAATGATCTACACACTGCCACACTGAAACTTCATCTTCATAAACAAACTAAGTTTTTAAAATAATTAAGAAGTAAAACATAACTGAAAAATATTACTTATTTTTTATTTTATTGATTTTGAAGCTAGGATTTTTTACTTTATTTTTTCATAATCCAATAACATTACATAGAAAATAATAGCATATTTGAACTATTTAATTACTTATTTAAAAAAAAAAAATTTGGGGGCATAATTTGTTGCATTAAAATTTTTTGCTTTTAAATTAGTCATTAAACTTAATAGTCAATATTCGAATTTTCATTAAGATTACATAGAATTCTTTAAATAATAGATAAGCATTGCAAATAAATATATTGAATTAAATTAATTTAATTTAATTAATAAATATATTTAATTAAAATGGGTTTACGTGTAGCACATTATGAACTACGAAAATACATCTTAAAGCATTTATAAGTACAATTATAATAATTCATTTAAATTAGGAATTCATATACTTAAAAATATCTCATATATTCGTCTAGTGTATATCTCTTTGGACATTACGAAAAAGTGGAATTTTACAGGAAAAGCCAACTTTGTCTATTTAGATTTATCGCTGTCTCTAACTCGCTAAAAAAACAAGACGGAAATTTCCTTAGCCAATGCTATTATAATATTTAATTTTCATCTTTTGATCATTTAAATATGAATCATGAATTAAATGTTGACTTTTCATAAAAGAATAAAATAAATTGTTATTACGGTAAATATTGAAACTAAAAAAACTGACATTTTTTGTTAGAAATATACGTGATTATAAGTGAAAAAAAATTATTATTATTTTTTTTTTTTGTGGCCCATTTACTGGCTCTTCTTCCAAGCCAGCGATATATGTAATTACGATATCTTATTTTAACAAATTTTGTGATTGAGTAACCTTATAATGGCGTTAAAAAATTATTTTAAATATATCTTTATTGATAAAATGTTCAATTCAAGAAGCAAAATATAACTAAAAAATATTTAATATATCTTATTTCATTCATTTTGCTTACTTGAAATTTGTTTTCGTAATTTACTGACATCAAAAAGAAACTGATTGCATATTTCAGCTATTTAAAACATTTTTCTGAATAATTTTATGCATTCTTAAAGCTTTTTAATAATGAAAATTACACTCTCAGGATATTCTATTGAATTAGGTGCTCAGTATTCGAATTATCGAAGTATCGATTGCATGGATTAAAAAATACTAAGACAGGAATTGGTATTACAAAAAATAGCAGTATTTGAGGTTTAAAAACCGGAAAAATGTCCGAATCTGGATGTTTGTGAAAAACTCCATTAAGCCCATTTGGCTCATCAAACTGTAATCGAATAAATTTTCCCCACTCTTGTAAAGTGAAACGGAATTCAGACATTGTCAGAATTTCAAGTCTCATAGTTATCTGTTGTTTTTTCCGTGATAGCCGTATCCCATACTAAATAGTAAGTTTCTTTACGTACTTTATTTTAAAATTTAATTATTATTGATTTACTGTTTACATTGCACGTTTAAGGACCATTTTTAAGAAGAAAGTATGGATTAATCTTTTTATTTACTTAATTTTATCGGATAAAAGTGTTTTTGCTTGTGTAAGGCCCTGTGTCGGGTTAAATGTTGATTATAAATATAAACTTTAGGCCAATATTAACTATAAAAAAATCTTACACCGCCATTTTGTTTTTCTATGAGCAAATAATATAATTATCTCAACTTAGTAATTTGTGGGAGTATTTTCTCATTGATTCTATGGAAACCGTCCAAAAATTCACCATGAGAGAATTATATGGCGTCCTGAGAGAATTCAGAAGGATGAAAATAGGTTATAAAGCTTGAAGAATGATGGGTTTAATGAAGTTTTTCGCAAACTCCCTGATTCGGACTTTTTTTCCGGTTTTAAGGTTTTAATGCTCCAATGAGCAGCTGTATGAAAGCAAAAAAAAAGCTTAAAATAATTTTGTCCGGTTTTAAAGTTCAAATACTCTTATATGCGTCGTGTTGCTTAGTACACCAATGTTTCTAAATTGACTATGCCTATGCGGCAAAAAAAAAAAAAAAAAAAAAAACATTCGGTTTTTCCCCATTGTTATTTTTTAATTAGTGATAAACTCAATTTGTATAGTGTTCTTCCCTAAAACAGCCACTAAAATAAATAAATTCGGATTCACCTACCAAATTGAATCGACTTCCTCAAATGAGTCAATAAAAAAAATTGCCTACAAATATAAAAATGGGATGCAGAGACAATCAGTGTATTCATTCGGAGTCCGAAATTACCCGCGGATCGAAGCGGGCCAGGTGCCTGATATCTGTGATCTAATTCGATGACAAGGGTACTAAGAAATCGATAAAGGGAGTACAGCACATCTGCTAGCAACAGCTGCAGGCAACCCTTATTCAATATGCTAGCGTCAATTAATTTCTCCGTTCCATCCAACTGCCCTCAACCAGAAACTGGGTGCCACTTCAGTCAGAGGGGTAGTAAGTCAGACAGCGATATCCCCCTAATGCAATCCTCTTCATTAACGTCATGATTACATGCACGTTTAATTAGAGTATCGTAAAGACACACACACTCACTATAATATATATATATATATATATATATATATATATATATATATATATATATATATATATATATATATATATATATATATATATATATATATACGGGTGCCCTCCTAAGAAAAGGATAACCCTTAGGGGTTTTAAAGAAATTTAAACGCTGAACAAAAATGTTCCTATGAACATGGATGAGCAAATGAATCAGTTTTCCAGGCCAAAAACATGAAAAAATATAAAATAAAAAAATAAGTAAAAATACTCCTGTGCGCGATGTATAATTACTTTGTTCAAATTGAATCTATTTTATTTATTTATTTTGAAAATAAAACTATGTTCTAGTTTATATACCAAATAGTTCATGAATCGGTCAATTTAAAATAAAAATGATTTCGGTTATCTAGGTTTCTTTTAGTATTTATTCAGGTATAATAATTCTTAAAGCACACTGTTTAGTTTATTTTTTTTAAAGTTTATTTAACATAATATTAAGTTTATATTTATAATATTAAATGTCGTTTTTGTTATTCACCTTTAACACTACATTACTTCTGATTCTATTTAATTGTCGTTCATAATTTTGTTGCTATTGTAAAGCAAAAGTTATTAGTACATTTTAAAAATTAAATAATAAATTTTGAGCTTTCCAACCTTTATTTCTTTATTATTATTTTTTTTAAATTTTATTAAAACTTCCTACCCGTTTCGAAACACGCACTCCTTTTCCCCATTTGGGTTTAAATAAACAGATAATAGCAATCATGATTCGGCCACACTCAACCGCCAGGTTTCCCCCCAAATTAAGGGTTATAATGTGATTATAAACTAATAAAATATTTAGAGTTGATTTTTTTTTTTTTCAAATTCGGTTTATGGTTTAGCAATTTTTTTTCTTCAAAAATCTGTCTTTATTATCCATAAACTCTAAAGGAGCTTTTTTTTTTTTTTTAAATGAAAAACTGTCACAATTTAATTCATGATTAAATTATCAAAAAATGAAGGTTGGCGTTTTTTTTTTAAATAAAAAAGGTAAGTAGTATTAACAAAGAAAATGCCCGACTTGATGCTTTATCAGTGAGTTGAGGGACAGCGATAAACTTAAATAGGAAAACTTCAAACGCTTCTCTTCTAAAATTCCACTTTTTTGAATTGTGGCACTTTTCTTCTAATTGAACGATATGAAAAAAAGTGGACTCATACAAATTTCAAAAATAGCGGCTGATATATAAAATAAAATAAGGCTTACCATAATGCACTTCACTTATTCGAATGAATTTCTAGTTAGTGGATCTCTTCTAATCAGCCTAGAGGAAAATTAATAAAGAACACTATATGACAGTATGTCGTAGATTTATTACGGAGGTTAACCAAAGCAAACAATTTACATTTTGGAATCGAACTAACTAATACTAATGAGTGGTTAAATGAAGGATTTTATTTATTTCTACATTTTTTTATTGATGTTTTTTATCCACGTTCTTGACAAAATTTCGGGGTATTACCTCATCATCTGGACATATCTCAATCACAGAACAATAAATTAATATTCATTCATAAAACAATTATTATAAATCAGGAGGGATATGGTCCGTGCGGCGGTCAAGAATAAGATCAAATAGTTCTTTAGTATTATCCTGTCCTTTATAGCCTGTAGAGCCCTGATGAAGACTTACAATGTGAATCGAAACGTAGGCATATAACGTTGTTTTAATTATTCCTCGATTTTCATAAAATCCATATTCTCCATATTTTGTCAATTGTTACAATATTTAAAAAATATAAATATTAAGCAGGAATGTTAACAACTATGCGCCTTCATTGTCACTGAATGTTTAGACTTACAATTAAACTTTATTCTATACTTATTTAACTCCTCCCCTCTTCTATTGACCATGTTTTGTAATTGTTAAGATTTGCATTATTACTATTTTTAATCTGTACTATTTCAGTTATTATGTTCCACCCACATATATATATATATATATATATATATATATATATATATATATATATATATATATATATATATATATATATATATATATATATCGCCTCTATTATCCTTTTATGTTTTGTATTTTTTTTTCTTTATTTAATATTCTGGGATTTTAAAAATCAAAACTATGATTACAAGAAATTCTATATTGTTCTAACACAGTAACATTGATGTTTTAAAATTACGAGACTACAAATTACTTGATTCAAAAATCATCACATAATCGAGTTGATTATCGTATACTCCGCTTTTTAAAAAAAAAAATTTTTTTTTAAAAAAAAGCGGAGTATACGAACTAAATTGTAATGATTGTGCAGCCAAATACATGGGAAAAACTGGAAGATCGCTAAATCAGAGATTAAAGGAACATATACGTGCATATAATAATAAGACAGAGAATTCCAACTTTGCAATTCATTCAAATGAAAAAAAAATCATATATTCATCTAAGACTCAGGAGTTAAATTAATACATCACGTTGAAAACAGCCTCAAATTAAATATATATGAAGCACTTGAAATAATAAAATCCTTCAAATCCAATCCAGATTTTTGCTTAAATGGCCAAATAAATATCTCCAATAGTCCAATCTTAAATTTATTCCTATCTATAACAGAAAAAATAATTACTCACCGGCATTACTGGAAAAACCCTGACCCTTGAACCGTTTACCTAAAAACATGCTACCTACCTTTCGTTCATTGTTAGTTCAATGCGATAAGAAACCAGTACAAACTTTTCTGTTTGATATAATCCATTTAAACCTTAGTGAGTGCCAACATGTATTTGATTTCTTGTATTAATTAAATTCATAATTCATAAATGTTTTATGATACTGATTTATATTAATCTAATTTAATATGTATAATAATACCAAACTATATTTTGAATTGCTTATTTTTGAATTTTTTGTGTGTTTTTAGAACTGAGGATGAATGTATAACATTCGAAACTAGTTTTCAATAAAACAAATTTATAGAAGTGTCAAATAATTTATCAATCCCTAATTAAAATAAAGATAAAAATGTAGGAAAACCATCATAAAGCTAGTCAATCAAGCATATTTTCGTTGAACTAATTTCGATTCGCCTTACGGGTATTGAATATTAAAAAAAAAAGAAAAAAAAAAGGTCGATATAAAATGATATAAAGGGAAAATGGTTCGTCTCCGAAATCATATTTCTTTTCCTCTTCAGAAAACATCAAAGAGTCCTCTTCAGCCGGTGGAATGACCAAAGGATGGGGACTACACTGAAGGCCGACTCACTACATAAAGAATACACACAAAACGAAAAAGAAAAAAAAAATATAGCAAACCAGGTAGAGTAATCCAAAGAAGAAACGGAGCGAGTATCTTCCAGGAGTCCTGACCTTTGTCCAGAGTCCAAGCTAAAGGGCAACTTTGATCTTGAAGAGATTTTTAAAAAATGAAAGCTGTATCGAAAGACCTATAGAATTTATAAAGAATTGAGCATAGTCTCTTTTTGAATTATTTCGATGAAGTGCTACCAATGAGTGGTTTCTTTACAGGTCATTTTCATATAGTAAAAGTGTGCAAATGTAAGTTTACATCACTTTTACTTATTGTATCTTAGCTAAAGTTGTATATTTCAATAAATAAATATATAAAACAAATTAATTTAAAAAACATAATTACTTTTTTTTCCTTTTCTTTAATTTTTTTTTTTTGTGTACTGATATGGTTGACAGTATAGTTACGAGATGGTCCGGGTAGTGGTAAAAAATAAAATAAAATAGCTGTAACTATTTAATTTTATTTTATTTTAGACCGCCAACCAGACCATTTTCTTCTTGATAATTATTTTTTTTTTTAGCTCTAGATTGAATAATTAAATACTTTCAAACCAATGAGTCATCTAAATCGTATGAATTACTTATTTAAATCAGTTATTTTGACCGATCTGTTTTTAAACGACCGCAAAATCTACGGACCCTGACAATTCAATTTAAAAAATCCAGGACACAAGAACAAAGTTTCATCTTCAAACTTATTTCTAGTGCTACATCGACCAACGTGCCAGATCTGTTGCAGCGCACTTCTAACCGTAGATCATCAGTTCCAATGTCGAATATGCCAAAGCGAAAGCCTCGATACCGAAAACTCCATACAGAGTGAACTGTGGGATTCATAAAACGCCGAAGGATCTCAAGGCAACAAAATTAAATCGTCTGATTTCAAACAATACCAGACGTCGCTAAGGGCCGCGACGGTCGAAGCGACGTCAAAGGTTATTTTAAAAAGGTTATTTTACTCAACAACAAAACATTAACAAGAAAACGCACTAGAGTGCGTCAGTTGGTATGAAAATATTTACAGCAATAATAAAAAATATTTACAGCAAATAATAAAAAAAAAAAATCAATAAAATAAAATATAAAATGCTATTCACAATAACTTAAAAGAGAAATACTAAAGAATTTTGTTATAATTTTAGTTAACATTTAGGTTATGTATTATTTGTATTTAGGTTATATAAAATTCATTGAGTATTAATTCATTGCTGACATTAAAGTCTCCATTTTAATCCTTATTCAACTCTGAAGTAAGCTATGTATATATATCCTTGCTTACTTCGAGTAATCATTTATTAAATTATGTATACCAACCGTGTCTCTGTCTCTCATTCCGTTTTAAAAATTTCACCGAAAATTTTGGAAGAAAAAGTTGTCATTCTTGGTCTTCTGAGGCACTACTGAAAAAAAGGACTAATTGCGAATGCGAAATTCGTGCGATATTGGACTGCAGCGTTTTGGTTCGGGCAGTTCAATTCTGGGAACAAGAGCCTTCAAGATAAGACATTTTTTTTTGTACAGATAACCTAATTTTTGTTGGCATATGATAACCGTGAATTTATGGTAAAGTAATATTTTCACATTTAAACTAAAAAAAAAAAAAAAAATTCCTCTAAACTTTACATTACCAAATGATACATTACAAATAAGAGGAGCCTACATCTTAAAATGATACATTATGAGATCATATCAAGACCATAAAATGTTATGCACAAATCACAAAAATAATGTTTGATATAAACTTCCAATTTCAGTAATGAAATTTTTTTTTACTATCAACTTTTACCGCCCCGCCCCTCTTATGGTTCCCGGTGTGGACCGCCACACTTGCCCTCATCTTGGCACGCTACTGCAGGGGTGTTAAGCACTTTGAGCTACTTCCCGATGGAAGGGCTGTGAACAACTCGAAAGAGTGTATGGAGTTTTAAATGAGAAGTAACCTGGTTTGGTCAATCGGAATAAACCTACATTTTAGTAAGGCAACGTTCCTGCCCATCAGTCTTAGTCAAAGAGCAATCCTCAGAAATGGAGGGTGCTATAATATTATAATAATATTTATTTCATTGGCACATGATATTTGGTTATTTTTGTCATGAAAAGATTTTGAATAAAAATAACTAAATTACTAACAATAGCAAAAAAAAATATAGCACCGATAAAAATTGCCAACACCAAAGGCTTGCGCCCCGGAGCTATAGCTCATTCAGCCCTGTGGTTAGGGTGGTCCTGCTTGCCCCACCCTCCTTATAGCGCTGGCTTTGAACCGTCTGTCTATGGTCTTTTCCAATCAATGGTGCATTTTTTTTTTTAAATACCGGCACTTCGAAAACAACGAGGGCATTGGAATCAGGATGTGAGGAGTTTTCCGCCCTGAAAAAAAAACTGGTATCACCACCTTATTCTACTTCAGGCAGAAAGATGGATTAAAATAATTGACAACGATGGTCTTAATTTTTAGGAATAATTTTAGTTTGTTGATATTATACTGAAATTTAAATAAGCCTTATTTTGTTTCCACGGAGACTTTCAGGCCGTTACACAATATTAAAAAATGAGCCTTTTTGGGGCCATTAAATTTCGGAATTTGTTTCTATTACTTAATTTATTTAAAGAAAAAGGTGTGAAAAAAGTAAAAATGTTTACAGGAAATATCAGAGAAACATCTATAACATCCAGAGCGGACTAGGGCTTTTAGAACCAACGCAAAAAAAAAAAAAGAAAAAGAATTTAATTGCATTTAAATGCACTGAAAAGAATAAATATTCAAATTTAGTCTCCGTTAATTAATTAACGAATTAATCTGGGTCCTTCAGGATATAGTAATTATACGAAAATATAACAAACATTTTAAAGTTGCAGAGGCCGAAACGGGCTTGTTAAGTAAGAGGATTCCCTCTCAAAGGGTTGCGAATACTTGAGGATACTTTGTGGGGGAAGGGGGGAGTGGAGCAAGGATACTTTGTTGCTTTCAGGCAAGGCCAAGACAAGGTTATTTTACTCAACAACAAAAGATTAACAAGAAAACGCACTAGAGTGTGTCTGAAGAGTTTAGATATTTTTAAATATTTTTGAATACCACCGATTAAGTTAGTCTTTGAAGACAGGCCTACTTATGTTTATTTATATTATCTGATTCCAATGTAATGGAATGGGTGATGTACCTCCGGGTTCCTCTAGCTTTATTATTAAAACCACAGGAAATGCTTTATGGATCAAAAAAAAAAAAAAAACATGTAAATTTCCAAACGGAAAAACCCTTAATTTTACATAATATATATTCCTGATCAATATTAGCGCACCATTTCTTTTATACACCATACATTTTATTAATACAAGAGGTTATTTTCTTTTTAGAAATACATTGTAATTAATAATAAAACATTACAAGGATAAATTAAACACTAAAAACAGAAAAATTGAACTTTATACAGACAAAAAAAATCAGAAAAGGTAGGAAATTAAATTATAAAATTTCAATTAAAATTTAAGTAACTTGTTCATCAGTAAATAGTGTGACCTCCTCTTGCCTTGAATCTGAACCTACCTTGAAAATGGGTAACTAAGGCATCAGAAACCGGAAAAGAAATGCCGAGTATTTAAAAGTGCGTTCACACCTTTGCCAAACTATAGCAAGTCGCAAACCAAACTCAACGGCAAACATGTAAAGGGGGTTTACAGAAGCTTAGCAAACTAACCTATCCACGCGCTATTGTTCCGGCTATTCCAACTTTTCTCGGCTGTTAATTCAGGTTTAAAATGTTTTTATTTTTATAAAGAAACAATTAAAAATATAAAATAAAAACATATAATTTATATAAATACACCTATATGTGGATGCGACACTGGCGCGCTTATGTAGCGTTTCCCGCAAAAACCGGATCGAACTTGCAGACAAGCCAATCTGAGCCAAGCAAAACTACCCCATTTACCCGTTTGATTTACCAAGGTTTGACAAAGCAGTCCTTGAACCCTTCTGAATCATAAACGAATGAATAAACACGAAGAGATTTAGTCAGTTTTATTAAGTAGAATTTTTACATACAAATTTAAGTGGTGGAACGCTAATGTTGTTTAGGAGTATATTTTCATCAATTATATTGCTTTGAAGTTCAAAATATTTTTTTTTTTTTTAAATGAAGGTAAGAAAAAAAAACTTTTTAGCAGGTACCCCTATGTAGCTTTATCCATAATAACCCTTGGTCTTTTATTTAAAAAACTTGAAAAAACTAATGGGCTTTAGCTAGCTGACGGTATCAGTATCTCTCTTCAACTAAGTGAAAAATCACCCCCTAAAAGTTGGATTTTTTTAATTCCTTTTTAAAAATTGATATCTTCTTTGAAGAGATACTGTAAAGAGGGTGTGTTTTTTTGTTTGTTTATTTATGTGCATCCCGTATAATGTGTTTATTTACACAAAGACTCCATTTACCAAATTGCATATAACATTAAAGTTTTAAATAGCCAGCATTAGCGCTTTGAAAAACATAGGAATGAAATACAGAAGAACATTACTCAAAACCGTCATTTTTTCTCTTTTATTTTTAAAATTAAAATTATTTTTAATCTTCTATGCAAATTACATAGGAATATTACAATAATATCAAATAAATCTCTTTGTAAGTTGTTAATACTTCGGGGATCTGTCCTCATCCTCAGAACATATTTCTGAAAAAATATATAATCTAGCACACCTAACAATGCATAACATAATTTGCCATTTCATTAAATTTTACGAGCATATAACTAATTAACCAGCATTTCCGTTGGCAATATACAATATTAGCCAGCCAAATCATCGAAATCATTTAGCCCAGATACTTGGCCATAAGCTCAATATGTCTCATTAAGATTCATAACTGGAAAATACATACTGGACTATATCATCTTTAAACTTTCTTGTCTAATATTTATTATAAGATTTAATTGTTCTCAAACAAACATGTTATTTTAATTAGTATTATCATTCTATTTCAGATTCTTGGTATCAGTATCTTATAGTTAACCACCATTTTGTTATTTTTAGTTATGTGAATAGCTCCATATAATTTTCTATTTCTTGTTATTTGTAAAAATGAAATTTAAGTTGTAATTTAATGGTTTGGAAGAGTGTGGTGCTGTTGTATTTATATTTTTGGTATTTTTACAGTTCTAGATGTTTCTAGTGTTTTCGAAGTTTCTCCCATGTAAACCTTCTCACAATTTGCACAGTCTATCTTGTATATAATATTCTGTTAATTCCGAACATCTATAGGATCATTCATATTACTAATACAATTGTTAAGTTTATTGTCATTATATAAGACTAATTTAATATTAGGATGATCATATATTTCGAAAATCTTTTTAATAATATCCGTCATATCAGGGACATATGCAATTTTATAAAATGTCTTACGATAAGATTCAATGTTTTGTTTATTATTATCTAGATTGTTACTGTTATACGCATGTTCTTTATTTCATTAAAAAATTGAGTTATCCATTTATGAGTAGTTTTAACCGTTGTTTTTATTTTTCTTGTTTTATTTTCCATTTCTTTTTTTTAAATTAAAATTAATTTACGTTTATTTTCTTCCTGCTCATCGGAACCTTTATTTTTCCACTTTTTTTAGTGGAACAGTCTTCCCGAATAAACAGCCTTTCTCCATTTATGCCTATTTAGGGCCCTTGCTAAAATTATGCATAATTATGCAAGCAACTCTACGGCATTTTTCATTGCTATTCTATAAATAAACAAATTAATCAGGAATTTTAATAGAAAATACATTAAGCAAGAATTAGATAATGATGAATAATAGAGAGAATGTGGAAAAGGGAATGTTTCCTTGAAAATTAGCAATGCAGACGCTGTCCACCAGCAATTTGTACTATTAATTAACCCCATAAATGATAAAATTCATAATGCTCAATTTATGATATCGCGCATAAAACCGCTCGATTTTCAATGAATATGAATCTCGCGATAGGCAGCATTACGTACTTTCTCAATCGGTAAAAAAAAAATGGTTCCTACAAACTCCAAGGAGTGCTTAGACTCGAAAAAGTCCAATTGACATCCGCATGATGGTATAGAAGGATCAATCCCTAATTCAAAAAAGTTCGTATACTCACTTTATGGGACGCACGAAGTATTTTAAAAATGAAAAACTACCTACTTACTTTTTTACATTCCTTAAGGTATGGACTGTAATCGGGTCAAATTTTTGAAGTGCAGTTTTCAACGGGTGTATACGTTTCAGAGCCCCCTGAGCCAAAAAAACGGATAACATTTTTGACCATTGGTCTCTTAAACGGGTGGACCGGTGTTGTTGATTTGTTTTTTGTTGATAGGGATTTGGCTCCCGATGCCTGTGTGCCAAATCGGCCGCGCCCTTTTATGACGAATAAAAAAATCATTCGAAAGGAAATTGAATTTCGAACAAAATATACCCTTTTGAACTTTGTACACATGTTATAAATTATTTAGCACACATTCCTATAGATACTGGCTCACTTTAGTTTAGTTTTTGGATAACTCGAAAACTATACTATTTCCGGAATATTCCAGATGTGCATTTGAAAGATAATTAGATTGTTTACAAAATTAAACATAAAAAAAAAAAAAAAAAAAAAAAAATAGTCGTACTAATATAAGGGAAGATGTAGCAAACATTATTTGTATTTTAATTTGAACCGAAGCTCTAAGGAAAGGGATTGACAAATTATTCGCCACTTCTATAAATTTGTTTTATTGAAAACTAGTTTAGAATGTTATACATTCATCCTCAGTTCTAAAAACACACGAAACCATTATTTTTCAATAAAAAACTTTTAAAACTCACTTAAAAAAAAAAATCGTATCAAAAAACACCTTTTCAAATTTGAATTTAAAATTGTTCTCTAATTTTAATAAACTTTTACACAATTATTTTTTTTTTAATTTTCGTCTGATAACTGTAAAATTAAATTAGTGGTATTATTTCGATCCATATCCTCCTGGATCTAAAAATAAGTACATGGTATCACTACTTATACCTTGAGGGTTTGTTGATAAATAAATTAATTTTAAAATTAATAATAAATTAGTGTCTGGTTTTAAATCGTTATACTATTTATTCTAATATATAAATATTGAAATATACAAATACGAATAATTTTCTTGCAGAATACAATCCCTATGTTGAAACAGATTGAATCAATGATGTTAGTCTTTAAGGTAGACCATTCCAGACTAATCGAACTCCCCTTTCATTTTTTAATAATCGATGCTCTTCATTTATTATGATAAATATTTAACATGCAGTCAATAGGAGACTACGGCTTGAAAGAATCTCAGATAAGGGATAATGGGCCCGCTAGCAGATGGAAAACTGCAGGGAAAGCATTAAAATATTTGTTCGATTCTCTTTTTGAATAGGAATCGGTGATGGTTTTCTTCTTCTTCTTCTTTTATCTTCTTTTTCCCCCTCTTCCATTGTATATCTGCGGGAAATAGCGAATTACCTCCATTATGATCGGGATTTTCAACACAGAATTTTCTTATTGCGAAAAGAGGGATCTTTTATTAATATCGAAGGTCGTTGTTTTCTGTTCTCAGTGGACGAGTGAATGAATTATAAAAATATTCTAAATATTTTAAGATCGAAATTATAGTATTCAATAAAATTATATATCATGAATTATTGAATGGATTTATTAAACCTTTGGTATTACTGTAGTCTGTTCGATTTGACATGAGTCTCTAAGAGTGTTGTAATAAATCCTTTAAATCCAGGATATGCCCCATTAGAATAATATTATAGGCAATAAAAGAAGGGATTTTGAGGCATGGAATCAAAGAAACAGACGAAAAAGAATTAACAACTTCTAAAAATAATAAATTAAAAAAAAAAATAACAAAAATGATGATGAATAAAATATATACCTGTTTGTAAACTATGAGTAAAGATAGGAAACATCTATTTACAATTCATATACAAGGCACGGGATGGATAGGGAATGGTTGAATAGGCGGATATGAAAGTGGGAAGGGTAGCGGAACGACGGACGAAAGAAGGAATGGAATTTTAGAGAAACGAGGATCGGATAAGGAAAGATCTGTAGAATGCCGCGGTATGTAAACCTTAGTATTGTAAAACATGAATGTTGTACCTGCATAGTTTATATAGCGCATTTTATCTTCAAGGTAACACTACAGGCTAAAAGTTTAAGTTTAAAGGTTGTTTTAATAAACAAAACTTAAATTCACTAAACAACCTTTAACTTGATATTACTATTGGTATTACTATAGTGTGTTCGTTTTAACTTGAGGCTCGGCTAGATTGTTGAACAGCCTAATTATATCTCATGTCTTAATTATATCTTCAAAGCTAATACAACAGACCAAACGTTTAAGACTACTAAACTATCATTAACTTATCTTTTTAAATTTATAATTAATCAATTAAACAATCCTAGAAACATTTATTGACATATTTAATCAAATCAAACCTTATTTTCATCCAATAAACGATTTTTTAAATTTTTTACTTCTTAATTAAAATTCTTGAAGTGGCATACCTAAAACTAATCCCAAGGGACAGGTTCAAGAGTGGCTGTGGCAGAAAATGTATTTTCTATTCTATCAACAGTGGATCGTCTCTGGGGTGTAGGAAGACTCCTCCGGCAAATCCAGCCTATATAAAGTCGGTACCTGATCCTTCAATGAGTTTGAAGATTATTTATGTTATCAATTACATGAAATGCAGCAACTAACAATTTTTTTTTTTGTTTTATGATAAAGTAATATTAATATTGAGTCCTGAAGATCTTTCTGTATTTGAGGAAATGTTGACAGTTTAGTAACTAACTTGAGAAATTTTATAATTATATACGACCTCCACTGCCACTTCTTGGTATGATCCCGAAACAAGGGGTAAGAAACATAAGAAGCGTAAATCGTAATACATGTGAAGTTACACTAATGAAAACTATCAAAACGGTCATTTTGTAATAATTAAACATTGATAACATTATTAAAGCTTTAGGCTAATATTGATAAAAATTGCGAAATTGAAATATTCAATATAGTGGGAATACGAAGGTTTCATAACATTCAAAGAAGGGATAAACTCGTTTCATATATGTTATTCTATATTAAACCAGGTTATGCATTCGTTTTTGGCCAATAAATGTATTAAATGTGTTTTATTTTATTCATAGTCGGATGATGTGAACTGTGAATTCCACACGTTCCAGCAAATACCGGATTAAATATTTTGCTAACATATGCTCAAAGTTCAATATAGATAGACAGTTTCAGGTCGCAAAAGAAAAATATAACGTTTTTGAGCACGATAATTACACTTTTATAGAATGGACTACTCAAGTAAGTACTTTGTGTTGCTATGTATTAAGGACGCCTATATGGAAAGGAAAGATGTTTTGATTAAGAGTAATACTTAAATAGGGTTAGTTCAATTTATTACATATTAATTAAATATTTTCAGCTTAAAACATTGAAATTTGATGATGACTGGAAAGACCTAATGAGGTGACAGTTGAGCAAAGGAGCCCGCAGGAGTAGGCTCTGGAAGTTGAAGACAGTTGGGCAAGAGAGCGAGACAGAATAACATCAGAGGTCCAAGACAATCCCTAGGAGAGAAGCTGAGAAGAGGCGGGCAGACAAAGAAAATAGCAGGAAGGATGGCAACCTGAGGGAATTTAGTATAAGACAACTAGAAGTCAGATAAGTCTCAGTTATAATTTTCATATGAGTACTTCACATGTTGCTTTTTGTTGGCAACCAATTAAAATATTAAAGTATTAATAATAATCCGCACCAGTATCCTCCATTTTTGTTCACTATCAACGGATCTATGGGTTTCAGAGCTCCTTGCGCCAAAAAAACGCATTTTTGGCCATTGGTCTGTCTTTTCTTTTTTTTTTTTTTTTTTTTTTTTTTAGGGTTTTGTCCTCCAATGCCTGTGTACCAAATCGGGCACCCGTGCGCAATTGCATTAAACCGTGTTTTTCTATTGACTTTAGCGCCAAAACGGCTAAAACGATTTTGATGAAACTTACCTAAAATCTTCTCATTAAAGCCGTTTTAATTATCGCATATAGTATATCACCAAGAAAAAGCAGGAAAAAAGAGATGAATAAAATACTTTATTTGCGAATAAATAAAAAAATATGCATTTGGTTAGCACACATTACTTCAAATAAAGCATACTATAGGTTAGTGTTATAACTAAACGATAATTAATAAGCCAAACATTTGAAATAGTTACTATAATTTTCGTTATTTTAAATAATTACCTAATTGAATTCATAATAGAATTCTTCGGTTCTTTTTGTCCATCGAAAAACGAACTAAGTTATGACTTTTTTTGCTTCAAATCCAGGTTTTCTGTTTACTGAATTTCCATATTACCTCTTTTAATACATATTAATGAAGCTCTCCTTAATACATATCTGTTCAATACACATTAATCCTTATTAGCTCTTTCAATACATGTTAATGAACCTCTTTTAATACATATTAATCCATATTACCTCTTTTAGTGCATATTAATTTGGAAAACTTAACATAACATATAACATTATTTTATCAACAAAGGCAGTCAAATATAGAAATATGATTTATTTTATCTTACTCTTTCTATATTATCAAGAATCTCTATCCCTACAACATCTCATTATATACCTGTTGAGGTATTGTAAATGTAGTTGAGGTGAGGGTGATAGGAGGCAAGTTTTGAAAAAATCTTTTCAAATTTGCTCATTCATGTTTTTTAGAGTGCTGATTACAAATTAAAATGTTGACTCCTCAAATTATCCTATTAGCTTTAAGAAGCTAATAAGTTAACCCTTCACGAAGCTCCCTTAATACATATCTCTTCAATACATATTAATCCATACTACCTCTTTCAATACATTTTGATGAACCTCTTTTAATAAGTATTATTTTATTAAGTATTATATATTATTATTATTGGGAAAACTTATCAAAACATATAAATACAGATAACATTATTTTATCAACAAATGCAGTCAAATATAGGAATATGAATTATTTTATCTTATTCTTATTCAAATAACAAATCTTTATGTTATATATCATCTTATTTTTTAAATTACATAGAAATTCATTCTATACGTTATCTTATATTACTCGAATTATTGTAAGGAGTAAATAGGTGCATATGTTAATGTTCAGTTGAGGCTATAGCGGCAATAAGCACTTATAAGCCCATGTATCCTTTTTGCGGAAAATGCTTTAATAACTTCAATATGATATCAAGAATATCCCAACAACATCTCATTCCAATCAAGAAATAAATAAATAAACATCTCATTATCAAGAAATGTGTACTTATATACCAATTGAAGTATTAGCCCTCTGACTCAGTATTTGGAACTCAGAGGATGAGCTGATTAATAACAGGGGGAAGATCCCATTTGTATCGATATATAATGTTTAACATGTAGACATGTATGTGTTAACAGTTGTACCAAATAAATCTGGTCACTTGCAATATTTCCTCGACTAGTTTTCAGTTACTTAATAAAAATTTATCTAATGACATCAGAAACCTTCACTTTAATTTAAACTTATTGCTGTACTTGAAATGCCTAGTTTTATTTATTTATTTTCTTGAGATCTCAAAGTGCAAATATATTTTATTCAACTCAAGCTTATATTAATTTTTTGAACTTTAGCATACAACATATTATTAGACATAGGTAATATTTTTTTAATAATGTATTTTTCCTTATTTTAAATATCAACTGTTAGCTATGTTTTAATAGAAGAATAAATGTTCATTCCAAGTCAAAAGCATACTCATAGTATTATAGCTTGCTCTATGCAAGAAGGCACTTGGAAATGGAGTTCTTCATAAAAAGAGCATAGGGGATGGTGTGCATCCAAGGGACACTTTTTTAAAGAGGAATTTTTAAAAATCAGGGTTAGCTCTCTATGATCATTTGAAAGATTCTAATTAATCTTTAAGTATCTGACTACTAGCTCCAGGTCATAGTTAATGTTTAGCTATATTTAGGATTGGGTAAAAATAAATTAAAAAAAAAAAAAATTGTCCCTGGGTACAACATGGTGATGTAACAAGGGACAAGTGATGTTGTGCTTGTGTAAATCACTGAAAAGTACCTTATTTTAAGTCTTTTGAAAGAAACACAGTTATTGACGACAATTTTTATTTAATTAAAATGAAATTAGAAACAAAAAACAAACAGATTTTTTTTTTTGGGAACAATCATTTTCAAATTTGATGGTTATTTATGATTAATAACTTTGGTTACTCCAAGGTGGGGTTCACTGGTGCTATAAAATGTTCCAAATAACACAGAAACATACTCTCATTTGACCAACCACTTACACTTGCCTTTCCTATATAGCCAGGCAGAGTACCTTTGAACATGCAGTCTTTAAAATGAACTCGGGGAATAATGAATAGTGGTGGACTTGAGTTTCCTGTAGCAGTAATGCATGCTATCATAGTGACATTACTGCCAGGTTCTGCCGAGGTAATCTGGTCAACTTGTTTAGCTCCTCTCTCAGCCGGTTAAGCCCTTTTTGCCCTTGTCTTGCTTCGAGTTATGATATTTTAATTTAATATTTAATTTGTTAATAAGGAACGAAAAACTTACTCATGAGTAATTTAACTTGTGGAACCATATTGTACTAAGGAAAGTCACTATCCCCTGGTACAACGTGTATTTTAGTCCCCTGGTATACTTTCCATTCAAAAAAATCATAATAACTTTTAAAATACTGCACTGATCCATCAAAACCTTTTATCATTTTATAGCTAAATAAAACCACTTTAACAAAACACTACACTACTGTTCTTTATATTAAACAAGTATTGTTAAGATGAAAACTTCATGAGTTGATACAATATTTTTACTAATCAGAATCAAAAATATTTAACCGCCTCCTGATAGGCAACTGATAGTTCAGGTAATCCCAGTCATGTCT
This sequence comes from Rhaphigaster nebulosa, assembly GCA_948150685.1. Classification (NCBI taxonomy): domain Eukaryota; kingdom Metazoa; phylum Arthropoda; class Insecta; order Hemiptera; family Pentatomidae; genus Rhaphigaster; species Rhaphigaster nebulosa. The sequence goes on from OX411307.1 coordinate 108,300,782, forward strand.
GGTAAAAAGCAAATTTTCTAAATGGGAGAAAAAAAAAAAACCTTTCCCTTCACCATGGAAAAACCCTCCTAGTCCCCTGGTACAACACCTTCCACTATAAGAAATTATAGTGTTTCTTTAACCAAATAAGAATAACACGGCCCTCTTTGCTATAAATTTTCATTACTGGTTTTGGGAATAACTGGTTGACATAATCAAATGTATGGAGTTGTTGGGCAGCATAGAAATTTTCTATTTCATTTTCATTAAGTATTTTTATCTAATTAGAAGCCCTCTTTCACAAACCTAAACGTTTAGAGTTCTTTTCAATAGCTATGAACATGCAACTACCTATTATGTTTCTGAATTGTTTTTCATTGTCTGAATCATCTTATGATTCTGGCTCAAATGAACAACTATCTATCTCAGGATGTCTTGATGACACTGAAGGTTGGAAAATGCTTGATGCTGTTAACTTATCAACTCTTTATAGCAGAAATAACACACATCATAGGTGATGTTGATGCATTTTTTAATTAAATAAGACATGAAGGCAATGCAATATCTTTCTTTTTAGCATCTATATTTATATTTACACCTTTACTTCTGAATTGAACTTTCATTTTAACTTGAATAGCATTGCCAATGAATAATTTTTCATCGCGTTGTGCATTTGATGAAGAAATGTACTTGGAGCCACTTTACAAATAATAGTTTATTTGTTTTGAATCTGAAGCTTCTTTTCTTTGACAATTTCACTCCTACCCCTATTTCTTCAGTCTCCCACATGCTTTGATGGTTTGTTTTGTTACGTTTTCTGGAGCGATGGATAAATGAAAAAATGAAAATACAATGTACATAAACAAAGCAGTATAACCTAGTATAGAACCTCAGTCAATAGAAACGAAGATAGTTACTGTCTCTATGTGTGGCCTGTCTAAACACTATTTTCCTGCAATCTATCACTGCAAATATTGACGAGCAATGTTACCCAACATATGGCCGGGCTATATTGCTGGGCAATATGCAATTTTTATTGCCTGTGTAAATGGCCCTTAACCTTTTCCATTTCAATTTTAACTCTTTTCAAATCAATTGTCACCTTTTCCAATTCAATTGTAACCTTTTCCATTCAAATTGTAACTTTTTCCATTTCAATTGTAACCCAACCGGACATGAATTAATTCTATTTTATTTATTTTATTATTAAAAAATAATCACTTTAATTACAATAATGACTTTTAAAATAATTTTGGCTTATTCTTCCGACATTCTTTTGGTTCATTAGATAATTGATATTAAGTGCTGATTTCAAGTAGTTCAATTTTTTTAAAATAAAATGTTTGCTAATTTATTTTTAAATATTTATTGTTTTTATTAATTTGGAGTGGGAGGATGGATTTCATGGATTTGGTGATCGTTCATTAGGTTTTCGAAGTTGCTAATGCCAAATTTACTACCGAAATTTTGTTCGGCCACAAGTATTTCTACTTAATTATTAGTTTTTAAAATTCTTCGATATAGATAATTTAACAAAATTATGAATAAAACATACTTCTCTGTTCTCACAGAAATAATGTAACAAACACAATAAAAAATAAAGGAGTATTAAAATTAATTAACAAATATTTTTCGATTTAGAAAGCTCAACCTTCTGCCACTCAAAAGTAAAATTGCAAAATAAATCCATCACACAGATAGTTTTATAAATCATTAAAAAATAATTTTATGCAAGAACATTATGAACAAAAAGTAACACTTTTTAATTGTAATATCTGATTTAAATAATAGTTAATAGAAGAAACTTGTAAATTAAGCAATACAATAATAATTTAGTATTGATAAATTATCTACCAATTCTATAATTTTGTTTTTATTGAAAACTAGCTTCAAATGTTATACATTTATCTCCAGTTCTAAACAAAAACACAAAACTTCAAAAATGTAATACCAAATTAAAAAAGGTATACCAAACTGTATTTTGAATGTTTGTGTGTTTTTAGAACTGAAGGTAAATGTATAACATTTCAAACTAGTTTTCAATAGAAACAAAATTATACAAGTGACAAATAATTTATCAATCACTAATTAGATTGATCCTTCTATACCATCATGCGGATGCCAACTGAATACAATAATAAAAAAGCTGAAAATTATTACTCGATGGTTTATTATTTCCAAATAGTTAACCTACCCAAACAAACAATACAAGATTTTCTCTCTCTCTCTCTCTCTCTCTCTCTCTCTCTCTATATATATATATATATATATATATATATATATATATATATATATATATATATATATATATATATTTCGTTTTGGTATAATGATTACCCAAAAACGGCCGCCATTTTTTTTCAATAGTAGTGCCGAGTTCCCAGAATCATCCTGGGGTGAATTGTGACTTCGGTGCCAAATCTATAAAATATAGGCCCAGTAATCTCGAAGAAAAACTGCGTACGGCGGACGGAAGGATTTTTTGATCCGATTTTTGGATTCTATCTATCTTGAAACGAAAACTTTAAATTTTGAGAGGATGGGTTCAATTTTTTTTTCTTGGTCTATTACAAAGGTCCAATTTTGGAGAAAAAAAAACAAAAACATATACAAATAATTTGTTTTTTTCTATTATATTTCAGAAAATATGAAATTATTATTGTAAGCAATAATAACAGGTAATGTTTAATTGTAGATCTGTACAACTTATAACGTATAAACGTCCGAAACGTTCCTGATGAAGATTCAAGTATAGAAAAATTAGGAAGGGATTCGTAGAACTTCCAAAAACCTTAGTTAATAATATAAGAGGAACCCTTGGCCAAAAAAAAAAAAAAAAACTAATAGAAGTATAAAAATTCAGAAAATAGCAAAATGCTTGTTTTCTGTTTATAACACGCAAATTAAGAATCCACAATAGGCTTCGAATATTTTTAGGGTCAACAAATTTTGGCAACTGCACAGGCCATGCAGGTTAGTTAAACTTGAATTTCTTCACAGTATCTTACATCAAAACTCAAACTGAATAACCGTGTTTATTTATTCAAATTATAATATATAAGCGGAAATACGTTATGAGTTGAGAAGTTGGCCACACTTGCAACGCGCTAGCCGCCCTGTCTGGTGACGTAGATAGCGGCTGGTTATTTTTACGCGAGCCGTCTCCTGTTCTTCCGGACCCCGACCACATACGTTCAATGTTATCAATATGCTCTAAGGATTACGCCATGGAGAATAAATTAATGGAAAAAAAAAACTTGCAATAAAAATAATCCAGGAGAAATGAAAATAAATCGCTTTGCTAATACAGTAATTGAATAATTTTAACATTGTGCAGGAATGGGTGGAAAATTGTTTTTAACGTATTCAATAGTTTCGATCTAGTTTATTCTCAGTAATATTCCTTTATTTTTTTCCCAAACTTAACTAATAGGGAGGGAAAGCTTTGTTCATTTTTTTCACATGTTTTTCAAAAGTTATGATCGGTTTAAATATAAAAAAAACAACATAAAATATAAAGGAAAATCTTAGGTTCAGTAAAACAAAGGAACATTGGAAATTAAGAAGTAATATGGAAACATATCCGAAAATAAAAAATAGAACAAAAGCAATAATAAGAAGGAGATTGCTGATTTTTGGACGTATTTTTAGGATAGATAATAACAGATTTATAAAACAGACATTGAAGTACCTTTGGAAGAAAAAGTCGAGAACAAGTTGGATTCTAGAGGTCCAGAAAGATTTGAAAAGAAATAAAATAAAAGTAAAGGAAACTACGCAATGAGAGTATTTAAAAAGTAACGTTTTGAGAATAGAATAGCTCCAAAGAGGAACAGAAAGGGAGACAGGTCCAAAGTGGTACGAAGAAAGGAAAATGATGAAGGAATACTGGAAAGAACGGAAGAGAAAACTACAAGGAAGGATAAATTTAAATTTTTACGTAGTCTAGGGCTCATAGGCATTAAAGCAAAATATAAAAAATACCCTATTGATTTTCAGAACGATTCAAGCATTAGGAATGATCACAGGAATGGTTGAACTGTTAGTAAGAATAAGTTTTAAAAATATAAATCATTTGTAGCTACTAGCATTTTATTAATTAATAAAAACGATTTTAAATTTTGTTTGTTAGATTCAAAAACAATGCCTTAAGACTCTCCAATACCAGTAAATAACAAATCAGTCAACGTTTCGTCAATTCATCAGGCGTTATTGGGAAAGAAAAAGACAAGATCACATAAATGCAGGCCAATGACAACACATCAACAGGCCACCACAAAATACTTACAAATCAGAGACAGCCAAAATGTCTCAACACATATTCTGTTTTATTATTATTATTTATTTTTTAAATTTTAAAACGTTTTAGTAATTTTAATAACTCCGCTGAAAATATACATACATAAATATACCTATTATCATATTTGGAAAATAACGAACATTTCGAACAAATAATCACAATATCATACAATTCAATCTATTAGTTCAACCCAAAACTTAAAATTATAAAGTTAGTTCCTCAAATATAATTTAGGTTATAGGCAATTAATTATAGATCTTAAAGTTTTGGGGAAATAATAATTCAAAAGATAGCGTTTCGATGAATTTTGTAATTCGCTCCTAGTAGACAACTCTGAATTTTGTAACCGTCCTAATCGTATTTACCGTTTATTTTCCATATAGATTCATAAATATTCAGATGAATTTGAATGGAATTTCAAATTTACTGTTGAAATTATACGTATGAACGCTACATTTAGTCTAGTGACATGTATGCAAATAGTGGCAGAAGTATACCTATAGTACCAAAGAAAATTAACGGATATAGGACATTGATGTTTATGGGTTTATGTATCGGTTTGACCCACCATGATCTGTCGCTTGGATGCCCATTGAGATACGCTGTGAGATACGATCTCGTTTCAGTTGAATAAATATATATATTTGTCGCCCTTTGTGCATCACTCCCCTTGTTAAGGGAGTAATTGTCTGTTTGTTTAGTAAACCTTTGACCCTTTGGAAGTTCTGTGTAAACAATGGGAAGAGTATCACCTTTCGTGGATCCGCTTGATGTTCCACTAAGCTATTTGGTTTGCCAACCACAATGTAAAAAGCTTTTATGCGATTCGAATATAACATTGAGTGTCTTTGGATAAGTGGATCTCCTTTACCGATAACATCGTTTGTTTTTCTGATACGTTTGACGTTACTAAGACGATCTTTTTGTTTAAAAAAATATATATATTTTTTTTTTAGATAACGGAAATATTTTTCAATGGCGAGGATAAGAATAGACCACCAAGAGTCCATGGAATCCAATTTTATGTAAATTTGCGAAATGATATTTTTTTAATCATAGTATCAACATTTTAAACTTCAAATTTGTCAATCGGGTCAATTCATGTTCAAATTGGGTTTCTAAAAACAAAATAACAGATAAGCGACACTATACACAAACGTTTTTATGAACTGGTAACTAAATTTGAAAATCTATACACCAGGGATATAGAAATGTTTGTATACATTAAAAAACCACTTATCATAGAAAATGTGTAAAAATCAAATTCGTTACACCAATGTAGTTTCCAGATACATCATTTTATTTTTTTACAGCAGTATGTGTTGGACTATATAGGACTATATATAGTGATGTTCTATCCAGGCCAGAATTAAGCCATGTAATAAATAGGCAGTCCCCTGTTCTATTTCACTATTCATAGATCATGATAATGATTGTAATGTAATGCAATATTAGCAAATGAATACAAATTTTAAGTTTTAACGTTGATTTATTTCTCGATTGGGATAACTGTTAAACATCGTGACTAATGACTAATGAGTTGGAAAATCGCATTGAAAAATATTCAAATATTAAATCATTTTTTCAAAGCATTAACGCTTCTACAACTAAGATATCTCTTAACTTTTCTACATTATTCTGAATATCTTTACTACCTAGTTTTGTCGATTTTCTCAAAGCACTTTTCTACACGATCCATCTTTAAAAGTATTAGCATTCTTTTCTAAATTTTAAATACTCTAAAATTTCGAAAAACTTAACCGACGGTCACAATGACCGAACAAAATGAAAAATGAACAAATAAAGTGTTTTATTTGTAATGACAATAAAAAAATTTATTGTCTATGATTCATGGTATCGAGCGAGACGGGGAATCCCACAGTATTCTTATTAATGCGAAACTAACA